>CM038679.1:245549704-246130209 GCA_021605205.1 Aegilops longissima
GGAGATTTCTATGCAGGTGCCCAACCTCATGAGGTTGGGGTGACGCAGGCCATGACGACCAAGGCCAGGCGGGCGTCAGCGGGCGCATAGGGGCCAGTTTCCTCTTTGGTGCTAAGGACGCAAGCGCATGCGCGGGGTCCCGAGGAATCAGACAAAGGTTTCCATTCCAGTGCAATGAGACCAGGACCGCCAGGACGGCAGGATAGATGTCATCACCGACCCCACAGCAGCATCACCTTTCGTCAGGATAAGATGTACTAGTTGTCCCTTTTCAAATTGGCCACTGTGGGATCCCTTCCCACCTATGTTTTGGGGGGAAGAGAACCGAGGCCACTATAAATATAGGTTAGCCACCACCATAGCAAGGGGCTGGAGATCGCATCCTTTCCACCCTAACCAGAGCAGACCTCACGAGGTTGTTCTTACCTTGTACTAGTTCATTCTCAGCCCCTCATGAGGCAAATCCACCACAAAGCAGGAGAACAGTCTTACACCGCAAGGTGGCCCGAACCTAGGTAAACTGCCGTGTCCATTTTCTTCCTTGTTCATCAAGCTAGGTCGTGGGGGGCGACGAATTGGTTGGGTGAAGAGGTTGAGTTCTTTGCACACGCCCCAGAGTTTGAACCTTCCTTGGGTGTGCGTAGCCCTGAATCCGACAATGTGGATTGTACAAATGTCTCATACACCTGCAATTAGACATGGCACAAAATTCTGTGAAGTATTTTGTCTTGGATAACATAAATAAATTATTGCACAGTTTTCATTAGAAATCACCTCACAAAATGCAAGTATGCAATGTTTTCGGTCGTATCCAAGGTAGTCATGTCCTCATCATCCTCCCCTTCTGGAAAACAAAGCCGTCCTCGGCGTGTGAGGGAGTCCTGGACTAGGGGGTGTCCGGATAGCCGAACTATCATCACGGCTGGACTCCAAGACTATGAAGATACAAGATTGAAGACTTCATACCGTGTCCGGATGGGACTTTCCTTGGCGTGGAAGGCAAGTTTGGCGATATGGATATGTAGATCTCCTACCGTTGTTACCGACTCTGTGTAACCCTAACCTATCCGGTGTCTATATAAACCGGAGGGTTTTAGTCCGTAGGACGAACAACAATCATACCATAGGCTAGCTTCTAGGGTTTATCCTCCTTGATCTCGTGGTAGATCTACTCTTGTACTACCCATATCATCAATATTAATCAAGCAAGAGTAGGGTATTACCTCCATCGAGAGGGCGAACCAGGTAAAAACATCGTGTCCCTTGTCTCCTGTTACCATCGCCTGGGCCTTGCAGTTCGGGACCCCCTACCGAGATCCCCGGTTTGACACCGACATTGGTGCTTTCATTGAGAGTTCCTTTGTGTCGTCACCGATAGGCCCGATGGCTCCTTCGATCATCAACAACGACGCGGTCGGGGTGAGACTTTTCTCCCGGACAGATCTTCGTATTCGGTGGCTTTGCTGCGGGTCAATTAAGCTGGCCATCTGGAGCAGATCGAAGCTCGCCCCTGCCATCGGTCAGATTTGGAAGTTTGAACTATATGGCCGATATCGCGGAGACTTGATCTTGACAGATTCAAGCCGCAATAAGCGTGCGCCTTGTCTCGATGGGCATGATCTGGCTCTGCAGCGAGCAGTGCCACGGAGGCCGCACCCGCTTCGCTCGACCCTTAATCCGGGCGGATTCCCGATCGAGGGCGGGTGGTTGGACCTGCCTCGGGGCTACCATCTCTCTGGAGATTGAGCGAACTCCATCCCTGTCCTTTGCGAAGACCTCGACTCCGGTGCCGGACTCCTCTCCGGACTCCGAACCCTCCGCGCCCCTACCAATCGAATCCGATTGGGCGCCGGTCATGGAGTTCACTGCTGCGGACATCTTTCAACACTCGCCCTTTAGCGACATCCTGAATTCACTAAAGTCTCTCTCTTTATCCGGAGAGCCTGGCGGACTACGGACGGGAAGGTTGGGATGCGGACGGCGAAGAAATTCAACGCCCACCACCACCCACTTTGTAGCCACTGTCGATGATTTAACCGACATGCTGAACTTCGACTCGAAGACATCGGCGGTATGGGCGGCGATGCGGAGGCGACCAAGACCAGCGCCTACGAGGGCCTTTGGAAGGCCACCTCGTCATACAACATATACATGGTGGATATCCCAAAAGATGGGAGCAGCGATGGAACAACGGAGGATGACCCCTCAAAAAGCAACGAAGCGCCCGGCGTCGGCGGCGCCGCTCTAAATCCCACCACAGCAAAAGCGGTGATTCTGTCACGGAGATAATACCCGGACGATATCGAAGACAACCCCTCGGCGGGACTCGGCGCGGGAGGAGGAGAAGCAAGTCCGCACGACGGTCTGCAGAGAAAAAAAGGTCGAGGGCGATAATTACGCGCCTCCCTCCGAAGATGAGGCAAGCCTCGACGACGACGAATTTGTCGTGCCTGAGCATCCCGCCGAACAGGAGCGTTTCAAACACAGGCTTATGGCCACGGCAAATAGCCTCAAGAAAAAGCAGCAACATCTTAGAGCTGACCAAGACCTGCTAGCTGACAGATGGACTGAAGTCCTTGCAGCCGAAAAGTATGAACTCGAACGCCCCTCCAAAAGCTACCACAAACGCAGGCCGTTGCCTCGTCGGAGGAGGAAGCACCCAAGTCACCGGCCTACGACATGGCAGACCGGCCACGCACGCCGTGCTTGCTGACAGAGAAGCCTCTCGGCCCTCGCTCAAGCCACACCCGGCGCGCCGCTCAAAAGTACCAAGGCATGGGAAAAGCGCGCGGACTTGCGAGATATATTGGAGGATAAGGCAAAACATACAAGATCGATCTATGGATCGCGTGGGTGCCTAACGACGCGGGATGATTACCGTCGCGCGGATCAGACAAACCGGCCGGGCGAACACGATGAACAAAGCTCATATGAGCTACGTCGTGATATAGCCCAATACAAAGGCGCACACCCACTATGCTTCACGGATGAAGTAATGGATCATCAAATCACGAGGGCTTCAAACCCGTAAACATCGAATCATACGATGGTACCACAGATCCTCGGTGCGGATCGAGACTATCTCATCCATATCCACATCGCCCGCGGTGATGATCTACATGCCATCAAATACCTCCCACTCAAGCTTAAAGGACCAGCTCGGCATTGGCTCAACGACTTGCCGGCGAGAATCAATTGGTTGTTGGGAGGACACGGAAGCCGCATTCCTTGATAACTTCGGGGCACATATGTGCGACCACCGGCGCCGATGACCTTAGCCACATAATCCAGCAGCGGAAGAATCGGCGGACAATTCGGACACGGTTCCTAACAAAGAAAAATCAAATCGTTATTACGGATGCGAGAGGCCCTTGCAGCCTTCAAACATAACATCATGACGAGTGGCTTGCGGCACCTAGGACAGGAAAAGCCAAAATCCATGGCAGCCCTCACAACACTCATGACCGCTTTTGTGCGGGAGAGGACAGCTAGCTAGCTCGAAGCAACAACTTGGCCAAACATCATGATAGTTCGGATACCAAGGACAGCAATGGCGGTCGCGTCGCAGCAAGAACAAAGCGCCACATTAACGGCGATAACAGCGAAGATCGGCCGTCAATGCGGATTCGAGGCTCTAAACCGGTCGCGGAAGAAGCCATTCAAAACAAATACCGGGGCCGTCCAACTTGGACCGAATACTCGATCGCTTGTGCGGATACATGGCACCTGAAAAACCAGCCAATCACACCAGCGAGGGACTGTTGGGTGTTCAAACAAGCGAGCAAGTTAAGTGCGAACTCAATGACAAGGGGCTACATAGCGATGGCGAGGAAGAGCCGGCCGCCCGAACAATAGAGGACATAAGGGTTTTCCCACACAAGTGCGGACGGTGAACATGATATCGCAACCCATATACCCAAAAGGGGCGAGCGTGCACTAAAGGGGCGTATATGCGATGGAGCCGGTCGCCCGAAGTTCAACCCATGGTCTTCCTGCCCGATCACCTTGATCGAAGGACCACCCACTAGCATCCGTCCACGGCGGTTTCGCGCATTGGTTCTTGACCCAATTATCGGCGGATTTCACCTAACGAGTCACGATGGGCGGCGGCAGCAACTGAACCCGCTTTATCAGGATACGATGTGCAAAATGGGCATAGACCCTCAAGGATTAAACCTACAAAGATGACCTTTAAAGGCGTCATACGGGTGTAGAGGCCAATTATGCGGGCTCGGTTACACTCGAAGTGGTCCTCGGATCCCGGATAACTTCGAAGCGAAGAGTTAATCTTGACATCGTTCCATTCGCAGCGGCTATCATGCCTTTGCTCGGATGAACCGCATTGCAAAGTTCAATGCGATGCCGCTTTCGCATACCTCAAGCTCAAGATGCCAGGCCCTCGAGGGTAATCACGGTCAATGGAAACACGAGCGCTCTCTCCGAGCGGAGGAGCACAGCGACCCTCGGCGGAGGTACAAAGCAGCCTCTCACAGCAACTCTCGAGTCCGACCATTAAGCGTCCGGACAACTTTGTCAAGCGCCGGAGTAACCTACAACAAGACCGCTGGCACGATTCAAGCAGCGTAGCAATCCGGCCCCAACCCAGCCCTCGCGAAATTGTGAAGCTAGTATTACGCGTACATAATTACGCTCTGGAGATACCATGGGCATATGGGGAGGGCAAGACCACTGACGCCAAGAATGCGGCTCGACCGCACTGAGAACTCCCAATTGTGTTATTCTTTTCCTTTTTCCTTTTTCCTTTTCTTACTTTCAGGACTCCGTCTTTGAAGTCTGTCGGCACTAGAATCGCCGAACTCATGATGCAACAACCGGGGAAGCGGTAAGCCACGTCGAAGTGATCGGTGGTCTCTATTACGAGCATTATACTGTTTTACATACTATCCCGCGGCTTACCCTGGAGAGGACATGTTAGATAGTCCCATCCCTTGCTTATCGCACTATTTGTATAGTTACGCTTTCATTGCAGTACCTTTTGAATAAACAATACATAGCTTTTGCTTATTATTGCTCTACTTCCTTTATCTATACATGTGTTCATTTCACGACATGTTGCAACCGCACACTTTAGTGCGACCAATACACGAGGGGCTTAAGTATCCCAAAATTATGGTGTGATAAGTCCGAACACTTTCACAAGTCGGCACCGAACTTATAGCATTATATGATTCGCTCTGAATCATGTCTTGGGTCAATAGTTGGGTTTGCCCGGCTCCGTGTTTTGGTACCTTACGTTCCGTTATATCGGCTAAGGTAGCACCGGAGAACCACTGCTATTGTGCCCAGTTGAGCTGGGTGGGCACCTCGATGGAGAAAGCTAAAACTGACCGTCATGATAGAAGCGAGAGCGATCGCTGTTCGAGAGGTTTTTCGGGTCCCTAAAGACTTATGCCGCTTAGAGCGAGGAACGGAATTGTCCGGCCAAAGGCGTGGATAGCGCCCGAACTCGGTCTTCGAATACTAGGGGCTTCGCCAAAATTTAAAATTATAAATTCTATGGCTAAGTGAGAGTGTTCAAGCATTATAAGTCCGGTTGCCTTGTTACGTTGTGTTGGCGCCTCCTAGATGGACTCAAGAATGGGAACAAGAGTGCTCAAGTTTATCCCAAACACCCCACTTTTCGTGGCATGAAATTTGAAGCCAACGACTTGCCATCTCTCAAATTTTATAAGCGGCCGCCTGAAGGTAATATTTTAAATTAACAAGCGTTGCTTAGCGCATATGAACAAGTTTTCAGCATACAGGATAACAAATCGAGCCTATTCAAAATTACATTTTGGAGCACCCATCCGCTATTGGCGGGCACCCTTCAGAGGCCCTCCTAGTACATTTGGGCGTGCGATGCTCATGGCCCTTGGTGGCCCGTCCGTGACAAGCTTCTCGCATCTAGCTTGCCCAGTACACCTTAGCACGGGTAAGGGCCCGACGGACACCTTCAATGCAGACGGAGCGCTTGATGACTTCAATCCGTGGACAGGCATCCACCAGCCGCTGCACCAAGCCGAAGTAGCTCCCGGGCATGGCCTCCAACGGCCACAGCCGCGCTATAAGGCCCTTCATGGCCTGTTCGGCGACCTTGTGGAGCTCGACCAGCTGCTTCAGCTGGTCGCTCAGGGGCACCGGATGTTCAGCCTCAGCATACTGAGACCAGAACACCTTTTCTGTCGAGCTCCCCTCCTTGGCGCGGTAGAATGCGGCAGCATCAGACACACTATGGGGCAAATCTGCGAATGCTCCTGGAGAGCCCTGAATCCGGGTAAGTAATAGGTAATTCACTTTCACATGCTTGCTTTGCATAAAGAATGCCTTACCCACCGCTATCTTCTTTAACGACTCAATTTCTTGGAGGGCTTTTGGGCCTCGGCCTTAGAAGCTTTGGCACTCTCAAGAGCCGAGGCGACTCGGACTCTCGAGTCTTGAGTCACGCTCCAAACTCGTGTTTTCCACGAGCTTGGAGCTCTTGCCATCACCTCAGCCAGCTGCACCTCCCCTTCTCTCGCTCGGTGCGTTCCTGCCGCTTTGTTTTCGACCACGGACACGCTTCCTTGTGGTCGCCACCTCGTTCGTGGCCCTACAGTACCCATGTTATTCAGTTATCTTTTGCAACGAAACCTTTCTATATGGTATTTCTTTAATAAGGTACTATGTACCTTCCTTGTCCTCGAGCTGCTTCTTGGCTTGGCGAGCTCGTTCTCGGACCGCTCGAGGCTCGCTTCTTGCATCGACCTCCATGATCGGTGCGGCGGAGGTCGACATCGCAACCTTCATTCCAATATTGACATACTTATGCTAGACTCCTGCGTATATCTTTTTAGATCCTTAGTCAGCTTTTCTTTCCGAACACGAACTAAGCATCGGGGCTCTGTCTATGCGGTAATATTTTACATATTCTAAACTTACCTCAAAGCTTTGTTAGAAGGCTGGTACAGGCTTGGTCAGCCCGCTCTTGGCGGACTGAACTGTCGGATCACCGCACTCATAACGATGCGGTGCTCCTCCTCGATGGGCGCCGTTGGCGCCTCCGAAGCTATCCGTTGCCTCGGTTGGACGGGACGACACGGCGTCTTACCCTTCTTACGAAGGACCGCTTGCTGAGACTCGGAACGGCTGAAGGTTACGCGCGAGTCCGGACAAGGGTCGGGCTTAGAGCCCACGGGGTCTTGCCCCCCAGCGCTGGAGTGCAGGAGGTTGCCTTGTGTCACCTCCGCGCCACCTCCTCTTGACCAAGCCCCCTTAGGGCCCCACATGGCGTCGTCCAGCGTGAAACAGGAGGCGGTCGGAAGCAAAGTACTCTCCATTTCCGGCGAGCGAGGACCCTTTCGATGAATCGGCGAACTTCGCCCTTGGGCGGGCTGCACGATTGTTCGACATTAGAGAACACTCTGCAATAATAAAAGCCATGGGTATCCGGACACTTACGATCTCGCCGAGGGCTTGGCCCTTGTAGGCCAATCCTCCTCGTCGTCGTCGACATTGGTGGAGAAGTCGGAGGAAGGTTTCCCCTTCTTGGACCCTCCGGCCTCCCGGTTAGGCGACCTTCCTTTTCCTCTCCTCCCGCTGGGGAGAAGCTTCTTCTTCCTCCTCCTCGTCTTGAGGAGAAGATTACGCTTGAGAATCGACATCACTGGCGTCGGGAGCTCCTTGAGTTCCGTGGCCTCCTTCTTAGCCTTCTTCTCCGGCACCACATGGGAGCGGAGCCAGCAACCCGTCAATCGAGGCGTCCGCTGGTCTTCGGCAAAGGAGCAGACAGTTAATCTATCCGGACGTCTTCAGCCAGTCCTGTCAAAGAATAGGGAGTTTTAGATCCCACGAGAGTCAATCTATGAAAAAGAGTCCGTAAAGGGTAAAATAACTTACCTCGCCGGCTTGATGCCGCGTGCTGTATCCGCGATCTTTGTTAGCGGATGCGGGGGCTTCGGCGCCCTTGAACAGCACCTTCCAGGCATCTTCGTACGTAGTATCGAAGAGCCGGCTCAAGGTTCGGTGCTGTGCCGGATTGAACTCCCACAAATTGAAGGCCCGTTGTTGGCATGGGAGAATCCGGCGGATGAGCATCACCTGGATTACGTCGACAAGCCTAAGATTCTTGTCCACCAGGTTTCGGACGCATGTTTGGAGTCCGGATAGCTTGTCCGAATCCCCCCACTTCAGGCCGTCTCTTTCCATGGCGAGGCCGTGTGGGGAATCAGATCTGAATCGGGGCCGCCACCCATTCAGGTCGCGTGGCTCGGTGATGTAGAACCACCCGATTGCCACCCCTTTATTGTCTCCACAAAGGAGCCCTCGAGCCATAGGACTTTGGCCATCTTGCCGACCATGGCGCCTCCGCACTCCTGACAGCGGCCGCCCACAACCTTGGCCTGATGTTAAAGGTCTTTAGCCATAGGCGAAGTGGGGCTAGATGCGAAGGAAGGCCTCGTACCGACGATAAACGCCGAGATGTTGAGGGACGAAATTGGGGCAGGTCGTGGAAGTCCGGGCCATGATAGAACATGAGCCCCAGACAAATGGGTGAAGTGGAAAACCTAGTCCATGGAGGAAGTGGGGAGAAACACCACCCTCTCATGGGGCACAGGGGTTGGAATGAGCTGCCCCGCGTCCGGGCAGCCTGTCTGTGATATCATTTGGACAAGTATCCGGCCTCCGCAGTCTTGTGATGTGCCCCTCCGTGACGGAGGAGGCCATCCATCTGCCTCCCGCTCTGACATGGTTGGAGAAGGTTGAGGAGGAATGTGCGGACTTGGGTGCTAGAGCTCATTGCTGCGAAATGGATGAGCAAAGGAGGAAGAAGGCATAGGTGAAAAGGTGGATCCTTATCCCTTATATGAATGGACGAAGCTATCGTCCCCACCAGCCTGGTAAAACTTGCTTATCTCCCAAGCGCCGTAATCAATGGCGCGGATGGGTTACCACGTCCGTATTGATGAGAATCCCGGAATAAGGGGCACAATCTATGCTTTGATAAGGCGTGCCAAGGAAACCGCCTCGCTAAACGCTCTAAGGTGGAACTGTAAAAAATGATTCATAAAAAGGCACGGCCGTGGTGTGATGTCACGCCCGCGGAATCGTCAGCAGAGCTGTGCAAAAGTCATTCTCTCTACGGTGGTATGTGGAACTTGTTTTGCGAGCGGACACTATCCTCGTGTTCAAAACCTTCTATAAAGTATTCGGAGGAGGAACCCGCCTTGCAATGTCGAAGACAATATGCGCGTCGGACTCGTCGTCATTGAAGCCTGGTTCGGGGCTCTTGAGGAGTCTGGACTAGGGGTGTCGGATAGCGAACTATCATCACGGCGGACTCCAAGACTATGAAGATACAAGATTGAAGACTTCGTCCGTGTCCGGATGGGACTTTCCTTGGCGTGGAAGGCAAGCTTGGCGATCGGATATGTAGATCTCCTACCATTGTAACCGACTCTGTGTAACCCTAACCTATCCGGTGTCTATATAAACCGGAGGGTTTTAGTCCGTAGGACGAACAACAATCATACCATAGGCTAGCTTCTAGGGTCTAGCCTCCTTGATCTCGTGGTAGATCTACTCTTGTACTACCCATATCATCAATATTAATCAAGCGGGAGTAGGGTATTACCTCCATCGAGAGGGCCCGAACCTCGGTAAAAACATCGTGTCCCTTGTCTCCTGTTACCATCCGCCTAGACGCACAGTTCGGGACCCCTACCCGAGATCCGCTGGTTTTGACACCGACAGCGTGGTTTAATCAGAAATGTGGCTAACAAAAGAGACAAGGTGTACATGTGGTGTATGTATATATCATCCATTTTTACTTCCCTTGGTTTGTGCACATATGACACATGTATAAATGAGTAACTTTCATAGTTCATAAAATATAAAGCCAAAATATTATCACAAGAAGTAGAAGGCATGAAAATATTGCAACTCAGTTTGCACATATAAGTGAAGCTCTTCTTCATATAAAAAGATCGAGAATGTTCATCATAAAACCATCCCAACATTGGTGAATAAACTTTAATTGCTTCAAATTTACATGCTACAACATGCTTAAATAAGCAAACATGCAATAAATCGTTTGAAAAAGAATCATCACCAAGATTAGAGGTCAAATCAAAATGATTAAACATTGGCACAATTATTTCAAACATATTTGATCCAAATCTGATTTATTCCCTGATTCACATGGTTCTTTCTCAGTTAATTCAATGGGTGCACTTGACATTGTTGATATTGCATTTGTTTGATCACATGGGAAAGTCTAATCATCAACATAGTCCTCTAAAATAGGTGGTGTGATCAAAGTAGTGGGTAGGTCATCACATGGTGCATTGAAATTGACAAGGCATTCATGGTACTCATGTGGAGGTGGAAGATCAGTACCTTTGTCATTAACTTCTATAACCAACTCAGATGATGTAGGCACTCTCGGTGGTCATGTGTCACATGGTGGAGGTGATGTAATCCTCACAACAACGATTGTGGTTGTCATAGTATGCCTAGTAGTTGAAGGAACAACTGTATCAACTCATGGAGTGTGCACCGTGCGCTTGTTCTCCATGTGGGCAACTTGTCGTTTTATTTCCTGTTCAGCTTTGTAAGCAAGACAAAACAAATGGTCCATAGGATAACACTCTTCATGAATTAGTATCTCTTGAATATCACATTTTAATCCTCCCCCAAATCTATCTATAAAATCTTCTTCACTTTCTTCTAAAAATGAGTGCAACAAAGTAGTTTGTAAATCATCATAATATTTTGTTACGGTGTCAGTACCTTGTTTTAAATGTTGTAATTTTTTAATCATGCCACGAGTATAATAAACATCAATGAATCGATCTCTCATGACAAGTTTTAAATCATCCCAAGTAGTAGGTATAAAATCAGGGTTTAACTGTCAATATTCACTCATCCAAACTAAAGCAAACCTACTGAAAAGTACTAACCACAGCTTGAAGTTTTCCACGCTCATCAAAATTATGGGAAGCAAATATAGCAATTATTTCGTACTCCCATTGAATATATAAATCAGGCCTAAAACAACCATTAAAGGGTGGCATGGAAACGTTAACCTGATTATGCACATTCTGATGTCGTTGCTCCTCTCGTGACGGTTGTCGTGTTTTCTTGGGCGGTGGCAAGTCTCCCACGATCGATAATTCCCAAGAACTAACAACTCCGAAACCTGCCATAACTAGTAGAAAACAAGAAAGAAAAGTAAAAAAATAATGTTCCTATGAACTACAAGAATGTGGTGGTAAAACACTCACAGTATAGCAAATATCTATGTCATACAAGTTCTTACCATGCAGAAGGAGGTGACCGACAACCAGAGGTGTCAAATAACTCCAAAGAATTAGAAAGTGATTGCCAGGTGAACGTAAATATGCACAATGTAGAAATATGTGGAGCTGGGTTGGCTATATATGGTAGCAAAATATTAGCAATAATCAATTCAGAGATGCAATGTCGAATAATCGCTCAACGACGGTACTGTGCTGGTCCAAGGCTAGACCAGACTAGAGAAGCGAGCCTAGAACACTAATGAGGTCACGTCGTAGCACAACTATCATCAATAAAGGATATGAAGTAGCTCTAGACAGCAAGATATAAGTGAAGATCACAATGGTAGTTAATGATGAGAAAAAACAACCAAGTAGGATATGCCAACAAATCTCTCTCCAACTTTCCTATAGAAAAGTTTTTGTCAATTTTCTGATAATTTTTCAATAGAATGCTACTGACTCAAGCTTTCAAATGCAAAAAGAATCACTCAATTCCGAGTTGATATGAGGACTCAAAAAATTCTAAAACTAGAATAATCTATGTTCGTGAATTTCGAAGGGCAAAAAGACCTATTTAGAAGCTGATTTTGAGGTGTCAAGTATTGAAGCTACTGCAACTATTCAGATGCGGCTCGTCACTAGCTTTCATTTCAGTACTCGTAGAGCCAAAATGGACTTCGTATGAGGAAGATATGCCTGTTTTACTGAAGAGTGCACAAAACAGATTCCAATTCGAATTTAGGTACGAGATTGAGTCTAGATATATCCGAATTTTGTTTGTTTTCTTCTCTCTTTTTTTCTCACACTTCTTTTCTTTTCCTTTCTCTCCTTTTTTTCTCTGACTTTTTCTTTACTTTTTTCTCTGTCTTTTTTCTTCTCTCTCCTTCTTTACAGAACAAACTAGATAAGATGTAGATTGGATCAAGCGAAGATGTGAATGATCTCAACTATGATTATGACAATGACGGTGGATAGCACATGGTGGAAATTGATGGATGGGGTGATGGAAAGCGGAACAGATAATGATGCAGCGGCGGCGTGACTAATGTGAACCGAACTCAAAACACTAAACGGACTAGACACTAAGACCAGAAACTCGACACGACGATGCAACCGAAAATTCAACTTCGCAAGCAATGAAAAGAAAATTGCAAAGGCTCAGACTGGCTTGGACAGAGGATGAATGAATCTAATTGTTTTTTGCCTTTTTATGGTATAGTATATAAGAAATAAATCTAATCTAGGGATAACTGGAAATTCTCACCGAGGGACCTCAAAACTAACGCCACTTGATAGAGGCGAGGGTCCTGATTTTTCAATGAGATGATAATTATTGCTTTGGTGGACCCGACTTTGATGATCCGACTACAAACGTGCACGATGTTACGCCTTAGCAATCACTAAATCAATCTCCCGAGCTTACTGACAAAGCTGGAAGCACGATCAGCCTGACCACGAAGGTCTATTCTTGCACGCAATCGAAAAACAAGCAAGAATATGATAATGAAATCTGAATATTGCGAATATAGATAAAGTATTGATAAAGGTGGGGACCCGAAAGCGGTCTTGGTCTAGTCGTTGGACACAAACGAAGTACACGAATTTGCAATGGCTAAATTTTAACTAAACAAACTAAATAAATTGCATGGAAAAAGCTACTAGATTGATCTACTTATATAGGAGCAAGGGATGGCAGCCATGGAGGTGGGAGGACGTCCCAAGGCATCCCAAAACCAACTCTAGGTCGTACAAGGCACATGGGCCCTAGTGGAGGTGATGCAACACCTTTGGACTTGTAGTTTGACTCGGATTCTGCTCCTACGTCAGATTGTTTCATCAATCTCTCAATGCTCCGGCCGAATTTGAATTTGAATACAATTGGGTTGGAAAGAGCATGAAATCTACTTTTCAACAAAAAAATCACCCAATTCGGACTCCGGATGAAAGAGAACTTGGCGTTTTGAGTCAGATATGTTTCTGTAGTCGGAATCTGAGTCTAGAACGTTAGAGATTTGGACCTATCTTTTTTGGCCCAAAAGTGACGTGAGAGGACTTTTTGAACATCACCTAAACTTCTCTTTTTACGTTATCTTCATTTGTGGATTGTGCAAATGTCCCATACACCTACAATTAGACATGGCACAAAAGTCCCTGAAGTATTTTTGTCCTGGATAACATAAATAAATTATTTCATAGTTTTCATTAGAAATCACCTCAAGAATATGCATACATGCAATATTTTTGGTTGTATCCAAGGTAGTCATGTCCTCATCAGTGTCATCATCGTTAAGGAAACACGGAGCGCTCACTCCAGACCGAGGTGCACACAGCGGCTCTGGTAGGCGAAGTCCAGATTAGTAATGAGGCCCCGAAGTCCCAGCCCGCCGTCAAGGTACGAGAGGCAAGCAAACGGATCCGAGCTTTATTTCAACTCTCGGAGCCTTCCCACGCTCAACGTAAATAGGGATACGCACCCCACAAAATGGCCACCCCAGCTATAAAGTACGTGCATCGGACGCACAACTTTGCGCTTAAAATACCATGGGCAGCTGTGGGTACCAGGTATCCAAAGACCCAATGTCCGTCCTGACTAACCTATAGTCAAACATGTCTTCGGACAATGATAGGTACCATCTAGGACCTATTCGGCATCAAGCTAATATATTGCAACGACTTCTGAAGATCCTCTATCAAGGGCCCATCAAACGATTACTATCCCCTCCAAGGAGTTCTTCCCCCCTCAAGAGCAAAGGCACAGATGTGCAGCAGGGCACAGTAGGGACGTCAAAACACAAATTAAGGCCATGTGTAAACCTTTGCTCTATAAAGTTTCTTTTTAAAGCAAAGTATCTATAGCAGTTGATTTGGCAATTCGGATTGTACGGTTAGACGTCATGAGTTCATAGGAAATAAAGACCATTCTTCACGGTCCCATTGCAGTCATTTATGTTGCATTGCTCTTTCTGCTCTTCGCCGCCGGAATAAACTAGTTCGGTACATGTTATCTTTAGATGAGATCGGCTAATAAACCGGGGCTAGACTATAATACTCGCCCCAAGCATCATGCCGACACTATTTTCTATCTCATGTGCTCGGCATCTTGGATATTGCATTATATGAATTGGTTCCGAATTATGTCTTGGGTCAATAGTTGGGTTGCTCGGCTCCTGTGGTTACCCTCTTACGTTCCGCATGTTCGGCTAGGAGGGTAAAG
Organism: Aegilops longissima; assembly: GCA_021605205.1. NCBI lineage: Eukaryota > Viridiplantae > Streptophyta > Magnoliopsida > Poales > Poaceae > Aegilops > Aegilops longissima. Next base: position 245,564,198 of record CM038679.1, read on the forward strand.
TGAGAACCACTGCGATTGAACTTCCAGCTCGCCTAGTTAAGTACCTCGGTGGAGAAAGTTGAAAACTGACTGCCATAATAAACGAGAACTGGTCCGTGATCTGATGACAAAACTAAAAATTGATGGAGGTTGGGCAGTGTTATACGAAGGGTTTGTCTTTACACAAACCAAGTGATAATGGTCTCTAGCTCGGTTCATCCGAATATCACAAAAAACTGGGGGCTAGTCACTAGCCCCCGCAGTCAAGCTCCGATGGTTAAGTGAAAGCACTAAAACCGCATTGTCCGATTGCCTTGTTTCCGTCACACACTACCGCCTTCATGCACCGAGATGTCGGCTAAGGGTTACAATGTTAAGGAAGAACACCCCTCGTAGTATCTACAAGGGGTCTGAAGCTGCCGACTAGTAACTTTCAGTATAAAACGACCGCACATGAGTCAAAATAATCAAACCAAGCATGATATACCATGCAAAGCAACCACATCATAAAGCACAAAAGTTTAATTGTCATATGATACATGATAGTACGCTCATTCATAAATTACATCTTTTGAGCATTGGGCCTCTATCGTCCGAGCACCATACATTACGATGGGAAAATAGTGCTCGGGCACCTATGCTCCTTTCCAGAGGGCGGCGGTCCGGTGGCCACCTCGACCAGCTTGATCTTCGTCCAGTGCACCATGTTCTTCACAAAGACCATCCGAGCTCCATCGATGCATACAAAATGCTTCAAGACGTCAATCCAGGGCGCAACATCGCATAGCTTCTGCACTAAGCCGAAGTAGCTGCTAGGCAGCGACTCTGAAGGCCATAGCCGGACACAGAGTTCCTTCATGGCCGGCTCCGCCATCCGATGCAACTCCATCAACTGCTTCGTTTGGTTGCTAAGGAGGGGAGGGTGTTCGGGCGCCTGGAATTGCACCCAAAGTAGCCTATGCTCGACATCGCCCTCCTGGGACGCAAAATGCCTTGCCACATCTGCCGCACTCCTCGGAAGATCCGCAAAAGTGCTTAGGGAACACCATACTCGTGTGAGCAAAGCTAATCTGTTACCACCAAAGACACTTTGCAGTAAGTACGGCTTACCATCTGCAATAAACCTAACTTGGCAGAGTTCTTCTCGGGTGCCTCGCGTCTTCATCCTCACCTCTTGGATCGCCAGCTTCACTAAGGATAGCTCGGTGGCTTGACCCTTATTTTTCTGCTCAAGGTCCTCACATTTAGTGACGGCATACTTGAGCTCTTGATTCACCTCAGTCACTCTGGCCTCGTGCTTGTCACTGACGGTCTTCACCATCGACAGTTCGGCGGCCGCTCGTTCAGCCGTTGCCTTCTATTCCGCGGCCTCTTGGTTCACCTTCTTTAGCTCGGCCTTGACGTTCTCGACCTCGACGGCAACAGCTGCGGTCATAATAAGCACTCCTCGCTTAGGGATAAACCTAAATACCTCGCTTGATGAGGAAAACCACGGTGTTAAACACCCCAGTCCGGACTTACCTAGCGCCTCGTCGAACCCCATGTTGAGAAGGTCGAGCTCCTTGTTAGAGCTCTTGAGCTTCCGATTAACCTCGGCCAGCTCCACGGTGCTGACAGCCGCCAATGAAGACGAGGCCTACTGTTGTAGGGTGAAACCCTAGGGAAGATCTTTTCACACTTGGAGTGGGGAAAGGACGAAAACACCAGAACACCAGGGGAAAATCACTCAAACATGCCCAAGTCACACATCCGCTAGAGTAGCATACATGAGATCCACAAGCATAGAAGAACAATTCAAGGAAAATATCACTATGGTAGGGTTATTCCCACTCCAAGGAGATGAGGTCTTGATGTTGAACTTCTCCAAGAGGAGGCCTTGATAATCGTCAAGGATTCTTCCCAAAGAGGGGTCTTGATCTCCAAGAGGAGGGAATACAAGGAGCAAAGCTCTCTATTGTCTATGAAATACTTTGCTAACCTCTAGAACAAGCTAGGTGAGGAGTACTTAAAGGCTAGGGAAAAAATCGAGGGGAAATGGGGGTACATGGGTCTTTTGCCCTTAGTGCACGCATGCACAAACCGGACGGGCCCGAGCACCCGGGGTAAAGGGGTGCAGGCACCGAAGGATCTGGCAGGAGATGGCGGGCACCGGCGTCTGAGAGGACCGGGCACCCTGTTGGTCAGTAGGCAGCAGCCAAGTATTTGTAAGTCGGGCACCCGGGAATTGATGGCCCGGCCACCCGTTGCGGCCTGGGGCCGCGCCCAGGAGGAGGCCAGGCACCCGGGGGGTGATGGCCCAGGCACCCAAGGGTGGCGGGGGCAGTGCCCAGGCAGGGGGCCGGGCACCCGGGGCGGCCTAGGCCAGCGCCCAGGAAGGGGCCAGGCAACTAGAGCGGCCAGGGGCTCGTCCAGCCAGCCGTCGGGGAAGGCCGGGCACCCGGGCTGCTGGTGGGCAGGCACCCAGGTTAGTCCAGTGCCCTCCTTTGCTTCGCATTTGGGCGTTTTTCTTCCTTCTCCTCCTCCATATGTGCTTGGGTCTCCCTCCTAGCTTCTTCATGGACTTCTTCTTTGTACCTAAGAATGCACAACATTTCCGTTTGAGGTAGAACGCAATTCTCAAGTGAATCCGAACAAAACTCAAAGAGGAAAGAGTTAACCTCAGTTTCGACGGCACGGGCGCGTGCTCTTGTCATTGGTCCTCTTCGTGCTTGCAGTGGTGACGGGATATCCATGGGGATGCTTGAGGGATGCTCCGCATCATCTCCTCCCTTGGGAGAGATTCATTTGTAGATCGTTTTCTTCATCACAATGGTGTTTGGCCAAGTCCTTGACGTTGAAGATGTTGCTTACATTATACTTATCGCATGGGATGTAGATCTTGTAAACATTGTCATTGTAGCCTGCGAGCACCTTCAAGGGTCCATCGGCTCTCGAAAGGAGCTAGCACTTGCGCTCCTTGGGGAAGCGGTCCTTTTGGAGATGTAACCATATGAGATCGCCTGGTTGGAACACCATTGGGGACTTGTTGATGTTGAGCTTGGTGGTGAGGCGGTGTACTTGATGCTCGATCATGGACCTTGTTTCTTCATGCATCTTCTTGAGATAACTTGCTCTTGCACTAGCATCCATGTTCGCTCATTCTTGGAGCGGTATAGGAAGGATGTCCATGGGCGACAAAGGTTTGAAGCCGTAGACAACCTTGAAGGGGGACTTGCCAGTTGTAGCGTGTCTTGCTCAGTTGTAGGCACTCAGCGATGAGCACTCTTCCTAATCCTTGATGTTCTTGTTCATCAACATGCGTAGGAGAGTAGATAGCATCCGGTTGGTGACTTCTGTTTGGCCATCGGTTTGAGGATGATAGGCCGTGAAGAATATTAGTTTGGTACCGAGCTTGGCGCATAGCGTCTTCCAAAAGTAGCTTAGGAACTTGATGTCTTGGTCCGAATTGTCTTTGGCACTCCATGTAACCTCAAGATTTCCCTACAAAAGAGATTTGCAACATGTGAAGCATCATCAAACTTATTGCATGTGATGAAATTTTCCAATTTAGAGAATCGGTCCACAACAACAAATACGGAATCCTTGCCATTTTGAGTCCTAGGTAATCCTAGCACAAAATCCATGCTAATAGCTTTGTCGGATTGCGGATTCCGGCAAAACCCTTCAGGTTCGAACTCTGGGGTGCGCACGAAGATCTCTCTCCCACAAGCTCACACTCTCACCACAATCTCAAAGCTTAGTTCGCCGAACCCGAAGAACAAAGGACACAAGAGTTTATACTGGTTCGGGCCACCAATGTGGTGTAATACCCTACTCTAGTGTGGTGTGGTGGATTGCCTTGCATGCTGGGATGAACAAGTACAAGGGAAGAACTACCTCCTGAGGAGAGGTGTCCTTGAGCTCGATAACCTTGTGCGTGTGTGGATGGAATGGATCCCATCCCAGATTGGTTTCCCTCCCGTGTCCCCCTTTCCTATGGTGGTGGCTAGTCCTATTTATAGGGGCCCGGGTCCTCTTCCCAAATATTTGGCGGGAAGGGATCCCATAACGGCCAGTTTCAAGGGGGATAACTAGTACAAGCTATCCTGACAAAATGTGGTCTTCGCCTGCCAAAGGCTCTGGCGGTGACGACATCATGGGCTCCGAGGTGACCTCCGTCCTGTTGGTCTTGGTCTCGTCGCACCAATATGGAAATCTTTGCCTGATGCCTCGGGACTCCTCGCATGCGCCTGCTCCTTTAGCACCAAAGAGGAAACCAGTACTCCACGCCCGCTGGCGCCCGCCTGGCCTTGGTCGTCATGGCTCACGTCACGAGAACCTCATGAGGTGCAGCTTGCCTTGATCTCTCCACTCCTCGCGAGCCAGCCTAGTGAGGCTGCCCCTGAGGAGGTCTTGTGTGGTTCGCCTCGCGAGGCTTGGCCCCTCGCGAGGGTCTTGAGTGTTTGCTGGTGAAGATGGGACGTACCAGGCTGCTAGTGGAGCCACGCCGTGGGCTGCAGGGAGGCAAGTCTGGGGACCCCCGTTCCCAGAACGTCGACAATCTTCCCATGGTTGATGTGGAATAGGAAGTGGCATATGTAAACCATGGGATTGGGCTTGTGACTTAACTTTGCGGCATGTAGAGCACCGGTTGGTGAAGCGTGAGACATCGTGGAACATCTTGGGCCAAAAGTAGTTCTTGGAGAGCGTGGACAAAGTCTTTTCGCGTCCAAAATGTCCCATGAGTCCTCCTCCATGAGCCTATTGCAAAAGTAACAAATGAAGAGAAGACTCGAGGATGCATAGTTTGTTAGCTCTCATTAAATAACCATTTTTGATATAATATCGCTCCCAAGAAGTATGCGTCACACACTTAGCATAAGGAGTAGCAAAAGTAACATCATGCTGATGCAAGTCTTTGATATGTTCGAAACCAACAACATTCAATGCAAGTTGAGTAACTAACAGGCACTTGCAGGAAAGAGCATCAGCTACAACATTTTCTTTGCCTTTAATTTACTTGATCACATAAGGGAAAGATTCAATAAATTCACTCCAATTAGCATGCCATTTATTCAAGTTGGTTTGACCTTTAAGTTACTTAAGTGTCTCATTATCGGCATGTATGCAAAATTCATGTGGGCGAAGATAATGCTCCCAAACATGCAATACACTCACTAAAGCATACAACTATTTGTCATAGATGGGATAGTTAAGTTGAGCGTCGGAAACTTTTTCGCTAAAGTATGCAATGGGTCTCTTTTTTGCATCAAAACTCCACCAATACCATTTCCACTAGCATCGCAGTGAACCTCAGCATGTGTAAGCAAATATTTGAGCTCATCAAATGCGGTAGATTGCGAAGGTCCCCAAACAAAGGGTGCATTTTCCTTACTCAAGGCATGCAACGGTGCGGCAATAGTGCTAAAGTCTTTCACAAAGTGACGATAAAAACCCGCTAGACCAAGAAAACTACGCACTTGTTGCCATGTAGTGGGTTGTGGATAAGTTTTAATAGCTTTAATTTTAGATTCATCAACATGAACACCCTTTGACGAAACAACAAAACCCAAGAAAACAAACTTGTCAACACCAAAAGTGCATTTTTCCATATTGGCCTAAAGATGTTCTTTTTGGAGAGTGTGCAAAATGGCCCTATGATGACTTACATGATCTTTGAGGGATTTGCTAAACACAAGTATGTCGTCAAAGTAGACCACAACAAACACTCCAATGTATGGGCGAAGCACAAAATGCATGACACGCATGAAAGTACCGAGAGCTTCCGATAAACCCATAGGCATAACTAACCACTCGTACAAGCCAAATTTGGTTCTGAAAGCGGTTTTCCATTCATCCCCTTCTTGTATGTAGATTTGATAATAGACGCATTTAAGATCGATTTTCGAGAAAATGGTGGCATTGCTAAACTCATCTAGCATATCGTCAAGGCATGGAATGGGATGCCTATAGCGAATGGTGATAGCGTTGATGGGTCTACAATCCGAACACATGCGAAAACTACCGTCTTTCTTCAGCACAAGAACAACCGGAACCGCACAAGGGCTTAAGCCTTCACGTACATGGCCGTTGTTGATGAGTTGTTGTACTTGCCATTGGATCTCCTTAGTTTCTTCGGGGTTGACACGGTATGGAGCCTTGTTTGGTAGAGGTGCGCCGAGGATGAGGTTGATCCGGTGTTCGATGCCATGTAGAGGAGGAAGACCCAGAGGTGGCTCATCAGGGAAGACATCCACGAATTTCTGCAACAAGTTAGAGAACACTAGAGGAAGAGGATTAGGAGGGTTAGTCCTTTCCACCTCATCTTTGCACACTAGGACGTAGTGGATGACACTTGATGGGTTCTCACACACTTCTCTCATCTCTCTTTTGGTGGCTAGGAGGACTAAGTTTTTCTCTCTCGGTGAAGAGTCACCCATTTTGGGCTTGTGGCGCTCACTCTCTTTGTAGTGGTTCACTCTCTCACTAGTCTCTCCATGATGGGTGGATGCTTGCTTGTCGGCGATCACTTGACTTGGCGATCACTTGGTTTGTTCTTCCGTTGTGGATGACACCACGGTCGAATTGCCAAGTTCTCCCTAAGAGGATATAACACACGGACATAGGAACCACATCACACTCCAAGGTGTCCTTGTAGGCACCGATCTCGAATGAAACTTGCACGGTGTGCTCCACTTGAATAGTGCCTGAGTCACTAAGCCATTGGACCTTGTAGGGACGAGGATGCTTCTTCTTGACCAATTTTAGCTTGGAACATAGCTCTTCACTTGCAAAATTATGGAAACTTGCTCCGTCGGTGATGACCTTCACGGAACGCCCGTTGATGCCGGCCTTGGTGTGGAAGATCTGGCAACGTTGGTCTTCTTCTTGGGGGTGTTGAAGCGTCAAGGCCTTGGAGACCACAGGAGAGGGACTTGCATCATTGCCACAAAAAGACTTGATCATCTTCATTCACGCGCTGGTGCATGGCCACGAGCTCAAGGGCTTCCATTTCTTCTTCACTCATGGAGTCGTATGTGGCATCATCGCTGACAATCATGGTTCGCTTGTTGGTGCATTGGAAGGACTTGTGTCCTCGGCCACCACAAGTAAAGCACTTGAGATAACTTGTCTTGATAGGATCATCCGGTGGCATCGATGATGAGGGAGTCTTGGATTTGTAGTTCCTTGCCGAAGGACAAGTCAAAGAAGGCGTGACTTGCTTGGAAGTTGACCTGTCGCTGGTACTTGGTGATGCTCTATTAGAGGTAGGAGGTGCTGAAGTCGTGGGAGTTTGAGTGTAGGAGCCGTATGTCTTGGACGAGTACCTGGCATATTTGAAGTCATCTTGTACTTGCCGCTCGGCCTTGGTTGCTTGGTGAACTAACTCGAGGAGGTTGGAGTAGGGTCAGAAGTCGGCAATACTCTTGATTGGGTGGTTGAGGCTGTTCAAGAAGCTTGCCATAGTTTGCTCGTCATCTTCTTTGACATTGGCTCTTATCATGGCAATCACCATTTCTTGTCAGTATTCTTCCATCGTCTTCGTGCCTTGCTTGAGGAGTTGTAACTTCTTGAAAAGATCACGGGTGTAGTGTGTAGGCACAAAGCAAGCTCTCATGACATCCTTCATTTGCGTCCAAGTTGTGATGGGTGGTTCGCCTCTCGCTTGCCAACGCTCGATCACTTGTTCCCACCAAATGAGGACATATTCTTGAAACTCGAGTGAGGCCATGGCGATCTTGTTTTCCTTGTCGTAGTTGTGAAGACGGAATATCTTGTCGACCTTCAATGCCTATGAGAGATATTCTTCGGGGTCATTGCTTCTTGAGAACTTGGGCATGGTGAACTTGAGCTTGACGTAGCGTAGTTCTTCGTCATAGTGGCGGTTTTGATGTCGCTCTTGGCATGGAGGAAGGTCCTCAAATGCCCGTTCCTCTTGATGTTGCTCTTGGTGTGGAGGAGGGTCTTCAAGCACTTGTTCCACTTGCTATCGCTCTTGGCGTGGAGGAGAACGAGGCATATGTGCTTGGTTGCTGTCGGATTTTGGGTCCCGGCAAAACCGTTGAGGTTCGAACACTGGGGTGCGCACGAATATATCTCCTCCCCCTGGCTCACGCTCTCACCAGAATCTCGAAGCTCAGCACGTCGAACTCGCAGAACAAGGACACAAGGTTTATACTGGTTCGGCCACCGATGTGGTGTAATACCATACTCCAGTGAGGTGTGGTGGATTGCCTCTTGGGCTGAGGATGAACAAGTACAAGGGAAGAACAACCTCCTGAGCAGAGGTGTCCTTGAGCTCGATGAGCTTGTGTGGTTGAGGATGATCCGAATGGCCCCAGATCAGTTGCCTCCTACTGTGGTGGCTAGTCCTATTTATAGAGGCCCTGGTCCTCTTCCCAAATGTAGGCGGGAAGGGATCCAACAATGGCCTAATTTGAAGGGAGACAACTAGTACAAGTTATCCTGACTAAAGGTGGTCTTCGCCTACCAAAGGTTCTGGTGGTAATGCTGCCCTAGGCTCCACGGTGACCTCCGTCCTTCCGTCCTGCTGGTCTTGGTCTTGGTCTTGTTGCACCGATATGGCAACCTTTTCTTGTACCTCGGGACTCCACGCCTGCACTAGCCTCTTTAGCACCAAAGAGGAAACGAGTACGCTGCGCACTCTGGCGCCCACCTAGCGCCCACCTGGCCTTGGTAGTAATGGGTGCATCACAGGGACCTCATCAGGTGCCCCTCGCCTTGATCTGTCGCCCTTCGCGAGCCAGCCTGGTGAGGCCACCCCTGAGAGGTCTTGCATCGTCCGCCTCGCGAGGCTGGGCCCCTCACGAGTCTCTTGAGTGTTCGCTAATGAAGATGGGCCGTACAGGGTCGCTGGTGGAGCCACGCCGTGGGCTGCAGGCAGGCAAGTCTGGGGACCCCCGTTCCCAGGACGCCGACAGTAGCCCCCGGGCCCAAGGCGCACTCGGACTTGGCTTCGAGGCGAAGCCAAGGGGCAAGTGCGGAGTGCCTCGGGCCCCAACAGCCTGCGGCCTTGATTGGCGTGTGGAAATTGATGGGACGTGGGCGTCTCTGCTTCCCCACGCTGCCTCGGCAACTGCCCGACTGACAAAAGACTGGCGCGGGCTGCATTTTGCCTTCATTGCTTTATTCGTCTTGCTACAAATCCCCTTTCTCGCTCCTTGCTTCCAGAGACTCCAGATCCGCCCAGATCCTCCTTCAAGCCTGTCACCAATGGCGCCCTAGAAAGCCCGGGACGCTCCCTCGTCTTCGTGGTACAAGCCGGCGCTCGATGCGCCGAGCGTTTCGGAGAAGAACCTTGCCGTCGTGTTCCTGATGACGGCGGAGGGTGATGAGAAGAGGAAGACTGTGCTCCGGGCTGGCTCCGCCGAGCCAGAGGCCTCAGGCAGCACTTTCTACCCCTTCTTGATGACCAGCATCGTCGCCGGGCTGGTTCCCCTTTCTCCGACTTCTTCTACTCCGTCCTCAGCCACTAAAATATTCATGCCCTCCATCTTCATCCCAACTCCATCCTCTTCGCTTTTTACTGCGAGGAGTACGTTGGAGTGATGCCGTCTGTGGCGCTGCTGCGCCACTTCTTCGTCCTCCAGATCAAGGAGGGCCACTGCTCTGGGTACGTTGGCTTCGTCGCGGCCAACAAGACCAACGCCATCTCGAAGGTCGGGAAGAAGGCCGAGGGCTTCAGGAGCAAGTGGGTCTTGATGGACGCCAAGTGCTCCCACCCCTGGTTGGTGCTGCCGGCGGAGACACCTGTGTCACAAGAGGGGTGGCTTTGCGCGAAGCTCACCGACCCCCGGGCGGCGCAGGTGTTGGAGAGCATGACCACCAACCTGAAGCCTAGTGACTCAATGGCGGCGAAGCTGACGGGGGCCATGATATTCAAAGAATTCATGACGCATCGCGTGGCTCACCTTTAGGCACGCCCGCGCCCCTTGTGGAAGCTTGGAGACAAAGGGGACGACCTCCGCCTGTGCCCGGAGGCCCTTTTTGACGAGGAGTTGCGCTCGGCCCTCCGCTCCTTGGTTGGGGACGACCAAGGGTACCCGCCGGACTCCTTTGTTCCCTTGTTCTGCCGCTCAGATGGGGCGGAGGCTGCCGCCGCCATGCCCGTCTTCGGCGGGCGCATGCTTGTGCCACGTGCGCCCTCGAATGTCCTGGTGACGACGACTCCGGTCGACCTGTCTTCTAGCGAGTCTCGGGAGGAGGGAGAGGAGGAAGAAGAGGAGGAGGAGGAGCGCGACTCGGAGCGACCCGCGAAGGGGCGGGGGAGACCTACCCTTTGCACAAGGCCGACATCCTCCGCACCCTGCCTGATGACGATGACGAGGCCGATGTCCCCCTGGGAAGGGGGGCTGCACACGACAGGGGGCTCCACGGGGTCCAAGGTCAGTCCTCGGAGGAGGTCACCGGTCGAGGTTACGACGAGGGGAAGGTCGGTGCTGATCTCCCAAGATGATGCCCCTGTTCTGACGCTACCTAGAGCTGCTTCCGGCCTATCTGCTGACCCCTCTTCTACGCCTGGAGCCCTCCCGCCCGCACCTCAGGTTGCGAGGCTCTCAGGTTTCAAGCTTAGGAAGCGGAGAGACTACGCCGCGGTGGACCAGTAAGTATTCTCGTCCTGCCTTGTTCTTGCTTCTGCTGCTGTTTCTTGGTGCTTCTCCATTGCGCAATTAGGCTAACGCCCACGATGAAGAAGAGGAAGGAGGAAGCGGTGGTACTGCTCGGGACCAAATCTCCTGCAGCAGCTGCACCCTCCTCCATGGGGAAGGGCAGTGACGGCGCTCGTGCTTCCCCGGCCCGATCGTCCTTGCGAGACTTGGGGGAGCATCCTCCGGAGGAGGCAGCCCCTATAGCCCCGCTGGCTCCGGAGCTGCCGACGTCCGGCTCGGTTGCTGGGGTCCCCAAAGCTCAGGAGCTCCCAGCCTCCCAGGCCATGGTGATGATGTTGCCTCCTCCTTCTCCCACCGCACTGCTAACCCTGGATCATTCCGCCTCCCCTGACGTCCCGGGGCATTCTCTTTCTGCACTGACCTTGCTACGTGAGGATCTTCTAGGCACCGACCGTCGCCTGGTGGCCGGGCGCCTGGAGCTAATCTCTGGCTGGCTTCTGTTGGGGAACGTAGTAATTTCAAAAATTTTCCTACGATCACGCAAGACCATGGTGATGGCATAGCAACGAGAGGGGAGAGTGTCCGTCCACGTACCCTCATAGACCGAAAGCGAAGCGTTATAACAACGCTGTTGATGTAGTCGTGACGTCTCCACGATCCGACCGATCCAAGCACCGAGCGTCACGGCACCTCCGAGTTACGCACACGTTCAGCTCGATGGCGATCCCGGACTCCGATCCAGCAAAGTGTCGGGATGAGTTCCGTCAAGACGACGGCGTGGTGACGATGTTGATGCTCCACCGGCGCAAGGCTTCGCTAAGCTCGCGACGATATGACTTCTCCGGCGCAGGCTTCGCCTAAGCTCTGCGACGATATGACCAAGTGGAATATGGTGGAAGGGGCACCGCACACGGCTAAGGAAAGATCCGTAGATCAACTTGTGTGTTTGGGGTGCCCCTGCCCCAGTATATAAAGGAGACAAGGGGAGGTGGCGGCCCTAGAGGAGGCGCACAAGGAGGAGTCCTACTCCCAGGGAGTAGGACTCCCCCTCTCCTAGTTGGAGTAGGATTGGGAGGGGAAGGGGAAGGCGCGCCCCTCTCCTGTCCTATTCGGACTGGAAGGGGAGGGGCACGCAGCCCACCTGGCCGGCCCTTCTCCTTCTCCCTCGAGGCCCATGAAGGCCCATATACCCCGGGGTTCCGTAACCCCGGTGTTCCATAACATCCTGTTTTCACTCGGAACCATTCAAGTCAAACATAGGCTTCCAATATATCAATCTTTATGTCTCGACCATTTGAGACTCCTCGTCATGTCCGTGATCACATCCGGGACTCGAACAACCTTGGTGCATCAATACTTATAAACTCATTATGAACTGTCATCGAAGCGTTAAGCGTGCGGACCCTACGGGTTCGAGAACTATGTAGACATGACCTAGAACCATTCTCGGTCAATAACCAATAGCGGAACCTGGATGCCCATATTGGTTCCTACATATTCTACGAAGATCTTTATCGGTCAAACCGCATAACGACATACGTTGTTCCTTTGTCATCGGTATGTTACTTACCCGAGATTCGATCGTCGGTATCCAATACCTAGTTCAATCTCGTTGCACGTAAGTCTCTTTACTCGTTCGTAATACATCATCTCTCAACTAACTCATTAGTTGTAATGCTTGCAAGGCTTAGGTGATGTGCATTACCGAGAAGGCCGGAGATACCTCTCCGACAATCGGAGTGACAAAACCTAATCTCAAATACGCCAACCCAACAAGTACCTTTGGAGACACCTGTAGTACTCCTTTATAATCACCCGATTCGTTGTGACGTTTGGTAGTACCAAAGTGTTCCTCCGTAAACGGAGTTGCATAATCTCATAGTTATAGGAACATGTATGGGTCATGAAGAAAGCATTAACATACTAAACGATCAAGTGTTAAGCTAACGGAATGGGTCATGTCAATCAGATCATTCAACTAATGATGTGACCTTGTTAATCAAATAACAACTCCTTGTTCATGGTTAGGAAACATAACCATCTTTGATTAACAAGCTAGTCAAGTAGAGGCATACTAGTGACATATTGTTTGTCTATATATTCACACATGTATTATGTTTCCGGTTAATACAATTCTAGCATGAATAATAAACATTTATCATGATATATAAGGAAATAAATAATAACTTTATTATTGCCTCTAGGGCATATTTCCTTCAGTCTCCCACTTGCACTAGAGTCAATAATCTAGATTACAAAGTAATGATCCTTACACCCATGGAGTCTTGGTGCTGATCATGTTTTGCTCGTGGAAGAGGCTTAGTCAGCGGTGCGCAACATTCAGATCCGTATGTATTTTGCAAATCTCTATGTCTCCCACTTGGACTTGGTCCCGAATGGAATTGAAGCGTCTCTTGATGTGCTTGGTCCTCTTGTGAAATCTGGATTCTTTTGCCAAGGCAATTGCACCAATATTGTCACGAGAAGATCTTCATCGGTCCCGATGCACTAGGTATGACACCTAGATCGGAAATGAACTCTTTCATCCAGACTCCTTCATTTGCTGCTTCCAAGCAGCTATGTACTCCGCTTCACATGTAGATCCCGCCACGACGCTTTGTTTAGAACTGCACCAACCGACAGCTCCACCGTTTAATAAAAACACGATCCGGTTTGCGATTTAGAATCGTCGGATCAGTGTCAAAGCTTACATCGGCGTAACCATTTACGACTAGCTCTTTGTCACCTCCATATCGAGAAACATATCCTTAGTCCTTTTCGGTATTTCAGATGTTCTTGACCGCTGTCGATGATCCACTCTGGATTACTTTGGTACCTTCCTGCCAAGCTTACAGCTAAGCATCGTCGGTCTGGTACACAGCATTGCATACATGATAGAGCCTATGGCTGAAGCATAGGAACATCTTTCATTTTCTCTCTATCTTCTGCTATGGTCGGGCATTGAGTCCGACTCAATCTTACACCTTGTAACACAGGTAAAAACCTTTCTTTGCACGATCCATTTTGAACTTTTTCAAAACTTTATCAAGGTATGTGCTTTGTGAAAGTCCAATCAAGCGTCTTGATCTATCTCTATAGATCTTGATGCCCAATATGTAAGCAGCTTCACCGAGGTCTTTCATTGAAAAACTTTTATTCAAGTATCCTTTTATGCTATCCAGAAATTCTATATCATTTCCAATCAATAATATGTCGTCCACATATAATATTAGAAATGCTCTGAGCTCCCACTCACTTTCTTGTAAATACAGGCTTCTCCAAAAGTGCATACAAACCCATATGCTTTGATCACTTTATCAAAGCGTTTATTCCAACTCCGAGAGGCTTGCAGGACCATAAATTGATCGTTGGAGCTTGCACACTTTGTTAGCACCTTTTGGATCAACAAAACCTTCTGGTTGCATCATATACAACTCTTCTTCTAGAAATCCATTCAAGAATGCAGTTTTACATCCATTTGCCAAATTTCATAATCATAAAATGCGGCAATTGCTAACATGATTCGGACAGACTTAAGCATCGCCACTGGTGAGAAAGTCTCATCGTAGTCAACTCCTTGAACTTGTCGAAAACCTTTTGCAACAAGTCGAGCTTTGTAGACAGATTACATTACCATCGGCGTCGGTCTTCTTCTTAAAGATCCATTTATTTTCAATGGCTTGCCGATCATCGGCAAGTCAACCAAAGTCCATACTTTGTTCTCATACATGGATCCCATCTCAGATTTCATGGCTTCCAGCCATTTTGCGGAATCTGGGCTCACCATCGCTTCTTCATAGTTTGTAGGTTCGCCATGGTCAAGTAACATGACTTCCGAATAAGATTACCGTACCACTCAGTGCGTATTTTACTCTGGTTGACCTCGAGGTTGATAGCAACTTGATCTCAAGCTTCATGATCATCATCATTAGTTTCCTCACTAATTGGTGTAGTTGTCACAGAACCATTTCTTGTGATGAACTACTTTCCAATAAGGGAGCAGATCTGATTATCTCATCAAGTTCTACTTTCCTCCCACTCACTTCTTTCGAGAGAAACTCCTTCTCTAGAAAGGATCCGAATTTAGCAACGAAAATCTTGCCTTCAGATCTGTGATAGAAGGTGTACCCAACATCTCCTTTGGGTATCCTATGAAGACACATTTTCCGATTTGGGTTCGAGCTTATCTGGTTGAAGTTTCTTTACATAAGCATCGCAGCCCCAAACTTTAAGAAACGACAACTTTGGTTTCTTGCCAAACCACAGTTCATAAGGCGTCGTCTCAACGGATTTTGACGGTGTCCTATTCAACGTGAATGCGGCCGTCTCTAAAGCATAACCCCAAAGCGATAGCGGTAAATCGGAAATAGACATCATAGATCGCACCATATCTAGTAAAGTACGACACGACGTTCGGACACACCATTTCTCCGTGGTGTTCCGGTGGCGTGAGTTGCTAAACTATTCCACATTGTTTCAAATGTAAACCAAACTCGTAACTCAAATATTCTCCTCCACGATCAGATCGTAGAAACTTTATTTTCTTGTTACGATGATTTTCCACTTCACTCTGAAATTCTTTGAACTTTTCAAACGTTTCAGATTTGTGTTTCATTAAGTAGATATACCCATATCTGCTTAAATCATCTGTGAAGGTGAGAAAATAACGATACCCCTTGCGTGCCTCAACATTCATTGGACCACAAACATCAAGTATGTATGATTTCCAACAAATCAGTTGCTCGCCCATAGTTCGGAGAACGGCGTTTTAGTCATCTTGCCCATGAGGCACGGTTCGCAAGTACCAAGTGATTCATAATCAAGTGATTCGAAGCCCATCAAGATGGAGTTTCTTCATGCGTTTACACCGATATGACCTAAACGGCGATTGCCACAAATAAGTTGCACTATCATTATCAACTCTGCATCTTTTGGCTTCAACATTATGAATATGTGTATCACTACTGTCGAGATTCAACAAGAATAGACCATTCTTCAAGGGTGCATGACCATAAAAGATATTACTCATATAAATAGAACAACCATTATTCTCTGATTTAAATGAATAACCGTCTCGCATTAAACAAGATCCAGATATAATGTTCATGCTCAACGCGGCACCAAATAACAATTATTTAGGTCTAAAACTAATCCCGAAGGTAGATGTAGAGGTAGCGTGCCGACCGCGATCACATTGACTTTGGAACCATTTCCCACGCCGATCGTCACCTCGTCCTTTGCGGTGCTCGTCTATTCCGTAGTCCTGTTTGAGTTGCAAATATTAGCAATGTAACCAGTATCAAATACCCAGTGCTACTACGAGCTCTAGTAAGGTACACATCAATAACATGTATATCACATATACCTTTGTTCACCTTGCCATCCTTTTATCCGCCAAATACTTGGGGCAGTTCCGCTTCGGTGTCCGTGCGCTTGCGGTAAAAACACTCGATTTCAGGCTTAGGTCCAGACTTGGGTTTCTTCTCTTGATCAGCAACTTTCTTGCTGTTCTTTTGAAGTTTCCTTCTTCTTTCCTTTGCCCTTTTCTTGAAACTAGTGGTCTTGTTGACCATCAACACTTGATGCTCTTTCTTGATTTCTACCTCCGCTGCTTTTAGCATCGCGAAGAGCTCGAGGAATTGTCTTAGTCATCCCTTGCATATTATAGTTCATCACGAAGCTCTTGTAGCTTGGTGGCGTGATTGGAGAATTCTATCAATGACACTATCATCCGGAAGATTAACTCCCAGCTGAATTAAGTGATTGTTATACCCGGACATTTTGAGTATGTGCTCACTTGTGTAACTATTCTCCTCCATCTTGCAGCTATAGAACTTATTGGAGACTTCATATCTCTCAATCCGGGCATTTGCTTGAAATATTAACTTCAACTCTTGGAACATCTCATATGCTCCATGACGTTCAAAACGTCGTTGAAGACCCGGTTCTAAGCCGTAAAGCATGGCACACTGAACTATAGAGTAGTCATCAGCTCTGCTTTGCGACGTTCATAACTTCGCTCAAGATCTGCAGCAGCCTCGCTGTCACCCAGCGGTGCTTCCGGGGCGTAATTTTTCGTGCAGCAATGAGGATAATCCTCGTTACGGACCCAGTCCGTGTAATTGCTACCATCATCTTTCAACTTTGCTTTCTCAAGGAACGCATTAAAATTCAACGGAACAACAGCACAAGCCATCTATCTACATTAAACATAGACAAGCAAAATACTATCGGTACTAAGTTCATGATAAATTTAAGTTCAATTAATCATATTAAAAACTCCCACTTAGACAGACATCTCTCTAGTCATCTAAGTGATCACGTGATCCAAATCAACTAAACCATGTCCGATCATCACGTGAGGCGGAGTAGTTTCAATGGTGAACATCACTATGTTGATCATATCTACTATATGATTCACGTTCGACCTTTCGGTCTCCGTGTTCGAGGCCATATCTGTTATATGCTAGGCTCGTCAAGTTTAAACTGAGTATTCTGCGTGTGCAACTGTTTTGCACCGTTGTAGATGGACGAGAACTTATCACACCCGATCATCACGTGGTGTCCGGGTACTCTGAACTTTGGCAACGGTGCATACTCAGGAGAACACTTCTTGATAATTTTAGTGAGAGATCATCTTATAATGCTACCGTCAAACAAAGCAAGATAAGATGCATAAAGGATAAACATCACATGCAATCAATATAAGTGATATGATATGGTCATCATCATCTTGTGCTTGTGATTCCATCGCCAAGCACCGCCATGATCACCATCGCCACCGCGCGACACCTTGATCTCCATCGTAGCATCGTTGTCGTCTCGCCAACTATTGCTTCTACGACTATCGCTACTCCTTAGTGATAAAGTAAAGCAATTACATGGCGTTTGCATTTCATACAATAAAGCGACAACCATATGGCTTCTGCCATTGCCGATAACTCGGTTACAAAACATGATCATCTCATACAATAAAGTATAGCATCACGTCTTGACCATATCACATCACAACATGCCTGCAAAAACAAGTTAGACGTCTTCTACTTTGTTGTTGCAAGTTTTACGTGGCACCTACGGGCTGAGCAAGAACCGTTCTTACCTACGCATCAAAACCACAACGATATTTCGTCAAATAGACTCCGTTTAACCTTCTCAAGGACCGGCGTAGCCACACTCGATTCAACTAAAGTGAGAGAGACAGACACCCGCCGGTCACCTTTAAGCAACGAGTGCTCGGAGCGGTGAAACCAGTCTCGCGAAGCGCACGCGTAATGTCGGTCCGGGCCGCTTCATCTCACAATACCGCTGAACCAAAGTATGACATGCTGGTAGGCAGTATGACTTGTATCGTCCACAACTCACTTGTGTTCTACTCGTGCACATGACATCAACGCATAAAACCAGGCTCGGATGCCTTTGTTGGGGAACGTAGTAATTTCAAAAATTTCCTACGATCACGCAAGACCATGGTGATGGCATAGCAACGAGAGGGGAGAGTGTCCGCCCACGCCCTCGTGAGACCGAAAGCGAAGCGTTATAACAACGCTGTTGATGTAGTCGACGTCTCCACGATCCGACCGATCCAAGCACCGAACGACGGCACCTCCGAAGTTCGCACACGCTCAGCTCGATGACGATCCCGGACTCGATCCAGCAAAGTGTCGGGATGAGTTCCGTCAAGACGACGGCGTGGGACGATGTTGATGCTCCACCGACGAGGGCTTCGCCTAAGCTCATGACGATATGACTTCTCGGCGCAGGCTTCGCCTAAGCTCTGCTGACGATATGACCAAGTGGAATATGGTGGAAGGGGCACCGACACGGCTAAGGAAAGATCCGTAGATCAACTTGTGTGTTTTGGGGTGCCCCTGCCTCAGATATAAAGGAGACAAGGGGAGGTGGCGGCCCTAGAGGAGGCGCACCAAGGAGGAGTCCTACTCCCACCGGAGTAGGACTCCCCCTCTCCTAGTTGGAGTAGGATTGGGAGGGGAAGGGGAAGGCGCCGCCCCTCTCCTGTCCTATTCGGACTGGAAGGGGAGGGGGCGCAGCCCACCTGGCCGGCCCTTCTCCTTCTCCCTCGAGGCCCATGAAGGCCCATATACCCCCGGGGTTCCGTAACCCCGGTGTTCCAGAATATCCTGTTTTCACTCGGAACCATTCCAAGTCCAAACATAGGCTTCCAATATATCAATCTTTATGTCTCGACCATTTCGAGACTCCTCGTCATGTCCGTGATCACATCCGGGACTCGAACAACCTTCGTGCATCAATACTTATAAACTCATTATGAACTGTCATCGAAACGTTAGCGTGCGGACCCTACGGGTTCGAGAACTATGTAGACATGACCTAGAACCATTCTCGGTCAATAACCAATAGCGGAACCTGGATGCCCATATTGGTTCCTACATATTCTACGAAGATCTTTATCGGTCAAACCGCATAACGACATACGCTTGTTCCCTTTGTCATCGGTATGTTACTTACCCGAGATTCGATCGTCGGTATCCAATACCTAGTTCAATCTCGCTACGTAAGTCTCTTTACTCGTTCCGTAATACATCATCTCACAACTAACTCATTAGTTGTAATGCTTGCAAGGCTTAGGTGATGTGCATTACCGAGAAGGCTCGAGATACCTCTCCGACAATCGGAGTGACAAAACCTAATCTCAAATACGCCAACCCAACAAGTACCTTTGGAGACACCTGTAGTACTCCTTTATAATCACCCAGATTCGTTAGACGCTTGGTAGTACCCAAAGTGTTCCTCCGTAAACGGAGTTGCATAATCTCATAGTTATAGGAACATGTATGGGTCATGAAGAAAGCATTAACATACTAAACGATCAAGTGTTAAGCTAACGGAATGGGTCATGTCAATCAGATCATTCAACTAATGATGTGACCTTGTTAATCAAATAACAACTCCTTGTTCATGGTTAGGAAACATAACCATCTTTGATTAACAAGCTAGTCAAGTAGAGGCATACTAGTGACATCTGTTTGTCTATATATTCACACATGTATTATGTTTCCGGTTAATACAATTCTAGCATGAATAATAAACATTTATCATGATATATAAGGAAATAAATAATAACTTTATTCTTGCCTCTAGGGCATATTTCCTTCAGCTTCACTCCGATGCGTCTGTCTGGGCGGCGCTGAGCCAGGCTGCAGCGGCCTACAAGAAGGACAAGCAGGCCGTCGCCCTAGCTGCGGCTGCCCGCGAGGTGGTGCTGAAGGACACCGGGGCCACCTAGGATCGTTGTCGGTCGCTGGAGGCTGATCTGAAGACCATGCGCAGTGAGCGTGCGGAGGATGATCGAGGCCGCAAGGTGGAGGAGGAGAAGATGAAGGCCTGAGAGGATTCCGTCAGGGTCGCGAGGGCGAGCTGGAGTAGTTGGTGAAGGCGCATGCTACGGAGCGCAGCCAGATGGAGGAGCTGGAGCAGAAGATGAAGGCAGAGAAGGCCGAGCTGGAAGCCAAGGCGAAGGTCCTGGCTGAGGACCGCGTGGCCTTCAAGTCCCTCGAGGAGAGGTCCCGCGTGGCGCTGCAGGCACTCTACGAGAAGGGCTTGGAGGAGCCGCTGGCTACAGACGACGAGGGCCTCACTCAGCTGCTTCCTCATCTGGTCGCGGTGCTTGAGGAAGTCGTGGGCGGTATCGGCCCCTTGGTGGAGGGAGAAGCCCGAAATCTTTCCTCGGCCGTGCTGACGTGCGTCTTTAGCCACCTCCATCTTCGTGATCATGCTGCAAACCTCGATGAGCTGCTAGAGCCCGTGGATGACGAGCGCTTTGCAGTTGCTGCCGAAGCCGTGAAGGACCAGGTGGAGGCTTTGCTGAAGAAGTACCGCGCCTTCGATCCTGCGCCCTCTACTGGCGGTGCTGCTGAACCTGCAACTCCGGTGGGCGGTGAAGGTGAGGGCAACGTGTTGGAAATATGCCCTAGAGGCAATAATAAAATGGTTATTATTATATTTCTTTGTTCATGATAATAGTCTATTATTCATGCTATAATTGTGTTATCCGGAAATCGTAATACACATGTGAATACATAGACCACAACGTGTCCCTAGTGAGCCTCTAGTTGACTAGCTCATTGATCAACAGATAGTCATGGTTTCCTGACTATGGACATTGGATGTCATTGATATCGGGATCACATCATTGGGAGAATGATGTGGTGGACAAGACCCAATCCTAAGCATAGCTCAAAGATCGTGTAGTTCGTTTAGCTAAAGCTTTTCCAAATGTCAAGTATCATTTCCTTAGACCATGAGATTTTGCAACTCCCAGATACCGTAGGGGTGCTTTGGGTGTGCCAAACGTCACAACGTAACTGGGTGACTATAAAGGTACACTACGGGTATCTCCGAAAGTGTGTGTTGGGTTGGCACGAATCGAGACTGGGATTTGTCACCCTGTATGACGGAGAGGTATCTCTCGCCCCTCTGTAATGCATCATCATAATGAGCTCAATGTGACCAAGTGTCTGGTCACGGGATCATGCATTACGGTACAAGTAAAATGACTTGCCGGTAACGAGATTAAACGAGGTATTGGGACGCCGACGATCGAATCTCGGGCAAGTAACGTACCGATTGACAAAGGGAATTGTATATGGGTTACTTGAATCCTCGACATCGTGGTTCATCCGATGAGATCATCGAGGAGCATGTGGGAGCCAACATGGGTATCCTGATCCCGCTGTTGGTTATTGACCGGAGAGGCGTCTCGGTCATGTCTGCATGTCTCCCGAACCCGTAGGGTCTACACACTTAAGGTTCGGTGACGCTAGGGTTGTACAAATATGAGTATGCAGTAACCCGAAAGTTGTTCGGAGTCCCGTATGAGATCCCAGACATCACAAGGAGTTCCGAATGGTCCGGAGGTAAAGAATTATATATAGGAAGTCAGGTTTCGGCCATCGGGAAAGTTTCGGGGTCACCGGTATTGTACCGGGACCACCGGAAGGGTCCCGGGGGTCCACCGGGTGGGGCCACCTATCCCGGAGGGCCCCATGGGCTGAAGTGGGAGGGGAACCAGCCCCTGGTGGGCTGGTGCACCCCCCCTTGGGCCCCCCTGCGCCTAGGGTTGGGAAACCCTAGGGGTGGGGGCGCCTCCACCTGGCTCGGGGGGCAAGCCACCCCCTGGCCGCCGCCCCCTGGCCGCCGACCCCCTAGGAGATTGCATCTCCTAGGGCCGCCCCCCCTAGGAGGCCTATATAAAGAGGGGGAGGGAGGGCATCCGCACCCATGCTCTTGGCGCCTCCCTCTCCCCACGCACCACCTCTCCCTCTCGCTGAAGCTTGGCGAAGCCCTGCCGAGATCGCTGCTGCGTCCACCACCACGCCGTCGTGCTGCTGGATCTCCATCAACCTCTCCTTCCCCCTTGCTGCATCAAGAAGGAGGAGACGTCTTGCCCAACCGTACGTGTGCTGAACGTGGAGGTGTTGTCCGTTCAGCACTAGGATCATCGGTGATTTGGATCATGACGAGTATGACTCCCTCAACCCCGTTCTCTTGAACGCTTCCGCTCGCGATCTACAAGGGTATGTAGATGCACTCCTCTCTCTTATTGCTAGATGAACTCGTAGATTGATCTTGGTGAAGTGTAGAATTTTTTTATTTTCTACAACGTTCCCCAACAGTGGCATCATGAGCTAGGTCTATGCGTAGTTCTCTTTGCACGAGTAGAACACAAACTTGTTGTGGACGTAGATGTTGTCAACTTTCTTGCCACTACTAGTCTTATCTTGCTTCAGCGGTATTGTGGGATGAAGCGGCCCGGACCGACCTTACACGTACGCTTACGTGAGACAGGTTCCACCGACTGACATGCACTAGTTGCATAAGGTGGCTAGCGGGTGTCTGTCTCTCCCACTTTAGTTGGAGTGGATTCGATGAAAAGGGTCCTTATGAAGGGTAAATAGAAGTTGACAAATCACGTTGTGGCTTTTACGTAGGTAAGAAAACGTTCTTGCTAGAACCCTATTGCAGCCACGTAAAAGATGCAACAACAATTAGAGGACGTCTAACTTGTTTTTGTAGCAATTGCTTTGTGATGTGATATGGCCAAAAGTTGTGATGAATGATATATATGTGATGTATGAGATCATGTTCTTGTAATAGGAATCACGACTTGCATGTCGATGAGTATGACAACCGGCAGGAGCCATAGGAGTTGTCCTATTTATTGTATGACCTGCGTGTCAATGATTTAACGCCATGTAATTACTTTACTTTATTGCTAAACCGTTAGCCATAGTAGTAGAAGTAATAGTTGGCGAGCAACTTCATGGAGCCACGATGATGGAGATCATGATGATGGAGATCATGGTGTCATGCCGGTGACAAAAATGATCATGGAGCCCCAAAGATGGAGATCAAAGGAGCTATATGATATTGGCCATATCATGTCACTACCATTTGATTGCATGTGATGTTTATCATGTTTATGCATCTTGTTTACTTAGAATGACGGTAGTAGATAAGATGATCCCTCATAATAATTTCAAGAAAGTGTTCCCCCTAACTGTGCACCGTTGCGAAAGTTCGTTGTTTCGAAGCACCACGTGATGATCGGGTGTGATAGATTCCAACGTTCACATACAACGGGTGTAAGACAGATTTACACATGCATAAACACTTAGGTTAACTTGACGAGCCTAGCATGTACAGACTTGGCCTCGGTACACAAGAGACCGAAAGGTCGAACATGAGTCGTATGGAAGATACGATCAACATGGGGATGTTCACCGATGATGACTAGTTCGTCTCACGTGATGATCGGACACGGCCTAGTCGACTCGGATCATGTATCACTTAGATGACTAGAGGGATGTCTAATCTGAGTGGGAGTTCATTAAATAATTTGATTAGATGAACTTAATTATCATGAACTTAGTCTAAAAACCTTTGCAAATATGTCTTGTATATCAAATGGCCAACGCTCATGTCCACCTCAACTTCAATGCGTTCCTAGAGAAAACCAAGCTGAAAGATGATGGCAGCAACTATACGGACTGGGTCCGGAACCTGAGGATCATCCTCATAGCTGCAAAGATAGATTATGTCCTAGAAGCACCGCTAGGTGAAACTCCCATCCTGCAGAACCAAGACGTTATGAACGCTTGGCAGTCTCGTCGCGATGATTACTCCCTCGCTCAAGGCGGCATGCTTTACAGTTTAGAACCGGGCTCCAAAAGCGTTTTTAGCAACACGGAGCATATGAGATGTTCAAGAGCTGAAAATGGTTTTCCAAGCTCATGCCCGGTCGAGATATGAAGTCTCCGACAAGTTCTTCAGTTGTAAGATGGAGGAAAATAGTTCATCGGTGAGCACATACTCAAAATGTCTGGTTGCACAACCGCTTAACTCGCTAGGAGTTAATCTCCGGATGACGCGGTTATTGATGAATCCTTCGCCGCTTCCACTGAGCTTCAAGAGCTTTGTGATGAACTTCAATATGCAGGGGATGGAAAAGACCATTCCTGAGGTATATTCAATGCTGAAATCAGTGGAGGTAGAGATCAAGAAGGAACATCAAGTGTTGATGGTGAATAAAACCACTAAGTTCAAGAAAGGAAATGGTAAGAAGAACTTCAAGAAGGACGGCAAGGGAGTTGCCGCGCCCGGTAAGACAGTTGTCGGGAAGAAGTCAAAGAATGGACCCAAGCCTGAGACTGAGTGCTTTTATTGTAAGGGAAGCGGACACTGGAAGCGGAACTGCCCCAAATACTTAGCGGACAAGAAGGCCGGCAACACTAAAGGTATATGTGATATACATGTAATTGATGTGTACCTTACCAGTACTCGTAGTAGCTCCTCGGTATTTTATGCCGGTGCCGCTGCTCATATTTGTAACTCAAAGCGGGAGCTGCGGAATAAGCGAGATCGGTGAAGGACGAGGTGACGATGCGCGCATCGAATGGTTCCAAGGTCGATGTGATCGTGCCGCACGCTACCTCTACATTTACCTACGGGATTAGTTTTAAACCTCAATAATTGTTATTTAGTACCAGCTTTGAGCATGAACATTGTATCTGGATCAAGTTTAATACGAGATGGCTACTCATTTAAATACGAGAATAATGGTTGTTCTATTTATATGAGAGATATGTTTTATGGTCATGCCCTAGTGGTCAATGGTTTATTCTTAATGAATCTCGAACGTAATGTTACACATATTCATAGTGTGAATACCAAAAGATGTAAGGTTGATAACGGTAGTCCCACATACTTGTGGCACTGCCGCCTTGGTCACATTGGTGTCAAGTGCATGAAGAAGCTCCATGCTGATGGACTTTTAGAGTCTCTCGATTATGAATCATTTGACACATGCGAACCATGCCTCATGGGCAAATGACCAAGACTCCGTTCTCGGAACAATGGAGCGAGCAACCAACTTATTGGAAATCATACATACCGATGTAAAAGCGGTCCAATGAGCGTTGAGGCTCATGGAGGATATCGTTATGTTCTCACTCACCGATGACTTAAGTAGATATGGGTATGTCTACTTGATGAAACACAAGTCCGAGACCTTTGAAAAGTTCAAGGAATTTCAGAATGAGGTAGAGAATCAACGTGACCGAAAAATAAAGTTCTTACGATCGATCGTGGAGGAAAATATTTAAGTCACAAATTTTGTACGCACTTAAGGAAATGTGGAATCGTTTCACAACTCACGCTACCGAACACCTCAACAGAACGGTGTGTCCGAACGTCATAATCGCACTTTATTGGATATGGTGCGGTCTATGATGTCTCTTACCAATTTACCGCTATCATTTTGGGGATACGCTCTAGAGACAGCTACATTCACTTTAAATAGGGCACCGTCTAAATCCGTTGAGACGACACCGTATGAATTATGGTTTGGGAAGAAACCTAAGTTGTCGTTTCTAAAAGTTTGGGGATGTGATGCTTATGTCAAGAAACTTCAACCTGAAAAGCTCGAACCAAGTCGGAAAAATGCGTCTTCATAGGATACCCTAAGGAAACCATTGGGTATACCTTCTACCTCAAATCCGAAGGCAATATATTTGTTGCCAAGAACGGGTCCTTTCTGGAGAAACAGTTTCTCTCGAGAGAAGTAAGTGGGAGGAAAGTGGAACTTGATGAAGTACTACCTCTTGAACCGGTGAGTAGCGCAGCTCAGGAAGATGTTCCTGTGGTGCGAGCAACAACTGAAGAGGAAGTTAATGATGATGATCAAGATACTTCGGATCAAGTTACTACTAAACTTCGTAGGTCCACGAGGACACGTTCCACACGAGAGTGGTATGGCAACCCTGTCCTGGAAATCATGTTGTTAGACAACGGTGAACCTTCGAACTATGAAGAAGCAATGGCGGGCCCAGATTCCAACAAATGGCTTGAAGCCATGCAATCCGAGATAGGATCCATGTATGAAAATGAAGTGCGGACTTTGACAGACTTGCCCGATGATCGGCGAGCGATAGAAAACAAATGGATCTTTAAGAAGAAGACGGACGCATATGGTAATGTTACCATCTATAAAGCTCGACTTGTCGCTAAGGGTTATCGACAAGTTCAAGGGGTTGGCTACGATGAGACATTCTCTCCCGTAGCGAAGCTTAAAGTCCGCATTGAATCATGTTAGCAATTGCCGATACTATGATTATGAGATATGGCAAATGGACGCCAAAACGGCATTCCTTAACGGCCATCTTAAGGAAGAACTGTATATGATGCAGCCGAAGGTTTTGTCGAATACGAGAATGCTAACAAGGTATGCAAGCTCCAGCGATCCATTTATGGGCTGATGCAAGCATCTCGAGTTGGAACATTCGCTTTGATGAGATGATCAAAGCGTTTGGTTTTATGCAGACTTATGGAGAAGCCTCGTGCTACAAGAAAGTGAGTGGGAGCTCAGAGCATTTCTCATATTATATGTAGATGACATACTTTTGATGGGAAATGATATAGAACTTTTGGACATCATTAAGGCCTACTTGAATAAGTGTTTTCAATGAAGGACCTTGGAGAAGCTGTTACATATTAGGCATCAAGATCTATAGGATAGATCAAGAAGCCTCATAGGTCTTTCACAAAGCACATACCTTGATAAGATATTGAAGAAGTTCAATATGGATCAGTCAAGAAAGGGTTCTTGCTCAGATTGCAAGGTGTGAGATTGAGCTCGGCTCAATGCCCGACCCACGCAGAAGATAAAGAAGAGATGAGTGTCATCCCTATGCCTCAGCCATAGGATCTATTATGTATGCCATGTTGTGTACTGCACTGATGTAAACCTTGCCGTAAGTTTGGTAGGAAGGTACCAAAGTAATCCCGCAAGGAACACCGGACAGCGGTTAAGAATATCCCAAGTACCGAAAAGGACAATGGACATGTTTCGTTTATGGAGGTGACGAAGAGCTCATCGTAAAGGGTTACGCCGACGCTAGCTTCGACACGATCTGGATGACTCTAAGTCACAAACCGGATACGTATATTTTGAATGGTGGGCAAGAAGTGGTGCAGTTGCAAGCAAAGCGCCATCGGGATCTACATGTGAAGAAGAGTACATGGCAGCCTCGGAGGCAGCGATGAAGCAATCTAGGTGAAGGAGTTCATCACCGACCTAGGAGTCATACCCAATGCGTCGGACCGATCACACTCTTCTCGTGACAACACCGAGCTATTGCACTTGCCAAGGAGCCTGTGTTTCACAAGAAGACCGGGCACATCAAGCGCCGCTCAACTCCATTCGTGAAAATGTTCAAGATGGAGACATAGATATTTTACAAAGTACATACGGACCTGAATGTAGCAGATCCGCTGACTAAACCTCTCCCTAGGGCAAAACATGATCAACACCGTAACTCTATGGGTGTTCGATTCATCACAATGTAACTAGATGATTGACTCTAGTGCAAGTGGGAGACTGTTGGAAATATGCCCTAGAGGCAATAATAAAATGGTTGTTATTATATTTCTTTGTTCATGATAATAGTCTATTATTCATGCTATAATTGTGTTATCCGGAAATCGTAATACACGGTGAATACATAGACCACAAAGTGTCCCTAGTGAGCCTCTAGTTGACTAGCTCGTTGATCAACAGATAGTCATGGTTTCGACTATGGACATTGGATGTCATTGATAACTAGATCACATCATTGGGAGAATGATGTGATGGACAAGACCCAATCCTAAGCATAGCACAAAGATCGTAGTTCGCTTAGCTAAAGCTTTTCCAAATGTCAAGTATCATTTCCTTAGACCATGAGATTGTGCAACTCCCGGATACCGTAGGAGTGCTTTGGTGTGCCAAACGTCACAACGAATCGGGTGACTATAAAGGTACACTACGGGTATCTCCGAAAGTGTCTCTGGGTTGGCACGAATCGAGATCGGGATTTGTCATCCGCATGACGGAGAGGTATCTCTGGGACCACTCGGTAATGCATTATCATAATGAGCTCAATGTGACCAAGTGTCTGGTCACAGGATCATGCATTACGGTACGAGTAAAGTGATTTGCCAGTAATGAGATTAAACGAGGTATTGAGATGCCGATGTTCGAATCTCGGGCAAGTAACGTACCGATTGACAAAGGGAATTGTATACGGGGTTACTTGAATCCTCGACATCGTGGTTCATCCGATGAGATCATCGAGGAGCATGTGGGAGCCAACATGGGTATCCAGATCCCGCTGTTGGTTATTGACCGGAGAGGCGTCTCGGTCATGTCTGCATGTCTCCCGAACCCGTAGGGTCTACACACTTAAGGTTCGGTGACGCTAGGGTTGTAGAAATATGAGTATGCAGTAACCCGAAAGTTGTTCGAAGTCCCGGATGAGATCCCGGACGTCATGAGGAGTTCCGTTCCGGAATGGTCCGGAGGTAAAGAATTATATGTAGGAAGTCAGGTCTCGGCCATCGGGAAAGTTTCGGGGGTCACCGATATTGTACCGGGGCCACTTGAAGGGTCCCGGGGGTCCATCGGGTGGGGCCACCTATCCCGGAGGGCCCCATGGGCTGAAGTGGGAGGGGAACCAGCCCTTGGTGGGCTGGTGCGCCCCCCTTGGGCCCCCCTTCGCCTAGGGTTGGGAAACCCTAGGGGTGGAGCGCCCACCGCTTGGGGGCAAGCCACCTGCCGCCGCCGCCGTGAGATTGCATCTCCTAGGGCCACCGCCCCCCCCCCTAGGAGGCCTATATAAAGAGGGGGGAGGGAGGGCAGCCGCACCCATGCTCTTGGCGCCTCCCTCTCGCCATGCACCACCTCTCCCTCTCGCTGAAGCTTGGTGAAGCCCTGCCGAGATCGCTGCTGCATCCACCACCACGTCGTCGTGCTGCTGGCTCTCCATCAACCTCTCCTTCCCCCTTGCTGGATCATTAAGGAGGAGACGTCTTCCCCAACCGTGCGTGTGTTGAACGCGGAGGTGTTGTCCGTTCAGCACTAGGATCATCGGTGATTTGGATCACGACAGAGTATGACTCCCTCAACCCCGTTCTCTTGAACGCTTCCGCTCGCGATCTACAAGGGTATGTAGATGCACTCCTCTCTCTTGTTGCTAGATGAACTCATAGATTGATCTTTGTGAAGTGTAGAAAAATTTTATTTTCTGCAACGTTCCCCAACACAACGTTGCTGTGGAAGAGGCATCCTTGCAAGTGATGACGGCGTCCAGGGATGAGGAGATGGCTTGCTGGCGGCTCCCTTCCTATTTGGCTTCTGCAATATGCACCATGCCTCGTGGAGGCGTTTAAACTTGTGTTTGGTACCGGGAGAACGATATGTCTTGTAATATTTGTTAGAGATTTTGTGATTTCCTTCCCATTTGCTTGGTGTTCTGCATCGGCAGGGCCCGACCCCGCGCATACCCCAGTCGTCGTTGGGTTGTCCGGATCACCAGGACGAGACCAAGGGGTGAGGGGCTACGTGGCCAGTTAGGCTCCTGAGTCGTGATGCTTAGGAGTCCCCCTTGACGCGCAAACAGCTTATAGAAAGGAGATTCAAGAGTAGGCCTAGTGTTCTACATCGGCAGGGCCCGACCCCGCGCATACCTCAGCCGCCGTTGGGTCGTCCGGATCACCAGGATGAGACCAAGGGGTGAGGGGCTACGTGGAAAGTTAGGGTCCTGAGGTGCGATGCTCAGGAGTCTCCCTTGACGCTCAAATGACGTTCATACCTTTTCTCTCGCCGAGGCTCCGCTCGGGAGGGGCGCGCGGCGACCAGGTGCGAGGGACCTGGCAGGATGGCGTACGCTTGGGCGTGACCCGAGCGCAGCCCCCATGGCCAGCCCCCTCGCACGACTCTCCCGATGGGAGGTGTTGCGACGAGGCCAGACACTGAGCTCGAAGGCTCCCTGAGATTGATATGGACATGGGGCCACCCTCAGTTGTTTATCACCAGCGCGGATCATAGCGCTTCCGCACTTGCACGGGCATAGCCGCTCCTCGGCCCTATCGACTGCCAGCGCAGAGCATGGTCCTTCCACTGGTGCGTGGGTGAGGGCTCCCTCTGAGTGGAGCCCCCGGGGCGTGTACATCCCCGCCCTGACATGTGGCTTGCACGGCAGGGCTGGACGAGGTGTGTCTAGGCACTCGTGAGCCAGCGTGGGACTCACGAGGCCCTACCTCAAAGCGGGTTGCGCCTGGTCTTGGTTCATGATGATTGTGGTGGTCCTGCGAGATGGTTAGGCAACCTGTGCCGAGCGAATCTCCAGAGGCTATCGCGTGAGAAGGCCAAACACCAATGATCCTAGGAGGTTACATCAACAGGGCCGGCCCGCCAGGCAGAGCTCAGCCGTTGGGTTTATCGACACTGCAGGGACAGACCCGAGCATAGGCGCTGTGCCTAATCTTCTTATGCGAAGGATCCTGAAGAAAGATGATCGGCGCGCGACTCCCATGGTAGGTGAAAATCAAGCAGGGGGTGACCATAAATAACTCATGCATGGGAAGCGAACTAGCTTAGATAGATGCGAGAATGATACATGCCACTGGGATGGACCCAAGCGGCCTGGGGATGACGCAGCCCGAGGGGCGCCCCAGTAGGGTAAGCTAAAGATGCAAAAGGATACATACCATGGGGACAGGCCCATGCGACGTGGGAATGATGCAGCCCGAGGGGCGCTCCCAGCTAAATAAACTTGGAAAATGTCACCTGGTTTTGTTGTCGAACAAGTGTTGAAGTGGCCGAAGACGCGTGATGAAGGGGTCTCTCCTCATGAACCATCAGGGCCCTGAGCCTCGGGAGGCTCTGGGGGC
This sequence comes from Aegilops longissima, assembly GCA_021605205.1. Lineage (NCBI taxonomy): Eukaryota > Viridiplantae > Streptophyta > Magnoliopsida > Poales > Poaceae > Aegilops > Aegilops longissima. Next base: position 245,595,034 of record CM038679.1, read on the forward strand.
TCAGGTCGTTCCTTGAGGACCGTCTTCATCTGCGCTAGGACCGCATGATGCCTGGCCTCCTGATCTGCCAGGATTCTCCGTAGGTTGCGCTGGAAGGCGGCTGCCACGCTCGGCAGGCCAAACGGCATGCGAACATAGCTGTGAGGTGGATCCTCGCACAGCCCAACGCGCGAAGGCCAGAAGCGCTCCTGAGATGCGGCCCTGTTGAGCCCTGGGATGTCAATGTAGACGCGCAGCCCGCCATCCTCTCCTGGATGGGGAGCTGCACCAGGTGGGTGTTGGTAGCCGCGCATGGCTGTTGCATCCTGTAGCTCCTGAGCAGCCACAATGAACTCCTGAGCGCCGAGCGCTCCTCGCCCGGTGCCCTCCTGAGGGAAACGTGCCGCAAAGCACGCCTCCACGTGATGCTCGAGCGCCTCCCTCGTGATGTGGGCTAGTTCTGAGGCCCTCCAAAAGAGAGCCCCCGAGCCTCGCCCGAGGAGGGCGCCCAGCGCGCCTCCCTATGCGAGGGAGGGAGGCGCCCCAGGTGCGGGCGCTGATCCTGAGGCGGTGCTGCTAGAGACGCCGCCGCCCTGAGGCCCTGTGCGGAGTAGCTGCTTCTTCTTCTTGGGGGTCGCCTCAGGAGGGTATTGCGTGCCCTTGCTGTCAGGGTCTTCGATTGCTGCGGCTTCGAAGGCGCGCTCGAGGGAGCACACCTCAGCTCTTTCTTCGCAGGGTACTGTGATGATCCCACCGCTTCCTGGCATCTTGAGGACGTTGTAGCAGTGGTGGGTGTCAGGACCCCGATTCCAAGTCACATTGACCTAGCCGGTAACACCTCATATCACTTTGCGGCCTCACGCACAGTATTCCCATGGGTGTCGCCTTACCATGGCCCGGGACCGTTTGCGACTTTTGGCTCACGTATATGATAGTGTCGCTAGCATCCTAATGACAGAGAACCCGGGCCGACATGGCTAGTCGTGAACCCAAAGCGGCGCTAACCCATGGGGACAGCATACATGAATCACATCGAGCATGTCGGTCATCAACGTATGAATTCGGGCTGTAGCATCGGGCTAACAGGACTCCGTATCCCGGCTGTAGCAGCTAGGTAGGGCTCTCAATATCACGCGTGACATTTCGATGGGGATGTATATAGGAACGAGGTGAAACACATGCCGACCAGTCAAGTGTCCAAAGCAGAGTGCTGGGCTAGCAGTGACTCGTGAACCGGCTGTAGCGGACTACTATCGCCAGAAGCACTAGACTACATTTCCCATATGAGAGGCTGCCAAGGATAAACAACTAGATTGTTGGATCCCACTCATACCAAGCATTTCAATCATACACACAATATGCCCGATATGAGTACATACAACATGGCATCACAACAAAACTCTACAACTCAAAGTACTTTATTTAAGAGGCCCGAGGAGCCATACATAACATATCCATACAGATAGGGGTCACATGACCCAACACTCAAGTCATACAAACATACAAGCACATGCGGAAGCAAACTAGTCTCGAGTACAAACTCTAAAAGAAAGAAAGCTTGATGAAGCCCTTCTATCTACAAAGGGCCCTTCACAAGCCTTGGATCACCACCGGGTGGCTAGTTCACTGTCGACGCCAAGGTCTACATAAAACCCATCGAGAGGGTGGTGTTGTCGTCTCAAAACATTAATTACAAACATGAGTACGGAGGTACTCAGCAAGTCTTACAATGTAATCCTATTATACATGCACATTCTCAAGAAGGTAGTGGAGTTATTGCAGCAAGCCAGCTTTGACTCTTGGCTAAGCTATCCTATGTGACACCACTTGAAAAGCATTTGTCTACAAGAGTCCACTAATCACCATCACAATACTCCACCGTGGATCCTCTCTCGTCAAGCTACGAGAGGGCCATCCGCGGTACTCACACTTATCTTGAGGCTTTTAGTAGTATCCATTTACTTGTTTATGAACTGTATAGGTGACCAAGTAGTCCTTTACCACGGACGCGGCTATTCGAATAGTTTATACCCTGCAGGGGTGTACTTCTTCACACACGCTCTCACCACTTATCGCTGCTACACGACATGTACTCGGCAACCTTCAAGCGGAAGCCCAGCGAGGGTGTCGGCCACGACCTGACTAAACACACGAGTCCCTAGTCCAGGTTTATCGCCTATTCGGGTTCCATCCGCAGGGAGTCCAGCCGAGGTTTCCACTAACGGCCCCGAACGATGTGTGCAGGGTTCCCGAGACACCAAACGGGCGAATCGGTACACCGTGCCACGTGCCTACCGCAACACAGCCCACCCCTAAGGTCAGCGCTGCGTGCGGCCCCCAGCATGCTACAAACACCAGAAACTACTTGCAACTTCCGGACTGAGGACAAGAGTGGTTAATAAGTCGAGAGGGTCAATTAAGGATCCCAATGCGTGGTAGTAGCTAAGTCTTAAATCACACACACAGATCTCAGTTCTTAGGGACGGCTTCAATGAAACAACCCACCATGTACTCCTACATGGCCTCTCATCGATACCTTTACCAAATCGTGTTCAACACTTTCACTCTCGAACCAGACACAACCTTTCACTCCAGTTCATCATCTCGATGAGCCAGACCTGACACAACTCTAAGCATAGAAAGCATAGCATGTTAGGAATCACAAACATGGCTCAATCAACTCCTACACATACTAGTGGGTTTCATCTAGTTACTGTGGCAATGACAGGTCATGTAAAGGAAGTGGGTTCAACTACCGCAGCACACAACAGTTTGAAACGTGTTGTCTTAATGCAGTAATCAAGAGCAGAAGCGAGAACGTGGGTTTGTATCGGAATGATCAATGGGTTGCTTGCCTGATGTAGTGGTGGTAGGATACTGCCCTTCAGACGGATATTCAGGGTTATCCTCGGAGGTAGAACCTATCACGAAAGACACACCGAACATAAAAAACACATGACGATATGCAACAATATTATGCATGCTATGACATGGCAATATGAATGTGTGTTGGCCTAATGCAAGCTAGAACAGAAAGGGATGAACTCATTTGAATCAAAGATTCAAATGTTAGCTCATTTAACATAGCCATAAAGGTGCATTATCTTATTCTGCTTAAACAGCAAGCTTAACTTGTTCTGTCATGCATGAAACCATTACCAATGTATAGATCGAATTTTTCTGATCAAAATTCATAGATAAAACTTTGCATTTGGAGTTACAGATTAACTTCTATGATTTTTTGAAGTTTGCAACAATTTCTGGAATTTCCTGTAAACAAATAAAACTAGAAATTAATTATTGCGTCAAGCAAGCGCCGAGTGACGTCGGGGTCAACGGGGCGCCCAGTCAACCTGACCAGTGGGTCCCGCATGTCAGTAGCTAATTAGGCTAACTAATTTTGATTAAACCTAAACTAGGTTAATTAGCAGAGGGCCCCAACTAGTCAACTATGTCAGCGGGGTCAAAGCCTGCCGGCGTTTAGCCGCCGGCGAGGCCAGACGCGGCGGCGTGCTGCGGGATTTGCCCACACGACTCCATTTGCTAGGCGGAGAGCAGCTACGGGCAGCTGGTGCTCGCCCGCATCCAGCCGTGGTGATGGCTCGTTCGGGGAGTGGCCGGAGCATCGCCGGTGACGAGTTTCGCGGAGGCCGAAGCTCGGGCCAGCTCGTGCGTGTGGCTGCAGTGGCCTAGGCGGTGTGGCGCTAACACCTACAGCCTCTACGCGGCGCGAGGAGTGTGACGGGCACAAGCCCGTGACCAAATGGTCACCGGAGCAGCGCCGGCGACGTGGTCAGGCGGCGGCGCGTTCGGGCAAAAGAGACGCGGCGTCTACGATATTCTAGGGGCGAAACAGAAAGCACGGGGAGGTTCAGCAGCTCACAGGGAAGCCGCAGGGATGGTCAGCGTGCTCGGGGAAGGCTCGGTGCGGTCGGAACGGCGACGGCGATATGGGCGGCCTGAGGTTGAAGACGACGGCGGCGGGGATGATGCAGGGGCTCCGGTGTCGTGCAGCTTGGCTAGTCGACGTAGTCGACGACGACGAGCCGTCCGGACACGGTGAGAGGGCGCGGGGACGGCGTTGGACGCGGTTGTGGCGAGCGGCAGCGACGGTGACGTCTCGGGCGACGTCGGGGAGGGCGAGAGAGAGGAGCTAGAGGGAAGAGCGAGTGTCTGCGAGGTCGGGGAGAGAGAGAGGGTTCGTCCCACGCCGACAGCTCGACTAGGGGAGCAGCGAGGCGGCGGGCAGCTGCGTGGCACGCATGCTGTGCTCACCCTCGAGCAGCTGCTTGCCTGCCTGGCCAAGCCAAGCAGCTCGCTGGAGCGGTGGCTGGGCTGGGCCGGCAGGTGGGCTCTTTGGGTGGCGCCTGTAAGCCTTTCTCTTTTGGTTCTGTTTTTTAATTATTTCTGTAGGTTTGTTGCATTTCTAAAAATACCTAGGCAACTCCAAAATTCACCAAACTGCACCTGGTCCTTAATTGGAATATTTCCAGCATGGAACATTTTAGTTTGGGATTATTTGAGCATTTGAAATATTTTATATAATTTAAATGCCCAAATTCAAATAGATAAAGATTTAATCCAGTGACCTTAGAGTGACCTAGAAATTTGTGCATCACTTCTGACAGTGGTTTAGGACCAAGGCAAAGGTGATGAACATTTTAGAAGGGCATTTCAGGTTCATTGAAAATATTTTTAGTAAACTCTAGTTGGATTCAGAGGGGTTCTGGTGGTTCTGTCTTCCCCATTTCAAATTTCTGATGAAAGGTAAACATGATGCAACACTCTAATGCAAGGACTAACTTGGATGTGACAACCCACCCCCACTCAAAAGAATCTCGTCCCGAGATTTAGGATCCGTCGGGAAGAAGGTGGGGTACTCAAGTCGAAGGCGATCCTCCCTTTCCCAAGTGGCTTCTTGCTCGGAATGGTTTGACCATTGAACCTTGAGAAACTTGGTATTCTGACGTCAAGTGGTACGCTCAGCTTGATCCAGGATACGAACGGGGTATTCTCGATAGGTGAGGTTATTTTGGAGATCAAGCGTTTCGTGGTCCACTCCATGGATAGGATCCGAAAAGCAACGCCTGAGTTGAGAAACGTGGAAGACATCATGGACTCTGAAAAGATGCAGAGGTAGTTCCAATTGGTAGGCAACTTCTCCTCGTTTGGCAAGAATGTGAAAGGGTCCAATGTAACGAGGAGCCAACTTGCCTTTGATACTGAATTGATGGGTTCCCTTTAAAGGAGTAACCCGAAGGTAAGCCTTCTCTCCAACTTCATAAGACATAGGCTTATGCTTGCGGTCATATTGGCTCTTTTGACGAGATTGGGCTGTTTTCAATTTCTCATTTAATAACACGAACTTGCTCTTTCGCTTCTCGGATCATATCCGGGCCAAAGAGTTGTCTCTCCCGCTTTCGACCGATTACGGTATGCTCGACATTTTAGTCCATAGAGAACTTTGAAAGGAGCTTTGCCCAAGCTAGCTTGATAACTATTGTTATAAGCTTAACTCAGCGAATGGAAGGCATTTCTCCCAATTCATGCCGAAAGAGATGATGAAGCTCAAGCATATCCTCCAGAATTTGATTGACTCGTTCTACTTGACCACTTGATTGAGGATGGAAGGTGGTGCTAAAGGAGAGACGAGTTCCCATAGCATTTTGGAAACTTTCCCAAAATCGAGAGGTGAAGAGACTTCCACGGTCCGAGTTAATCTCCAATGGAACACCATGAAGAGACACTATTCGAGAGATGTACAAATCAGCTAGCTGGCTAGCGGTTATACTCTCACGAACGGGTAGAAAGTGGGCTACTTTGGAAAGATGATCGACGACGACGAAGATAGCATTATTCCCTCTCTTGGTCCTCGGGAAACCCGGTAATGAAATACATACCGATTTTATCCCATTTCCATTCAGGAATAGCCAAAGGTTGAAGGGTGCCAGAGGCTGTTGATGCTCGCTTAACTCCACGACGACGCCGCAATTAGCAATGAATTGAGTGATTTCTCTCTTCATCCTAGTCCACCAAAACTCGGCGAGGTCTTGATACATTTTAGTACTACCGGATGAATGGTGAGAGGAGATTCATGAGCTTCCTTAAGGATCAATTGTCGTAGTTGTTGTTTCTGGGAACCACCAAACGGTTCTCAAAGAAGACAACACTCGCTCATCTATGGAGAAACACTTAGCAACTCCGCTAGCAATGTTCTCCTTAATTCGAGATATTCCTCATCATACCGCTGAGCGGTTATGATTTGATCCATAAGGTTGGGTTTCGCCACAGTGGTGGAAAGGAATCCTCGAGGAACAATGTGAAGGTTAAGCTTACGTAATTCCTCGTGGAGAAGTGGTTGACTTTGTTGTAACATCAGATTGTTACAATAAGATTTGCGACTTAGTGCGTCAGCCATGACATTGGCTTTGCCTAGGGTGTAAGATATTCCTAAGTCATAATCCGTAATCAACTCGACCCAACGTCTTTGCCTAAGATTCAAATCCGGTTGGGTGAATATGTATTTCAGACTTTGATGATCAGTGTAAATTTCGCAACGATTACCAAGAAGGTAATGTCGCCAGGTTTTGAGTGCATGGACCACTGCTGCAAGCTCTAGATCGTGTGCGGGATAGTTATCCTCATGTGGACGCAACTGTCGGGAAGCATAGGCAATCACATGACGATCTTGCATGAGTATGCAACCTAGTCCTTGTCGCGAGGCGTCGCAATAGATAATAAAGTCCTTATAAAAATCTGGTGGTACAAGTACGGGAGCAGATGTTAGGCGTCTTCTCAGTTCCTGAAAGCTGAACTCACACTGTGGAGTCCACTCGAACTTTTTATCTTTCTTGAGGAGTTCAATTAGAGGCTTAGCAACCTTGGATAAATTCTCGATGAAGCGGCGGCAATAGCTCGCTAAACCGAGGAAACTCCGAACTTGCTTGACCGATTCAGGTGGAGTCCAGTCAAGGATGGCTTGAACTCGCTCGGGATTGACAGCAATGCCCTTACCAGAGATTACATGGCCTAGATAGGTCACTTCCGCAACCGTAACTCACACTTAGAGAATTTGGCATAAAGGCGATGCTCTCGAAGTTTCATCAATACTAGCCTTAGATGTTCGGCATGTTCTTCCTCATTCTTGGAGTAGATGATTATATCATCGAGGTAAAACCACGACGAATTTATCCAAATACTCCATGGAGATCGAGTTCATTAACCGAGAGAAAGTGGCTGGAGCATTGGTTAACCCGAAGGACATGACGGTGTACTCGTATTGGCCATAACGAGTAACAAAGGCCGTTTTAGGAATGTCCCCATTCTTGATTTTGATTTGATGGTAGCCCAACCTCAAATCCATCTTGGAAAAGATTGAGGATCCAGCGAGCTGATCATACAGGTCGTTGATCCTGGGGAGCGGATACTTGTTCTTGATAGTGACCAAATTGATGTGTCGGTAATCTACAACCATCCGATCCGTTCCATCCTTCTTCTTGACGAAGAGGACGGGGCAAGCCCATGGGGATGAACTAGGACGGATGAAACCCTTTTGCAAGGACTCATCGAGTTGTTTCTTAAGCTCGGCTAGTTCTAGCGGTGCCATCTTATAAGGTCTTCTAGAGATTGGGACGGTTCCTAGAACAAGATCTATCACGAACTCGACATCCCTGTCAGGTGGAACACCTGGCAGTTCTTCTGGAAAGACGTCCGGAAAATCACGGACTACCGGAATATCTTCGAGGTCTGGAAGGGGGTTGGCATTTAAGGAGTAGAGCTGACGCTCAGACACTCGGGTTAAAACATTAACTGTCTTGCCCGAAGGATGGGTGAGTTGAACAGTACTAGTAGAGCAATCAATCTTAGCGTAATGGGCTGACATCCAGTCCATACCCAAGATGATGTTTATGTCCGAGGACTTGAGAGCTATTAGTGATGCAAGGAAGACTAATCTGTCGACAAGGATTTCATTTCCATGGCTGATTTTGGAGGTTTGCCACTTAGATCCAGGAGTTTGAATTACCATGGAGGTGTGCATGTCACTAAACGTGGTGTTGTGCAAATGAGCATAGCTCTCAGAAATAAATGAATGAGATGCTCCAGTATCAAAAAGAACAGTAACAAGGAGCGTACCGAGAACGACATTGGGATCCTCATGGGTTTCCTCAGCTGAAATGTAGTTGACGTGGCCACGAGCAGTGGCAGCTGGTTTGGCGTAGAGCACCTTTCTTGCTGGCTTACCACGGCCAACAGACTTTCCAATCTGACTGGGGTTGTTCTGGGGACACTCACGGATGTAGTGACCTGTCTCTCCACACTTGAAACAGGTTATCACATTGGGACGTGGAGCAGCATTAGCAGCAGGGCCACCATAGGCCTTGGGCGGTGCAAACTGCTGGTTGGGGCGGGGCGCCTCAAAGGATGGCCTCGGAGTGAATTTGGGTGGCAGAGCAGTGCTTGGAATCCAGACCCGGTGCTTCTGAGATCCAGAGCCGGATGAATAACCAAAGTCACGGGAGTGCTTGCGTGAAGCTTCAAAGTCAGACTGTCCATTTTCAGCACTGATAGCCTTGTTGACTAACTTCTGGAAGGAGGTGCACTCGTGCAGACGAAGATCACGGCGAAGCTCAGGGCTAAGTCCCTTGCGGAACCTTGCCTGCTTCTTGGCGTCGGTGGATACCTCTTCAGGAGCATAGCGTGCTAGATTACCAAACTCGCGACTGTATGCATCCACAGTCAGTCTACACTGGGTGAAGTTGCAGAACTCTTCCCTCTTACGATCCATGAGACCTTCCGAATGTGATGCTCACGGAAAGCCGACTTGAACTCAGCCCTGGTAGTGATTTGGCCAACCGGGCGATAGCTCAAATTATCCCACCAAAGGCTAGCAAGGCCTTCGAGGTGGTAGGCAGCAAAGGTAACCTTATCGCTTCAGCCACGTTGGCGTAACGTAGCTTGTGGGTGATCGCTGCGAAGCTACCATCCGCATCGAGAGGCTCAACGGAATGTTTGAACTTCGGTGGATACAGCTTGACAAAGTCATTGAGTGACACCAGGTCATTCCTTGGCTGGCGTGCGGTATTCTGCTCAATCCGCTCCAGCAAGCGATTGGTCTCACGCTTGTTGTGTTCTTCCTCCATCATAACTTCGGCCAGAGAAGGCGGTTGAGGCAGATTTACATTCCTAGCTGCGCTGGCTTCTCCCTGCTTCGGAGCAGCAGGGTTGTTGCAGGTGTTGACCATCCTAGGAAACAAAACAACGGTTTAGACAAGGATGGCAAAATTTGGCAAGGAAGTGCGGAATGTAATGGATAACACGGAATGCAGAGATGATCATCCGTATGACATGGTAATATAGAAACTGCCATATATATACCAACGGTCATACACACCATTCATAGTTTAGTACAAGCCCGCCTAGAGTACAACTACAGTGAAAGGCGTTACATCTCATCGGAAGCATTCCCAAACTCCTATACATTATTTTTCTACACTTCCGGAATAATACACACTAAGTCATATTCCACAGGTCACGCAGGACGGTGGAAATACAACTATTACAATACTAAGGATACTAATACTAACTCAGACAGCTCCGTAGTAGTCCTCATAGAAGTCACCTCCATAGCCTGGAAGCTCAACATGATTATTCGGAAACAGACGGTCCTAAGGAGCTTGTGGACCATAGGGGCTAGGATGAGGTCTTGGACCAACAAACGGTGGCTCAGGGGACCACGGGTGGGGTGATGCCTCCCACATCACGCCAATCCATCATGTCCGGCAGAGCAGATCTCACAGATACAGATCCTCAGATCCATACATCCAGCTTGCACACCGGTGCAAACCGAGTCAAAGTGGCCCAATGATCGCACGGGTGTTGAAAAGCTCCAATCTCAAGGCCCGATTCTCTCGGTCCTTATCCTCGAGCATCTCAGGTGGTGCGGGTTAGTGAGTCCTCCCGACCGAATCAGCATAGATGGCCTGAAGATACCCTTGCGCCTCGGGAGCGAAGGCGGCATATAACTAAAGTCGGTGTTCAAGCAGGCCAGTCCCGACTCGCATGATGGTCATCATAGAGTATGCAGCATCCTGCACAACCATCTCAATAGTGACCCCGAGTCCATAGGAGTGGTGAAGAGGCTCGGTCGAGCTGTGATATGAAGGAAATATCCCGACAAAGGCAGAGGTATTGGCTTTGATTAAAGTCTCGAATTGCTCTTCGACGGTGTATTCGGGATACCAACGGTAACCCGCCTCAATCATAACCCGGACTAACATAGCCGTATGACCGGGCACATCGATGCACCTGGTCGATTTAACCACTTGGTTTTGAGCACGAGTGGCCATCTGAAAGCACAGCCACAATGCAAAGACATTAGAATTTCTAGGAAAATCGACAGACATAACATCTGTAAATGCTCAAGAACAGATTTGAGACATTCAAAATCAGATTGCAAAACCACTTAACAACATCATATCAAGGTTCTGGTACAACTGATAACATACTATAAGTAGTAGAAACTGAACTGAGGCTGTAACCAACAATCCTATAAGTTACTACAGATTAGTAACACGTGAACCTGATAGAGAGAAGAGAGCCTAGTCCTATACCCACGTAGAATGAGAAGAGGATGACTGAGATAAGAGGGCATAAGGTAAAGGAGTAAAAAGAGCCTTACGTCCCTCCCACAATCAATTCCCCTACATATAACTAAAGCATTTCTAGACTCGACATCGACCAGTTTGGCTTAGCGAACCTACAGGCAGTCCGGCTCTGATGCCAATGCTGTCAGGACCCTGATTCCAAGTCACATTGACCTAGCCGGTAACACCTCATATCACTTTGCGGCCTCACGCACGGTATTCCCACGGGTATCGCCTTACCATGGCCCGGGACCGTTTGTGACTTTTGGCTCACGTATATGATAGTGTCGCTAGCATCCACATGACAGAGAACCCGGGCCGACATGGCTAGTCGTGAACCCAAAGCGGCGCTAACCCATGGGGACATGCATACATGAATCACATCGAGCATGTCGGTCATCAACGATGAATTGGCTGTAGCCTTTGGGCTAACAGACTCCGTATCCCGGCATGAGCAGGCTAGGCAGGCTCGAATATCACCGCGTGACATTTCGAAGGGATGACATAGGAACAAGGTGAAACACATGCCGGCCAGTCAAGTGTCCAAAGCAGTAGTGCTGGGCTAGCAGGACTCCGATGAACCGGGCTGTAGCGGACTACTATCGCTCAGGAAGCACTAGACTACATTTCCCCATATGAGAGGCTTCCAAGGATAAACAACTAGATTGTCGGATCCCACTCATACCAAGCATTTCAAGCATACACACAATATGCCCGATATGAGTACATACAACATGGCATCACAACAAAACTCTACAAATCAAAGTACTTTATTTAAGAGGCTTCGAGGAGCCATACATAACATATCCATACAGATAGGGGTCACATGACCCAACACTCAAGTCATACAAACATACAAGCACATGCAGAAGCAAACTAGTCTGAGTACAGACTCTAAAAAGAAAGAAAGCTTGATGAAGCCCTTCTATCTACAGTGTCCCTTCACAAGCCTTGGATCACCACCTGGGTGGCTAGTTCACTCATCGATGTCAAGATCTACATAAAACCCATCGGAGAGGGCGGTGTTGTCATCTGAAAACATTAATTAAGCAAACATGAGTACGGAGGTACTCAGCAAGTCTTACAACAGAATCCTATTATACATGCACATTCTCAAGAAGGTAGTGGAGTTATTGCAGCAAGCCAGCTTTGACTCTTGGCTAAGCTATCCTACGTGACACCACTTGAAAAGAATTTGTCGCACACGAGTCCACTAATCACCATCACAATACTCCATCGTGGATCCTCTCTCGTCAAGCTACGAGAGGGCCATCCGCGGTACTCACACTTATCTTGAGGCTTTTAGTAGTATCCATTTACTTGTCTATGAACTGTATAGGTGACCAAGTAGTCCTTTATCATGACGCGCTATTCAATAGTTTATACCCTGCAGGGTGTACTTCTTCACACACGCTCTCACCACTTATCGCTGCTACACGACATGTACTCGGCAACCTTCAAGCGGAAGCCCAGCGAGGGTGTCGGCCACGACCTGACTAAACACACGAGTCCCTAGTCCAGGTTTATCGCCTATTCGGTTTCCATCCGCAGGGTGTCCGGCCGAGGTTTCCACTAACGGCCCCGAACGATGTGTGCAGGGTTCCCGAGACACCAAACGGGCGAATCGGTACACCGTGCCACGTGCCTACCGCAACACAGCCCACCCCTAAGTTCAGCGCTGCGTGCGGCCCCCAACATGCTACAAACACCAGAAACTACTTGCAACTTCCGGACTGAGGACAAGAGTGTTTAATAAGTCGAGAGGGTCAATTAAGGATCCCAATGCGTGGTAGTAGCTAAGCCTTAAATCACACACACAGATCTCAGTTCTTAGGGACGGCTTCAATGAAACAACCCACCATGTACTCCTACATGGCCTCTCATCGATACCTTTACCAAATCGTGTTCAACACTTTCACTCTCGAACCCGACACAACCTTTCACTCCAGTTCATCATCCCGATGAGCCGACTGACACAACTCTAAGCATAGCAAGCATAGCATGGTAGGAATCACAAACATGGCTCATCAACTCCTACACATACTAGTGGGTTTCATCTAGTTACTGTGGCAATGACAGGTCATGCAAAGGAAGTGGGTTCAACTACCGCAGCACACAATAGTTTGAAACGCGTTTTCTTAATGCAGTAATCAAGAGCAGAAGCGAGAACATGGGTTTGTATCGAAATGATCAATGGGTTGCTTGCCTGATGTAGTGGTGGTAGGATATCGCCTTCGACGGATATTCGGGTTATCCGGAGGCGAAGCTATCACGAAAGACACACCGAACATAAACAACACATGACGATATGCAACAATATGATGCATGCTATGACATGGCAATATGAATGTGTGTTGGCGTAATGCAAGCTAGAACAAAAAGGGATGAACTCATTTGAATCAAATATTCAAATGTTAGCTCATTTAACATAGCCATAAAGGTGCATTATATTATTCTGCTTAAACAGCAAGGTTAACTTGTTCTGTCATGCATGAAACCATTACCAATGGATAGATTGAATTTTTCTGATCAAAATTCATATATAAAACTTTGCATTTGGAGTTACAGATTAACTTCTATGATTTTTTGAAGTTTGCAACAATTTCTGGTATTTCCTGTAAACAAATAAAACCAGAAATTAATTATTGCGTCAGCAGTGCGTCAGAGTGACATCAGGGGTCAACGGGGGCGTCCAGGTCAACCTGACCAGTGGGTCCCGCATGTCAGTAGCTAATTAGGCTAACTAATTTTGATTAAACCTAAACTAGGTTAATTAGCAGAGGGCCCCACCTAGTCAACTATGTCAGCGGGGTCAAACCCGCCGGTCAGCGGGTCAAAGCCTGCCGGCGTTTAGCCGCCGGCGAGGCCAGACGCGGCGGCGTGCTGCGGGATTTGCCCACAGGGCTCCATTTGCTAGGCGGAGAGCAGCTACGGCAGCTGGTGCTCGCCCGCATCAAGCCGTGGTGATGGCTTGGTCGCGGAGTGGCCGGAGCATCGCCGGTGACGAGTTTGGCGGAGGCCGAAGCTCGGGCCAGCTCGTGCGCGTGGCTGCAGTGACCTAGGCGGTGTGGCACTAGCACCTACAGCCTCTACGCGGCGCGAGGAGTGTGACGGGCACAAGCCCTTGACCAAATGGTCACCGGAGCAGCGCCGGCGACGTGGTCAGGCGGCGGCGCGTTCGGGCACAAGAGACGCAGCGTCTACGGTATTCTAGGGGCGAAACAGAAAGCACGGGGAGGTTCAGCAGCTCACAGGGAAGCCGCAGGGATGGTCAGCATGCTCGGGGAAGGCTCGGTGCGGTCGGAACAGCGACGGCGATCTGGGCGGCCCGAGGTTGAAGACGACGGCGGCGGGGATGATGCAGGGGCTCCGACGTCGTGCGGCTTGGCTAGTCGACGAAGTCGACGACGACGAACAGTCCGAACACGGTGAGAGGGCGCAGGGACGGCGTTGGACGCGGCTGTGGCGAGCGGCGGCGACGGTGACGTCTCGGGCGACGTCGGGGAGGGCGAGAGAGAGGAGCCAGAGGGAAGAGCGAGTGTCTGCGAGGTCGGGGAGAGAGAGAGGGTTCGTCCCACGCCGATAGCTCGACGAGGGGAGCGGCGAGGCGGCGGGTAGCTGTGTGGCACGGATGATGTGCTCACGTCGGGTAGCTGCTTGCCTGCGTGGCCAAGCCAAGCAGCTCGCTGGAGCGGTGGCTGGGTTGGGCCGGCGGGTGGGCCTGCTGGGTGGCGCCAGGTAAGCCTTTCTCTTTTGTTTCTGTTTTTTAATTATTTCTGTAGGTTTGTTGCATTTCTAAAAATACCTAGGCAACTCCAAAATTCACCAAACTGCACCTGGTCCTTAGTTGGAATATTTCCAGCATGGAACATTTTAGTTTGGGATTATTTGAGCATTTGAAATATTTTATATAATCTAAATGCCCAAATTCAAATAGCTAAAGATTTAATCCAGTGACCTTAGAGTGACCTAGAAATTTGTGCATCACTTCTGACAGTGGTTTAGGACCAAGGCAAAGGTGATGAACATTTTAGAAGGGCATTTCAGGTTCATTGAAAATATTTTTAGTAAACTCTAGTTGGATTCAGAGGGGTTCTGGGGGTTCTGTCTTCCCCATTTCAAATTTCTGATGAAAGGTAAACATGATGCAACACTCTAATGCAAGGACTAACTAGGATGTGACAGTGGGTCACTGCCATGAACTTGGCTAATGCTGGATACCTGAGGATGGCATTGTACGACAGACGGGTGTGGGCGACGTCGAAGTCAATGAGCTCGATGCGGTAGTTGTCACGCTGGCCGAAGGTGACAGGGAGGCGAACTTGCCCCATCGGGGCGGTGGAGCCGTCGGTCACTCCCGAGAAGGGCTTGGTAGGCTGTAGCTGATCGTATGGCACTTGGAGGCTGTCGAATGTCTCGACGGACAGGACGTTAGGCCCTGCACTGCCGTCGATGAGGGTCTTGGTGACTTGGATGTTGTTGTCGACGGGCGAGCACAACATCGGTAGGGCGCCTGCGGTCACCGCGCACTTGAGCTGGTCCGCCGAGCTGAAGGTGATGGCGCACTTGGACCACCTGAGCGGGCGCACGGCCTCGAGCCTGGGAAGGGCTGCATTCACCTCGCGAGAGAACTTCTTGAAGATGCCCTGGGATGCTGGGGCCTGAGCTCCGCCTAAGATACTAGCGATAGCACGTGGCTCCTGGAAGCCCCCAGCCCCCTCGTCCTAATGGTGGTCGTCGTTCCTTTTTGGCGGTGGCGGCAATGGAGGGAGACCAGCATTGCCCTGAGGGCGGTCCTCGCGAGGCCGATCCCTCCATTCGCCCTCATGAGGCTGGTCCTGCCAGCAGTCCTCACGAGGCCGGTGGCGCCACTCCTGGCGAGGGCCGCGATCGTCCCAGCGTCCTCCACCTCGCCCTCCTCCTCGGCCATAGCCCCGGTCATTGCACTCAGGGTGTCGACCGAAGCGTCCATCTCGGATGGCCCTGAGCTCTTGACAGTCGTTGGTGTTGTGGTTGCGTACATTGTGGAAGGCGCAGAACGAACGGCTGCTCTTGGACGACTCGGGGTGGTCCCGGCCGCGCTTAGTGTCCGGCTCTGCCACAAGCACGGCTACCCCCTTACGCTTCACGTCCTTCGCCTTGTCTTTCTTCTCTTCTGGGTCGGCAGCAGGGAGCTCGAGGAGGGAGAAGCGCCCCTCCTCAGCTCTCGCACACTTGGTCGCCATGTTGAACATCTCCAGAGCCGTGCACAGCTCCTCGTGGATGGCGAGATCCTCCTTCATCTTGACATCACGGACGCCATCAGAAAACGCTGAGATGATGGCCTCGTCCGTCACCTTGGGGATCTTGAGGCGGATGCTATTGAAGCGCTGAATATACTTCTGCAGGGTCTCTCCTGGCTGCTGCTTGATACGGTGTAGGTCACCCACGGTCGGAGGGCGGTCGCGTGTGCCCCGGAAGTTGGCGACAAAGCGGTCGCGCATCTCACCCTAGGAGGAGATCGAGCCCGGGGGCAGGTTCAGGAGCCACGAGTGAGCACCATCCTTGAGAGCCATCGGGGAACAGTTCGCCATGAATTTCTCATCGCCATTGGCCGCCTCCATGCTCAGCTCGTAGAGCTGCAAGAACTCCGCAGGGTCGGGGGTGCCGTCGTAGCGAGGAGGCAGGTCTGGCTTGAACTTGCCCGGCCAAATGACGCTATGCAGCTCTGGAGTGAAGGCACGGCAGCCTGCTATGGCCACCAGGGCCCTTTGCAGATGCGGAGCCTGCCCTTGATGTCCACACGCTGCCACCGCAGGTGGCACATGGTTTTGTTGTGGTGGCGCTGGGACCACAGGAGCATTTTCTTGCGGCCGGGGAACCTCTTGGCAGCTTCCTTCTTCTCATGCTGGCGCCCGGCGTGGTGAGTCACGCCGGGGGGCCGCGCACCTTGGTGCCATGGCACCGTCCTGGTGAAGAGGTGGTGGAGGTGCTCCGTGAGCTACATCGCCCGTAGCTAGAGGAGGGCGAGGCAGTGAGAGGGGCGGTGCGGGAGAACCCCCAGTGGCGCTGACGAGCTCGATGATGCGGTCCAGCCAGTCCTCGTAGAGGTCGTCGACCGGGATGTAGCACAGGAGCTCGCGTGCCATGAGCAGCGCGGCCTGCGCGACCGTGGGCGTACGACGAGCGTGAGACGATGAGCCTGCTGGAGTCAGTGACGAGGTGGCGGTGCGGCCGTCCCGCCGCACAGAGGGGTGCAGCAATGATGCTTGCTGCTTGTTTCCCGCCGGGCCGATGGCGGCATTGGCGGCGGGTGATGGAGAACGGCGAGGAGGCCCGCCGACAGGGGCCGTCTGAGCGACATGGGCGGCGAGGGCGGCCCGGCACTCGGCACGGGCTCGACGCGCATCCGCCATGGATGCGGTGGAGCACTGGAACGTGGATCAACAGAGGGAAAGCTCGCACCCCTACCTGGCACGCCAAATGTCGGATTTCAGGTTCCGGCAAAACCCTTGAGGATCGAACACTGGGGTGCGCACGAAGATCTCTCCTCCCCCTGGCTTACGCTCTCACCACAATCTCAAAGCTCAGCACGTCGAACTCGCAGGACAAGGACACAGGGTTTATACTGGTTCGGGCCACCGATGTGGTGCAATACCCTACTCTAGTGTGGTGTGGTGGATTGCCTCTTGGGCTGAGGATGAACAAGTACAAGGGAAGAACAGCCTCCTGAGGAGAGGTGTCCTTGAGCTCGGTGAGCTTCTTTGGTTGAGGATGATCCGAATGGCCCCAGATCAGTTGCCTCCTACTGTGTTGGCTAGTCCTATTTATAGAGGCCCTGGTCCTCTTCCCAAATGTAGGCGGGAAGGGATCCAACAACGGCCAAATTTGAAGGGAGACAACTAGTACAAGTTATCCTGACTAAAGGTGGTCTTCACCTGCCAAAGGTTATGGTGGTGACGCTGCCCTGGGCTCCATGGTGACCTCCGTCCTACCGTCCTGCTGGTCTTGGTCTTGTTGCACCGATATGGCAACCTTTGCCTGACGCCTCGGGACTCTTTGCCTGCGCTTGCCTCTTTAGCACCAAAGAGGAAACGAGTACACTGCACGCTCTGGCGCCCGCCTGGCCTTGGTTGTCATGGCTTGCGTCACAGGGACCGCACTAGGTGCGCCTCGCCTTGATCTCTCTGCCCCTCGCGAGCCAGCCTGGTGAGGCCGCTCCCGAGGAGGTGTTGCATCATCCGCCTCGCGAGGTTTGGCCCCTTGCGAGGGTCTTGAGTGTTCGCTGATGAAGATGGGACATACAGGGCCGCTGGTGGAGCCACGCCGTGGGTCGCAGGCAGGCAAGTCTGGGGACCCCCGTTCCCAGGATGCTGACAGTTGTGCCTTTCTAGGTTCTCTTCACGTCGGGCAGCTTCTTCTTGTTGTGCTTGATGGAGTGCTTCTTCTTGTTAACGCACTTGGCGGTTGCGCTCATCGATGGCTCTAGTGGCCTTGTGGAGTGCACGTTGTGCTTCAAGTGCTTGTGCTTCATGGTGCCCTTGTGCTTGTCGGATTGCATCACTGTCTTGAGGTTCTTGATATTGCACTTGTGGAGGTTGCTCTTGGTCTTCAGCGTCTTGTGCTTGACGTCTTGCCCTTTCGCGTTCTCGGACTCGGTATTACAAACCATTGCCATGGAACAGTTTTTCATGAGCTTGGCGATCTTGTGTGTAGTCGCGACGAGGAAATGGGGCTCGAGGAGGACTCGCATCTGAAGAGGATTATGCTAACGAGTGCCAACTTGAGTGGCGACACCGTCTTGGTGAATAAGTTGAGGAAGACGCGCGGCTCACGATCATGTTGCAGAATTCTTCCATTTGTTTGGCAAGCTTGGCGTCTAGGTAGTCACGGTTCCTTGCTTCCGATTGACGAAGGTCGGTGGCAAGTTGCTCAATGCAATCACCCAAAGCTTCACTTTCTTGATGGAGAGCTCGTTGGGTGACGAAGAAGTGGTTCTTGGTGACATAGTCATGTTCAGCATCTTGACCCTCGAAGAGTGGTTTCTCCGAAGTAGTTGGCCTATCCAGCATAACCAAGTGGAGGTGAGGAGGAAAATGAGATAACAATACCAAGTTACCTTTTACAAAGATTGTGTATGTATCAAGTGTCACTCAATATAATGCTACAATAGTAGAATTGGTATCGGGTTTGTTTCTCACACCTACACAAGTAAACTTATGGAGGAGCTTGGTTAGGATGAGTGGCACAAAATTTCAAGCAAATTTTAGTCAAGATATCGATAAGGTTGAGAAGGTTCACAAAATTGCAAGTAAAGCAAATAGATCAAACCCAAGAATATCATAAGGAACACACACACGAAAGATAGATGGGATCCGCACAACCAAGGAGTGAGCTCAAGATGCGTGACCACGAGAAATTCTCTTGTTGTACGGATGCAAGAGAGACGCTAGCTCGATTGCTCAAATGGGCTAGATACACTTGTGCACCAACCTATGAGAGAAACGTGTCATCTTCAATCCCAAATATGCTAAGTATGTAGTGACCAAGATGATGTCGAGATGCAAAATGGCTCGATGCTATTTCTTACAAGCTCTTCGTTTCTCCTCTTTTGCTTAAAAGCTTTCTTTTTTTCACTATGCTTGATGCTCGAGCCAGGTATGATATGAGACAAGTATTTAAGATATGCATCGGGAGAGACTTATCGCACAAAGATGGTATCAAGATGATTTTGCATGCTAAATGTAGCTATCCAGAGTAGGCGTATCACTAAGGTTCACAAAGAGCATGGCCTGGCAATTCTCAACTCGCTAGTCTCTATAGGTAAGTGGCACAAATTGGCTCGGGTTATCAAAGCAATGGCAAGGAAATGTACTAAGTGTCATCGAGGTTACCGTCCTTGCTTATTGTTGGTATGAGGATGAAGTGGTCTTTGTCGATGTCAAGGTCGATGCGATGATGAAGAGCGGTATCGTCGATGTCAAACCGTTCCTAAGTAGCCGAAACACCTTAGGAAATAGAAACCGCAACTGAAAATCGGTCAAATGTGGAAGGTGGGTGCTTTTATGGTGAAAATTTTGATGGAGGAAAATGGTGGTGGTAATGATATATGTGGATGGGGAATCTCAAGATCTACAAAACGAGCTAAAGAACACAAAAACGGACTTGGGAGTTGAAAGTTATGACCAAAACGAAGGTGTTGTTGGGCTGATTCGGGGCGGTGCGGGCACCCGGGGGGTACGGGGTGTGGGCACCCGAGGGTCGGGCTGCGGGCACCCGGTAGTCTCTGATTTCGGCGGAAACCTTTGGGAAGTGGCCAGATTCGGTGGATTTCATGGTGGGAAGGGTGGGGATGATTGGTTAGGGGCTATATCCAATTGGCAAACAACAAATCCATGGACCAAAAGAACCAAATCTCACAAGATCGAACAAATTGTAAAATAATATTTTGGGTTATTTTTGTGGGGATTTTCAAATTGGGACCAAAAAGTAACGAAATTAGGCTAGCAAATAGGGGGATGGGACTCCAAGATGTGAATCAACCTTGCTCATGATACCAAGATATTGTAGGCTGAAACCCTAGGGAAGATCTTTTCACACTTGAAGGGGGGAAAGGATGAACACACAAGAACTGCCCAAGTCACACATCCACTAGAGTAGTATACATGAGATCCACAATCATACGAGAGCAATTCAAGGAAAATAGCACTAGGGTAGGGTTCTTCCCACTCCAAGAAGATGAGGTCTTGATGTTGAAGTTCTCCAAGAGGAGGCCTTGATAATCCTCAAGGATTCTTCCCAAAGAGGGGTCCTGATCTCCAAGAGTAGGGGATACAAGGAGCAAAGCTCTCTAATGTCTATGAAATACTTTGCTAACCTCTAGAACAAGCTAGGTGAGGAGTACTTATAGGCTAGGGACGAAATTGGGGAAAAACAAGGGCACATGTGTCTTTTGCCCTTAGTGCACGCATGCACAAACCGAACGGGTTCGGGCACCCGGGGTAAAGGGGTCCAGGGACCATGAGGGGATATGGTAGGAGATGGTCGGGCACCCGGGATGCAGAGGACCGGGAACCCGGTTCAGTCAGGGAGGCTGCGACCAAGTGACTTTAGGGGTCAAGCACCCGGGGGTTGATGGCCGGGGCACCCGGTGCGGGCTGGGGCCGCGCCCAGGAGGAGGCCAGGCACCCTGGGGTGATGGCCCCGGCACCCGGGGGTGGCGGGGGCAGCGCCCAGGCAGGGGGGCGGGCACCCGGGGCAGCCAAGGCCGGCGCCCAGGCAGGGGGCGGTCACCTGGCGTAGCCAGGGGCTCATCTAGCCGGCCGTAGGGGAGGGCCGGGCACCCGGGGTACTTCAGGGCCCTCCTTTGCTCCGTGTTTCAACATTCTTCTTCTTTCTCCTCCTCCATATGTGCTTGGGTCTCCCTCCTAGTTTCTTCATGGACTTCTTCTTGGTACCTAATAATGCACAACATTTCTGTTTGAGGTAGAACCCAATTCTCAAGTGAATCTGAACGAAACTTGAAGAGGAAAGAGTTAACCTCGGTTTCGACGGCACGGGCGTGCTCTTGTCATTGGTCCTCTTCGTGCTTATGGTGGTGATGGGATATCCATGGGGATGCTCGAGGGATGCTCCCCATCACCTACACAATAGCTTACACAGATCAGACTCCCGATTTATTGATTTTCGATCCTCTGCCAGATTTTTTCAATCCTGCCAGAATCTCCGGGGCTACGATTTAGTTCTTGCTATCACGGGCATTTTTTGACTATTAGATCCCCGCGTGAGTTTTTCAAACTCACCCAAGGCTCGGGGGCTGCTATATATGGCCTCACATAATAAATTCTCTTTATAAAAGGATATTACATGGCTACTTCGAAGCTCATTAGAAGGCCGCCAAAAGCCTCCTTCAGTCCGCTATTAACGGACTGAATACTTTGTAAAACCACGCCCATCAGGTCGCGGTGTTCCGCGACGATGGAGGAGCTATTAAAAGCCTCCTCCATCACGTCCGGCCACACAGCTACGACCCGCTCTATTGCGACCCGCTCAGAGGTTGGAATTGACGATTCCGGGGTCTTCTAGGGCTCCAAGACCGTCTTCGGAGAGAGCTCTTACTGACCGAGCTCCCCCTCTTTGTTCACCAAAAGGGATCCCCCTCCTGATCTTCGGTGACTGAGGTGTTGACCTCGGCCATGATATCATCACCCCCCCCCCCCCCGTGTCTGGGTCGGGAGGGGTCTTTCGGGACAACACCTTCCCGGTCTCCATGATGACTGGAGGACGCGTAGAGCATGATGCGGTCCCACTCTCCGCTAGACAGCTCGGCTGGCGGAGAGTCCCTCTCTGAGGCTCAGATAGCGGGAAGGTCGTGCGATGGGCTAGAATATGAAAAGCATGCATATGGTTACTAATGAACCTTAATGTGGAAGCATAGGAGGTTCTTCGGACTCATAACTTTGGGCTGGTGGCTTGACCCTGGGTTCCTTCGGGGAACCTCTTCGGAAGCCTCACACTCCTCGACGGAGTCCGAGCTGTCATCGGACAAGGCCACCTTGGCCCTGGATTGCCTCTTTGGGGTAGAAAGAGGATGATCCTCCTGGGCATCATCTGACGCCGCTCTCTTCCTTGTTCTAGAGGAGTTGCTCTCTTCCCCGTCCTCTCCCTGCTCTCCGTCATGAGTGGAGGGGGCTTGGGTTTCCCTGGATTTAGTATCCAAGGGTCCTCTGGGGCGGAGGCCTTCTTGGACCTCCTTCTTCACGCCTTTGTTCTTCTCCTTCTTCTCCGGCGCCTTGTACAGCGCCACGGCTAGCATTTCTGCCAGCAAGGCCGTTCTGGGGCCCTTGAGCAGTGGGGCCAACCATTGATCTGCATGGATTTCTTCAGCCAGCTCTATGCGGGGAAGGAGTAGATGAGTACTTTGTCAAAAAGGGATATCCAAACATAATGGTAAAATTTGTCATACCTCCCGAGGGGGCATTGCGGCGTCAAGGCAGATGTCCTCCTTACTGGCTAATCATTCTTTTTGGGGCTTGAACATCACTTTCCACAACTTGTCGTGGGAGGTACGGTCGAAGCGGAGCACAGTGACGGGGTCTTTGGGCTTGTAGTACCACATGGGAGCAGCCCGGTCTTGGCAAGGCATGAGGCGGCGGTGGAGCATGATTTGAATCACATTGGTCAGTTCAACCTTTTTCTTTATCATCTGGGAGATGCGCTTCTATAATGATTCCACCTCCTTAGGAGACTCACAGTCGAGACCATTCTTAGTCCACGAGACCAGCCTGGTGGGAGGTCCGGACCTGAAGGTGGGGGTCACCGCCCAATTTGCACCGCGTGGCTCTGTGATGTAGAACCACTCCTTTTGCCATATCTTAACGGTATCTATGAAAGTGCCCTCCGGCCACTCAACTCGGGGGAGTTTGCTGATCATCGCCCCCCTCCCGCAGTCTGCTTGTTGGCCGTCCACAATCTTGGGCTTGATGTTGAAGACCTTCAGCCAAAGGTCGAAGTGTGGCCGAACCCGAAGAAGGGCCTCGCATATGACGATGAAGGCCGAGATATGCAAGAAGGAGTTTGGGGCGAGATCATGAAAATCTAGCCCGTAGAAGAACATCAACCCCTGACAAAGGGGTGGAGCGGGAAGCCTAGTCCCAGATGAAGTGGGGGACGAACACCACTATTTCGTCTGGCTTGGGCGTGGGAATGAGTTGGCCCTCCTCTGGAGCTCGATGGGTGACTTTGGCCGGAAGGTAGCCGGCGCGCTTCAGCTCCTTGATGTTGTCGTTGGTGACGCTGGAGGCCTCCCACTTCCCCTTCAAGCCAGATCCAGTCATGGCTGGATTAAGGAGGTGGCTGTGAAGGTTTCTTGAGGAAGAATGGATCTGGGCGCTATAGCTTAGGAGATTGGGAAAGCAATGGCGATGGAGGAGGGGAAAGCGTATGAAGGCCTTGGTGACTGTTTCCCTTTTATAAGTTGTCGTAATACCAAGAGCCCCTTTATTGCGCTGCAGACCTCGCCACTTCCCGATATAATCCTGCTATTATGCGCGCGTAGGATAACCCAAATCATTGATCATATCCCTTAAAATAACGGGGCACGATATCCATATTGATGGGCGTGCCAATGGAGGAACTGCCTCGAACCGTGAAGCAAGTTTTCATAAATGGTCAGTGGTTGTGGACGGTTTGACCTTTCGCAAAAAATTTATCAGGCAAAGGCACTATTCACACTCGAGCGGTTGGCCATCGAGGCTAAGTAATGTATTAAATTCAGAAATCAGGACATAATCTGGATAATGCATGGCCAAACTTGCCTAGGCAACCCTGGAAAGTTTGGCTGAGGGGGATTGCATACCTGGCGTGAGCACCGGGGAAGGAAGGAACTGGTACACAAAGCCGATGATTCTTGCATGTACCTCGGCTTCGAAGACTAGTTCAGGGGCTACTGAGGGAGTCCTAGACTAAGGGGTCCTTGGGCTGCCGGTCTATCTCTTGTGGGCCGGACAGGTAGGCCGTTCTGTAACTACTGGAAGGCCGAGCTATAAGGCAATTCCATATTCGGGAAGGAAACCTTCGAAGCCTTGGTGTGTCCTCCAAGTCAAGATGGGAAAATCAGCATGTTTATTCCCTGATAGCAGCCGACCATGTGTAACCCTAGGTACCCGTGGTGTCTATATAAACCATAGGGTTTAGTCCATAGAGGCTAGATGAAGAACCATCATCCTACTCATCTAGGATTTAGTTCATCTGATCTCGTGGTAGATCGACTCTGTAACCTTCATACACATATCAATATACTCAAGCAGGACGTAGGGTTTTACCTCTTTGAGAGGGCCCGAACTTGGGTAAACACTATCCATGTGTTTCCTGTTCCCCATTGATCCAAGATCCACAGCTCGGGACCCCCTACCCGAGATCCGCCGGTTTTGACACCGACACTTCCCAGGACGCCTGGACAACTCTCAAGAGTAGCTTCTCCTCTCAATCCACGACAAATTTATGGCGCTTCGTCGACAACTTCAGGACGACAAGAAGCGTGACCTCTCAGCCACGGTCTACTTCAACAAAGTGAAGACCCTCACCGACACATTAGCTGCCATTGGGAAACCTCTCTCTGATATGGAATTCACTGGATTTATTGTTGGTGGGTTGGATGGTGACTATGGTTCTCTGGTCGAGGTGGTCCAAGGCCGTGACACTCCAATGTTGCCGCGGGATCTCTATGCCCGTCTACTTCAAACAGAATAGTGCATCGAATCTCTAAAATTCATGGTGGGTTCTCCTCTGCCAACACCGAGACCCGTGGTGGTTCGAGGCAGCCCTACCGTGCAAGTGGTGGTTCATCCGGCGACAAGGCTATTCTGCAGTCACCACGATAGCAACAGAACTACTCCAGCAACAAATGCATGGGTGGAGGCTCGTCCTCAGATTGCCCTACTTGTGGTCGTCCCGATGGTGTTCACCCCACATGCTAGCTTTGTGGTTTCTAGGGTCATATTGCATCTCGCTGCCACAAGCGCTCCAAGAACTTTTCTCAGGATCGGGAACGTTGGACGCAACAATGAGTGCCAGGCAACCATGGCTACTTCACGTTCTGTTGGTGCCGCTCAAGGCCATACACCATCCTACCCCATTGATGCAAGTTGGGACATGGACACAGCAACAACAGATCACTAATGAATGAACTAGAGAAGCTCCACTCTCATGAGCCCTACCATGGTCAGGACAAGGTGCACACAGCCAATTTGTCATGTATGCACATCGAACATAATGGTCAAACTTTCCTTCCAACTAGTACCTCTAGGAACCTTCAACTTCGTGATGTCCATAATGTTCCATCTGTTACACGTAATTGATGAGGACATCCCAGGTTCACCTCGTTTATCATCTTCTCCTGATGATTATTCTCAGCCATCAAGTGAAGCTTCTACAAAGAAGATCTATTTGGGTCCCATGACAAGGAGCCGTGCCAAACAAATAGCACAAGAGGTGAACGCGCTCCTAGCTTATCATAATTCAAATGACCATGAGAACTTCATACTGCCTAAATCTCGTGTACTGATTTTACTTAGGTACAATGTCGAGGACAAAAAACAACATTCAACACATGAAGAACCAAGTTTTGGAGCCCATAAAACAAGTTTAAAGAGAACAAGTTTCAACTCTGATGAAAGCCTTGTTTTGGTGACAAGGACAACTAGTTACACCGCAATGAAGAATAGCAAGCCATCTCAACACTCTATTGTTACATGTGCAGTTCCAGAATTCATCCCAGAACTTGCTGAATCATGCAACGCAAATATATGAGCATCCATCATGTGTGGGAGTACAAAATGGAGAGCATATGAAGTTTACTTTCATGAAAATCAAACGGTGCATCATTTGGAGTCCTGAGTCAAAGGATATGAGAGTTCCAATGCAAGTTGTCCAGGGCATTAATTGTTGTGCGAGGCTCCATGAGTTTGCTCCCTTGACCAGCTGGTTAGCACGAATTTGAGCCCCTCTTTTGGCCTGGTTTCACACCTAAACTAGGAGGGCTGTTCCTAGTATAAATACCCCTTTCCCCCACTTCAGCCACAACTCTTTGGCAATTTGATTTCAGCATAGGTTAGCTAAGTGCAACTAGAATATTGTTTGAGAGTTCACTTCCTCCTTAGCTCTTGTAATCTTGCCTTGTGAGAGGGTAAACTCACTTTGTGATTTTACAACAGCAGCCGTTGAGGAGGCGACCAGTTCGTGCTTCCAACTTCGTGCGTGGTTGCATGGATTGGAACTAAGAGTGTGGTTTGGCGAATACTTGTCGCTGGTTGTTGCATTTGCAATAGGTAGCTTCGGTCTCGTCAGGTTGCACTAGTTATCCTTTAGCCGACAGCGTTGTTGGTTGGGTCGAGGGTTTTCCTTCATACCCTTCAGGTGGCGTTGATTCGCAACATAGAGCAGATCCTCCGTGAAGATTGTGCTACCCCGTATCATCTTGGTATCAGAGCTTCGGTTGACACGGTAGGATCTTGTATCCCTAGTTTAGTTCGTGTTCTTGTTCATCCTAAAAGTCCAGAAAATAGCCCCACAAAAAAATCCCTTTACCTAGCCCTTTGCATCCTTTAATCTGTTATTTGGTGAGTTTTATCAAGTTCTTGTCCACTAGATCTTTGTTTTTAGTTGATGAGTTTCCCCCCATCTAATCTTGTGTGTTTGTGTTCATTTTCGTGCACAGATTTCAGATCTGCATCCTCCACCAAATCATGCATATCTTTGTCATCCGGAGTCCATTTTGAGTGTTTTTGTGCATTTTGAAAAGCCCACACTATGTGCTCTCCATTCATCCTTGTTAGATCTGATTCCCATCGTGTTTTCCACCAAGTAAAATCAGATCAGTTCGCGTGTGTTTGCTGCCAAAGTTTCAACTGCATGTTCTTGTTGGTTGACTTCATCTATTGTGATTTTCGTGATTCCCCCAAAGTGTGTGTTCAGATCCAAGTCCCTTGTTGGAAGTTTGTCAAAAAAAAGAGGCAAAAATAAAGAAATCTGCCCAAAGAAAGAAAGTGTGTGCAAGAAGCAAAAGAGAGAAAACTTGGGACTGTTCTTCACTTATATCTTGAGAAATCCCTGTTTGTGTTGTGAGTTGAAACGTGTCAGGTGTGCAAAGTCTTCAATCCTTGCTTGCAGCAAATCTGATTCCTTGGCGAGAGTTGCATGTACTTCACGTATATCTCATTCAGCAACTAAATGCATTAGAATCTTGTGTGGATGATTACTTGGTTCAACAATATCTAGATTGAAGATTAGTGCATCTTTTGCTACATATATACCCACCCAAACTCCACCAAACAGCCCCGCATGTGCAACCCTAGACTTGTATTCGCATGATTATCACTCTTTGTATACCAACCACCGACACCACGGTTGAGCATGATTCTGCTCTCACTTGGAAGTTACATGAGCTTCGGTTGGTAAGTGAGGTGAGCTTGAGTTGTTATCCACATATATTCTTCTAGTACTATAGGGCCTTTGGAGAACTAACCATGGCAGGTGAAGAAAACGAGTATGATGTTGAAGGAAATGGGCATCTCAATCAGCCCGTCACACGGTTTCACTTCAATGCATTACGTGATCATCTACGCCGAGAGTTCAGAAACAGCCTTGACCCAATTGAAGAGAAGCAAGACAAGTTGTCGAGAGATTTGCAGCAGCTTATGGGTAATGTTGATGAGCAACTCACTCAGAACATGGCAGCCATGAGGACTGGTATTGTTGCTGATATTGTGCGAGAGCTTCGTCAGAACCGAGAAGATGCAAGTGTCCATGGTGAAGAACAAAATGTAACTGATGGGGAAGGTGCTGCCTCCAATGCACAAGCTAGAAGAAACCGTGCTCCTGCTCCCCATGCCATGAGGCCTTCCGGTCCCGGACGTGGAAATGATCATGGTAATGGACGTGGTCATCATGAAGCTGCTGCTGGTCGTGGTCTTAGAGGAGGCCACCGAAGAGAAAATTTGCACCATGAAGGTAGTGGAGTTGAGTCTGATGAAGATGAAGAAAGCATGCACCATAATGACAGATTTCATCATCGTAGAAACTATGGTCGTGGACGGCAGGAGGAGAGGTTTGGAAAGCTGAAATTTACCATGCCCAAGTTTGATGGTGGATCTGATCCAGAAAGTTATCTCACATGGGAATTGAAGGTTGACAAGATTTTCCGCATGCACAACTACTCTGAAGAGAAGAAATTAGCAATGGCCTCACTTGAGTTTGAAGACTATGCTCTAATTTGGTGGGAGCAAGTTCAGATTTAGCGAGAAGAAGAAGGAGAACCTGCTGTTGCTATATGGAGAGAAATGAAAAGAGAGATGAGGGCAAGATTTGTCCCAAGGCATTATAGACGTGACATCTTTGATAAGATCCAGAATTTGAGGCAAGGTAAGTTATCAGTTGAGGAGTATCATAAGGAGATGGAGAAGGCAATGATAAGAGCCAACATACATGAAGATGAGGAGCCGTCCATGGCAAGGTTCCTCTATGGGATGAATCCTAATGTTAAATGAGTGGTTGATTTGCAGCCATATCGTAATGTAGTAGAGCTAGTACATCTTGCTTCTAAGGCTGAACATCAATTGCAAGAAGACTCGAAGCAAAACAGAACTACATCCTTCATAGCTCGAGCTACATCAAGTGGGAGTAAGTTTATACCTCAATTCAACGTTGGTCGAGGTATTATGACTAGTTCTGGTGGTGGAAATCAGCCCCATGCACGTGCAGCCATGATCAGAAATGATGCATCGAATTCGAAGGAGAAGAGCAAATTTGCAGCTCCTAGTTCATCCTCCATTGGCTCCACGGGGAAAACTAGCAAGATAGAGTGCTTTACATGTAAGGGACGTGGCCACATGAAGAAGGATTGTGCCAACAAGCGTACCATGCTGATCACCGAGAATGGAGAATATGAGTCTTGTAGTGAACCTGAAGAAGAAACTGAAGATGGTGATGGTTCAGATGGTGATGAGCAAACCTATTGTGATTATGAGCAAGGTGCCTCTCTTGTTGTCACTAAAGTTTTGAGTGTGCAGATCAAAGAAGCTGAGAATGGACAACGACACAATCTGTTTCAAACAAGAGGTAAAGTGCAAGACAAGGTATCCAAGGTAATTGTTGATGGTGGGAGTTGTCACAATCTTGCAAGCAAAGAAATGTGTGATAAGCTTGGGCTGAAGCTGCTACAACACCCTCATCCATATCATATACAATGGTTGAGTGAATGTGGAGAGATTAAGATCACACACATGGTACAGGCGCAATTCAAGATTGGAGATTATAATGACACCGTTGAGTGTGATGTGGTGCCAATGAAGGTGTGTCACTTGCTGTTGGGCATACCATGGCAATATGATCATTCGGCTCAACATTGTGGCAGAACCAATCAATACACCATCAAGTGGAGAGGAAAATACTTGGTGCTTAGACCCATGACACTCCAACAAATCATGGCTGAGCACTTGCAGAAAGTTTCTGAAGTAAAAATAGTGAGTAAGAAAGAGGGAGAGAAAAAGAGCAAGAGAGAGATCCACAAATCGGTGAGTGAGCGCCACAAGCCAAATCTGAGAGAGAAGAATAAAAGAGAGGGAGAGAACTTAGTAATGTTAGCCACCAAATCAGAACTGAGAGATCTGAGGCTCAAACCAAATCAAGTGGTCGTTGTACTTGTGTACAAAGATGCTTTGCTTTCAGCTAACGACTTAACATGTCTCCCTAGTGCTGTTTGTGATGTCTTGCAGGAATTCAAGGATGTTTTTCTGGAGGAAGTACCCGCTGGTCTACCTCCCTTGTGTGGCATAGAACATCAGATTGACCTCATTCCAGGAGCATCACTTCCGAATCTACCTCCCTACCGCACCAATCCTGAAGAAACAAAGGAGATACAAAGGCAGGTAAAAGAACTTTTAGATAAAGGTTATGTGCGTGAAAGCTTAAGTCCTTGTGATGTATCTGTGATTTTGGTGCCCAAGAAAGATGACACATGGCGATTGGTAATGGATCGTAGGCCTGTCAATATTATAAGTATTATGTATCGTCATCCTATTCCTAGGTTAGATGATATTCTTGATGAATTGAGTGGCTCTACTGTTTTCTCTAAAATTGATTTGAGGAGTGGATACCATCAGATTAGGATGAAAGAAGGAGATGAATCGAAAACTTCTTTCAAAACAAAATTTGGGTTGTATGAGTGGTTAGTCATGCCTTTTGGATTAACTAATGCACCAAGTACATTCATGAGATTGATGAACCATGTTTTGAGAGCTTACATTGGAAAATTTGTTGTTGTGTACTTTGATGACATCCTAATCTATAGCAGATCCATTAAGGAACATATTGAACATCTAAAACAAGTGATGAATGTGCTAAGGACAGAAAAACTATATGCTAACGTTGAGAAGTGCTCCTTTTGCACAAACAAGGTTGTTTTTCTTGGCTATGTCGTTTCAGGACAGGGAATTGAAGTGGATGAATCTAAGATGGAAGCAATCAAGAATTGGCCAACTCCAATGAATGTAAGCCAGGAATCACATGCAGGAGGATTAATGGGACACTTTGGTCGTGAGAAGACTTATGAGCTGTTGGCCGATCACTTTTATTGGCCAAAGATGAGGAAGGACGTTGAGAGATTTGTGCAGCGATGCATCATATGCCACAAAGCTAAGTCTAAACTGAACCCCCATGGTTTATACTCCCCTACCTGTTCCAAATGCTCCTTGGGAAGATACTAGCATGGATTTTGTTTTAGGACTGCCTAGGACTAAGAGGGGGAGGGATTCAGTTTTTGTTGTGGTTGATAGGTTCTAAAAATGGCACACTTCATTCCGTGCCACAAGAACGACGATGCTTGACATGTTGCTGATTTGTTTTTCAGGGAAGTTGTTCGCTTGCATGGAATGCCAAGGACTATTGTTTCAGATCGAGATGTGAAGTTCATGAGCTACTTTTGGAAAACATTGTGGGCAAAATTAGGAACCAAGTTGTTGTTTTCAACAACGTGTCACCCCCAAACTGATGAGCAAATAGAGGTAGTGAACCGCACACTCTCAGCCTTGCTGCGCACAATGATCAAGAAGAATTTGAAGGAGTGGGAAGAGTGTTTGCCGCACGTGGAGTTTGCTTATAATCAGGCAGTTCACTCTACCACAAACATGTGCCCGTTTAAGGTGGTATATGGATTCAAACCACTTGCACCAATTGACTTGCTGCCACTTCCATTGCAAGAGAGATGTAACATGGAGGCTTCAAAGCGTGCTGCATATGTGAAGGAGATTCATGAGAAGACCAGAGAAGAGATAGTACGGAAGTCCAAGTACTATGCTGCTAAGGCAAACAAAAATCGCAAGAAGGTGACTTTTGAGCCCGGAAATCTGGTTTGGATACATTTGCGCAAAGATCGGTTCCCAGAGAAGTGCAAATCCAAGCTAATGCCTCGTGGAGATGGACCATTCAAAGTCTTGGCCAAGATCAATGACAATGCTTACAAGATCGAGCTTCCTGAAGACTATGCTGTGAGTCCAACATTCAACGTTGCTGATTTGTCTCCATGCTTCGATCAAGAGGGTCAAGAGTCGAGGACAACTCCTTTTGAAGAGGGGGAGGATGATGAGGACATCCCAGGTTCACCTCGTTTATCATCTTCTCCTGATGATAAATCTCAGCCATCAAGTGAAGCTTCTACAAAGAAGATCTATTTGGGTCCCATGACAAGGAGTCGTGCCAAACAAATAGCACAAGAGGTGAACGCGCTCCTAGCTTATCATAATTCAAATGACCATGAGAAATTTATACTGCCTAAATCTCGTGTGTTGATTTTACTTAGGTACAGTGTCGAGGACAACCAACAACATTCAGCACATGAAGAACCAAGTTTTGGAGCCCATACAACAAGTTTAAAGAGAACAAGTTTCAACTCTGATGAAAGCCTTGTTTTGGTGATAAGGACAACTAGTTACACCGCAAGGAAGAATAGCAAGCCATCTCAACACTCTATTGTTGCATGTGCAGTTCCAGAATTCGTCCCAGAACTTGCTGAATCATGCAACACAAATATATGAGCATCCAGCATGTGTGGGAGTACAAAATGGAGAGCATATGAAGTTTACTTTTAGGAAAATCAAACGGTGCATTATTTGGAGTACTGAGTCAAAGGATACAAGAGTTCCAATGCAAGCTATCCAGGGCATTAATTGCTGCGCGAGGCTCCATGAGTTTGCTCCCTTGACCAGCTGGTTAGCACGAATTTGAGCCCCTCTTTTGGCCTGGTTTCACACCTAAACTAGGAAGGTTGTTCCTAGTATAAATACCCCTTCCCCCACTTCAGCCACAACTCTTTGGCAATTTGATTTCAACATAGGTTAGCTAAGTACAACCAGAATATTGTTTGAGAGTTCACTTCCTCCTTAGCTCTTGTAATCTTGCCATGTGAGAGGGTAAACTCACTTTGTGATTTTACAACAGCAGTCGTTGAGGCGGCGACCAGTTCGTGCTTCCAACTTCGCGAGTGGTTGCGTGGATTGGAACTAAGAGTGTGGTTGGGCGAATACTTGTCGCTAGTTGTTGCATTTGCAATAGGTAGCTTCGGTCTCGTCAGGTTGCACTAGTTATCCTTTACCCGGCGGCGTTGTTGGTTGGGATCGAGGGTTTTCCTTCGTACCCTTCAGGTGGCGTTGATTCGCAACATTGAGCAGATCCTTCGTGAAGATTGGGCAACCCCGTATCAGTAATCCTCTGTCATTTCCTAAACTTCTCATGACAATGATGTTTTTGTTGAATTACACCCTTTTGATGTCTTTGTTAAGGATCGCGCAACGAGGGACGTTCTTCTTAGTGGTCATTATCGTCATGGTCTCTAGCCAGTTGATCAACCTATAGTTTTCCGGGTCTTCGGCACTGTTCGTGTCAAGCCATCTTAGTGGCATTCGCGTCTTGGTCATCCGGCCTCTCCCATCGTGCACATTGTGCTTTGCCGCCATCAACTTCCTGTCGTGTCTAGCAATAAAGATATCTTCGTGTGTGATGCCTGTCAACAAGGCAAAAGTCATCAACTCTCGTTTTCATTGTCTACTCGTGTAGTTAAGACTCCTCTAGAAATTGTGTTCTCAGATGTATGGGGCCCTGCCCAACCTCAGTTAGTGCTCATAATTATTATGGTAGTTTCATTGATTGATGCGGAGCATCCTACGACCATCCCCATGTACACTACGACTAGTCCCCAAGCACCAAGTGTACATACGATGAGACTTCGAGCATACACCATTGGACCTAAGGTGAACTCGCTCCTTTCCAAATCTTCCCTTTCCGCATGTTAGACATGGATGCTTCCTCAAGCGTGGACCTTGTGCATACTCAGGTACACCCGAGGAGACCAGGGAGAGCCTAAGGACCAAGGCCAAGTGTGAGCGGGAGCGAAGGAAGGAGAAGGAAGAAGAGCCAACTGCTACAGCACCCGGACATCCGGCCATGTCCCGTACATCCGGCCCCGGCCAGGCATCCGACCCCCTGCCCCGGAAATCCGGCATCAGCTATCCAGAGAGTACCAGGAAGGACCAGCGCAACCCAGACATCTGGCCATCACCCTGAAAATCTGGCTCCTCCCGAAGCCCCGGACATCCGACCCCTTCGGCCGGACATCCGGCCCCGCCTATCCAGAGAGCACAGGAGCGGGAAGTCTAGCCCGGACATCTGGCCAGAGGCCCGGACATCTGGCTCCTCGTGAGTCGCTGGACATCCGGCCCCCAGCCCGGACTTCCGGTGCCCCTACGCAGCTACTGGCCAAGA
Source organism: Aegilops longissima (assembly GCA_021605205.1). Lineage (NCBI taxonomy): Eukaryota > Viridiplantae > Streptophyta > Magnoliopsida > Poales > Poaceae > Aegilops > Aegilops longissima. Next base: position 245,628,945 of record CM038679.1, read on the forward strand.
GCCCATGTAAACTCTCTCCCACTTACCCCTTTGTGGCCCTACACTATATATACTCCCCCACCTCCTCCTAGCTAGGTTTAGCAAAGGATTAGCTCATTTGAGAGATAGAGCATTGCTCATCCACTTGATACCTTCTCCATTGAAGTTCACAACCTCTACGGAGAAGATCCTCCAAGTGGAATCAAGACCCCTCACGGGAAGACCCCTCAAGACCTCCGCACGGAGATGAACTAGCTAGCTTTGTATCTTAACTTTGTTGTCTTTGGATCGTGTATCTATTTATGTATTCAGATCTAGCACATGTGTGATCGTTTCTTGTTGATTTGAGTGTTTCCCCTTGTTTCCCTCATGTTTTCCCCCTCGTGTTCTTCGTATTTTTCATGGGAATCTCCTCCATTCACGAAATATTGGCCTATATCGGGTTAGCCCCGTATCATATGGTATCATGAGCCACGTTGATAACGAATTTGGGGCCCCCACCCTTGTTTCTAGCCTTCTTTTGCTTGATTTCATCCTAAATTTGAAACTCCCCACCAAAAATAGCCCCCAATTTTTTTGACTTGTTGGTTTGATGATGTTTTGTTGACTTTGATCCGTGGATTCATTGTGTCTTGAGTAGATCTAGCTTCGCTCCACTTTTCCCCACTTTCCATCCATGAAATCCGTCCAATTTTACCCCTGGAATTATCAATTTCCGCCCCCAATTCAAAAATTTCCGCCCCAAACGAGATCTGGAATCATCGGGTCGAACATCCGGGCCACCGGGCCAGACATCTGGCTCCTGGAGCACAAAATCTGCACGGTTCTGGACATCAGCCCCCGGACGACCCCTGGAGCATCAGCCTCCCGTGTCTTGATGTTCTTTAGCTTGTTGAGTAGCTATTGACATCCCCCATCCATCTATATAGGTTTCAACATCATTTGAGTCCATAAATTTTTTGGAACTTTGGCATGCCTAGGGCTTCCACATATCGTCCGCAATTCCTCCATCGACTTCCGCAACCTAACCCATTTGGTTCCCTATAGCATTACTGGTTTCTTGAGTAGTGATTCGAGTCTCCTAAGGTGTTTCAGCTCCTTAGGGACGGTTGCTTCTTCATCAACCACCACAACCACTTCGGCATAGGCTTGCCAACCATACACTTCCGCCACCTCAACTTAACCCCGTTTTGTTTGAGCTTGTTTGTGTTGTGAGTTGTGTCTCCTAAGGTGTTTCGGTACTTAGGGACTGTGCTTTCAACTCCTACACCGTGTATAGCCCATCATACCCTTCTACCACCTTAACCCATTTTGACCGGGTTTCCACCAATACTTCCGCAACCACCACCGCATTCCCGCTACCACCATTTTGACATTTGACGTTTGAGATTTTGAGTTCGCGGTTTTTCCATTTCCTAAGGTGTTTCTGCTAATTAGGAATAGTTCGACATCAATAGCACCGCCACTCATCATCTCCACGAGGTCGTCATCATACATAAGGACGGTAATCTCAATGACACCATTGCATATTCCCCTTGCAATTGCATTGGTAACCCCTATCCCATTTTGCGTCACTTGCCTATCGATACTAGCCATTTGAGTATTGCTAGCAACATTACCTGTGCACATTAGTGATCATCGATCAGCCCTTCCATTGCATCCATACCATATCATTTTGGTATCATCATATCATCTCGTGTGCCACAAGTTTGTTCCCGCATATACACAATTGATATCTTGGTTTGTACATTTCGCATAGTGGCCATATCAAAAAGAGAGAGAGAGAAATAAGCTTTTAAGCAAAAGAGAAAAACAAAGAAGCTTGTAAGCAAGAGCCATAGCATCATACCACAACATATCATATGGTATCATACTCGGTCATTTTGGATCATCTTGTGCTAAAGCACCGGAACATACATACATAGCATACTTGTGATAGGAAGTCGCTACATTTTGTCTCATATAGGGAATGCACAATTTTATATCCGACTTTTGAGCAATCGGCTAGCGTCTCTCTAGTGTTGTGCAACAAGATCATTTTCCGTGGATTCCACATTTTCCTCTCAATCCTTGATTGCATAACCACATTTATCTATTCATGCATCTGTTTCTGTGTGCCCACATTGCTATTGGTCTACTTGTTACACTTGCGAATTAGTGAATCTCTTTCAACATTATTGACTCTTTCTAACATTTTGCATCAAATTTTTTGTGCCACTATCCCCACCGAGCTCCACCAAAAGCCTTACCTGTGCAGGTGTGAGAATTGACGAGATACGGTACCAATTGTGCTATTTCCTTACTACACTATTGAGTGATCATTGATCCATTTTCAACACCGGGTAACGTACATTTGGTCTAGTTCTTCTCTTTCTCCCACTCATATTTGCTCGAGTCTTGTGATGGATAAGCAAGGCATTTCATCTCCGATCTTCCAGGACAACGACAGCACGAACAACTACATCACCAAAATGTCCATCTTCGATCTACAACGACAAATGCAAGGCGCACAATCAAGATTGAGAGAGCGCATCGACAACCTCTCCATCAACATACGACTCTCCGAAGAGACTACTTCGACAACAAGCTTTCCGCACAAAAGGAGGAGGACGATGCAAGGATGGAGGAGATTTGGACCTTGTTGGTCAACCGTTCTTCTCCTTCATCATCTTCAAGGCGGCGACGAGCAAGTCGATCATCTTCGGAGCTCCCATGCAATACAAGCGCAATTCGTCCATGTCCACACCTACATGGCGACCATCATCACATTCATGATCCACATTTTCATGAAGGGAATGTCCCCTCCAAGCAACATCTACGCGAGGACGAACGCCGTCGAGCTCAAGCACGACAATGACACCATCAAGATGAAGATGCTCTATATGCGTACACCTACAAGTCCCAACAAGCTCTACTTCACGCTAAGACCAACCTTCATGAGCACAAGAGAAGACCGTGAGACAAGCACCACCAATAGGAAGCTGCGGCTACCACCACCACTTCGGCATCTCCAGCAAGTGTTATCAAGGCATCTTCTCCTTTGGACGTGCGGCATCTTCACCTACTTCCCACAAGTTCTCCTACATCGACATCTTCAACAACAAGGTGACCAACTACGAGCGAGGGCGACTCTTCCATCTTCGGAAGCCCCTCAAGGAAGAAGGTTGGGCATGGGAAATTCCCTTCGTTCATGGAGACGAGCTACGAGGTGCCGCACCATATGGGCCTCATACAAGACGACGAGAAGACGGTCGAGCAAGGGCCATCCCCTTCGACCATCGCGACGAGCACGAACCTCTTCAACAACATGAAGACGGCGCCCATATTGGGCTCCTACTCCGAGTCAAGCTACGAGACCGCACATGAGTCCTTCTCTTTATTCTCGGAGGAGAGTGATGTTTTGCCACTTCCTGCGGCATTCATCTTTGGAGGTTTTATGGATGAGGAGGTTGAGCATGGGGCTATCCCTTCAACCAAGGCGGCGATAAGAGTTGTGCATGGATACATTTGCACCTACATCTCTCTGACACCCACATATGATGAGATGCCCCAATTGCTATGTGAGGAGAGCCACAACCCCATGAGTGGGATGAGTGACTCCACCATATATGACATTGAGTGCATTTCCTATGAGAGGATGAGTGTGACCACCACTAGCCCCACACCTGAGAGCATGCCACACATCCTATGTGAGGTTAAGAGCCATTTGAGTTACTCCACCAACCATACGACTAAGAGCATCCAAGAGGGAGTGATTGAGCCACAACACTTAGTGAGTGAGGGAGTTGATAGGGCATGTGAGGCCACTATGATTTCTAATGACGTAACTTCTACTCCTAGTATGTTTTCTTCTTTGGTGCTAGGTCTCCTACGTGATGACATGCCTATCCTCGATGAGTCCATACCTCCAATGGAGATGACGATGGCCATGGTGGACGATGATGCACCACCCACATGGTTCCATCAAGATGAAGATGACAACGAGTGGATCTTCGACACCTCACCTACAACACATGAGCGACGCTCCAAAGGTAACACAGGTGATGGTTCTTCTCTTGTCCCACTAGTGGCCTATCTTACAATGATTACTTGCGTGATGTTGATCACCTTATGGATTCATCGCATACTATGTCTTGTTTCTATATGCCACCCATTTATGATGAATATGATGATGAGCATGTTCAATTGCCTAGTTGTGATGCTATGCTCCACAGGATATCATGTGAAAATTCTATTGGTCAAGTCATGTTTGATAATCCACTGAACTTGTCATATGATATGAGTGAGATCTCCCATATTGCATCATTACAATCTCAACATAGTAACTATGCATGCCACATTAAAATAAATCTGATTTGCACTTATGGCATAGATGACGAGATGATGGTCATTGGCTTTTGTTTTTCATGTGATGATATTGCCATGCTTCCTTTACATGATTTGTGCAATTCATATACTATGCCATGCCATGAACACATTGCTTCGGATATGCATTGTTTTGTATGTTTTCAACATTCTCCATGTGATGTTTCCACTAATGATCATGAGGAGACCCCCATAGTTTCCTCATACATATTAGGAGATTTTGCTGCATTCCATACTTTGCATGATTCCCATAATTGCGTTCACCATATGCATTCCATGAATAACAATGCTCTACATATTTCTCATGATGCATTACACAATTTGAGTCTCCATTATGCTATACATAATAACAAACCTCTCATGATGGATGACATGTTTCTATATCACGCATCTCATTTATTTTAGAACTGGCTATTTTGTGCTAACCAACACATGCACGTGTGCATCATGATGGATGATGTGTACATATACCACACACACACAATTTTCCTTTTTCCTTTGTTTTGTGTAGGTAGTCACACATACTCATCAACCTCTCAATCCCAAGAGTTGACGAAACGAGCTCTTGAGAGCAACGATGATTTAGGATACTCTGAATTGTCCTTACCACTGTTCTCTTTGCGCAAAGACTACGCGCAACACTTTTACTTGGATCTCACATGACTATGGACTATTTATCACTTGTCACCTTATGCTCATTTTACTGTGTTCACTTTGCATGTTATGCCTATTTCTATGCCTTTGCCATGCAATTGTGAGCCTTGCTTGCATTTACCCATGATTCACCATTATACTACTCCTGTGTATTTGCATGCTTGGTGGAGATACTTGTTTCTATTGCCATGTTCTATACATGCCCCATGCTATTTTTGATTCTTGTGTTGGGAGAGTCAAGACATCCCATTGCTATTTCCATAGGACCTCTTGCCAATACTATGATGATACATTGCTCATATCTTGCTTTCATGCTTGTGATATGTCATGTGCATTGTTCCTGCCCACTATTTGCACACATGCCATGATTGCCATGATTACCTCTAGTATGTTGCGTATTCGCACTACTATCTTGCTAGACTTGATCACTATGATTTCTTGCTATGTTGCCTCACCCATGTTATATTCTTGCTCATTCCATTGGGTTGATAGCATATATGTTCATGCCTCTCACATGATATATCTTGATCATTATCCTTGTGTCCATTACTTGCCTTTCTCATGTCCAATTGTAGTAAGTGCAACAATTCTATGTTTATTGCTCTTGGAGACTTGGACACCTTATTTGTGAAGCATGTTTGTTTGATTGAGCCTAATGTCTTTGGCTGTTCTCTCATCTTATGCCTACATACCATGCCATACACCCTTGCCCTTTCTTATGATAGGAATGATGAAAACACTTGTTGGGCACCTCATTAACCGAATGATAGGTTTTGCATTTCTGCCAACCTAATCTGTTTTTTTGAGTGTTTTTCATGTACTTTCATTTTGGGGGATTCACAAGGCGATACCTTCATGAGAAAACTTGGTTATGTGAAGGCATACACGATGTGCAACACCAACATTTGCGAGAAATTCCTAAAGCTGAGCTCCTTCCCTTTGAGCCATCTTCAAATATGCATATTGGATGGGCTATACTTTCATTGTTGTCTCCTTCTTCTTGTCTACATGATGCATCTATTGGATGGAGGACTGGCATTGGAGATGGACCCTATGGCCCTTCAAGTTGAGAAGTGCTCGAACTTAGTGGATGCGCCTACTTTGGAAGCACCACCATACCACCACTTATACCACGACATCGAGCCATGGTACAACACTACCCATGACAAGTTTGCACTTTACGCATGACTTGCATTATGATTGCCTTGTCGCATCTTGTATTACCATGTCATCCATTATATATGAGCTTGTGCACTTTCTTGGCAAATTTGTTGTGACCTTCCTTGATAGCATATTCACACATAATGATCGCATTGCCCATCATCACTTGCATGATCACATACTCACATTGAGCACCAATTACCATGTTCATGCTCTTGATAAACCATCCCATTATGACATCATTTTGCACAACGGTAGAATTTGTCGCTTTGTGCACCATCCCAATTACAACATCTTTGTGTGCACAACGGTAGAATTTGTCGCTTTGTGCACCATCCCAATTACAACATCTTTGTGTGCACAACAAATGAGCTTGCTTTCATGAATGCTTTGCATATCATTCTATATCATCTTGATAAGCTTCATGCGCTTTGTCATGAACAATCTTATCGGATGAACTCACGCTTATTTGATGGACACCATGTGTGCGCTAACCATTGTATTTACGAGTGTCGTATGTGTTTGCTCTTTTTGCATGTATACCACTCCGGAGACACCTTGGAGTACTTGGATTGCGCCATGTCTACAACTCCATCCAACTACAAGTCCGTCCAAGACAACCGTTTCCATGGTGATGAGGTTTATGATCTGAGGTCGGATCTTTCCCAGGGGGGGGGGGGGAGATGATGCGGAGCATCCTACGATCATCCCCATGTACACTACAACTACTCCCCAAGCCCTAAGTATCCATATGATGAGACCTCGAGCATACGCCATTGGACCTAAGGCGAACTCGCTCCTTTCCAAATCTTCCCTTTCCGCATGTAAGACATGGATGCTACCTCAAGTGCGGACCTTGTGCATACTTAGGTACACCCGAGGAGACCAGGGAGAGCCCAAGGACCAAGGCCAAGTGTGCGCGGGAGCGAAGGAAGGAGAAGGGAGAAGAGCCAACAACAGCAGCCGGACATCCGGCCATGTCCCGGACATCCCGCCCCGGCCGGACATCCGAACCCCTGCCCCAAAAATCTAGCATCAGCTATCCAGAGAGCACCGGGAAGGACAAGCGCAGCCCAGACATCCGGCCATCACCCGAGAAATCTGGCTCCTCCCGAAGCCCCGGTCATACAGCCCCTTCACCCGGACATCCGGCCCCGCCTATCCAGAGAGCACAGGAACGGGCAACTCTAGCCCGGACATCCGGCCACAGGCCTAGACATCCGGCTCCTCGTCAGCCGCCGGACATCCGGCCCCCAGCCCGGAGATCCGGTGCCCCTACACAGCTGCGGGCCAGAGCCCATGTAAACTCTCTCCCACTTACCCCTTCGTGGCCTAGACTGTATATACTCCCCCACCTCCTCCTAACTAGGGTTAGCAAAGGATTATCTCATTTGAGAGATAGAGCTTTGCTCATCCACTTGATACCTTCTCCATCAGAGTTCACGACCTCTACGGAGAAGATCCCCCAAGTGGATTCAAGACCCCTCACGGGAAAACCCCTCAAGACCTCCTCACAGAGATGAACTAGCTACCTTTGTATCTTTCCTTTGTTGTCTTTGGGTTGTGTATCTCTTTGTGTATTCGGATCTAGCACATGTGTGATCGTTTCTTGTTGATTTGAGTGTTTCCCCTTGTTTCCCTCGTGTTTTCCCCCTCTTGTTCGTCGTGTTCTTCGTGGGAATCCCCTCCATTCATGAAAGATCGGCCTACACCGGGTTAGCCCCGTATCATTGATGCTTATAGTCATTTTACGTGGCTTTATTTTCTTAAATGCAAAGTTGATGTGTTCAATGTCTTTCTTAAGTTTCCAACTCATGTTGAGTGTTTCCTTAATCATAAGATACTTCACATTCAATCTGATTGGGGGCGAATACTACAACCTCAACACATTTTTTTAGAAACTTGGAATTACACACCATGTGTCCTGTCCACATACACATCAGCAGAATGGCCCCACTGAATGAAAGCATCGTCACATAGTGGAAATTGGCTTAACTCTTTTGGCTCATGCATCTGCGCCCTTTCGTTTTTGGACTGATGCTTTTTCCACAGCGTGTTTTCTCATCAATAGGCTCCCCGCACGAGTATTAGGCATGAAAACTCCCATTGAGTGCATGCTTCAAGAAACACCTAATTATACAGTTTTCAAATGTTTGATTGTGCTTGTTGCCTACATCTTCGACCTTAAAGCAAACACAAACTTGAGTTTTATTCCAAAAAATGTGTCTTTCTTGGGTATAGTGCTCTTCATAAAGGATACAAATGTCTCCATATTCCTTCCAACCGTGTTTATATATATCGTGATGTTATCTTTGATGAGAACCACTACCCTTTCTCTAAATTTTCTGAGTCGCACACTTCCTCTAATTCCATTTCATCGTCACTTGTTTTGTCCGACCAATTTGTAGATGTTGTGTATGCTCCTATTTTGCTTCCTCGCCATGTTGCAGGTACTAGATGAGGAGCTCACCTTGAATTACTAGAGGACACATGAGATCCTGGGGCATCTAATGTCAATCGCCCGACCATGCATGGCTTGGACGTGATCGCATGCAAGTGCGTGTGCGCCATGCAGCTGTGGATCTGAACGAGTCGAAGCCAGCCGAGTCGTCCCTGGATTTAGCTGCCTCAACTGCCCGTGACATAGACACAGTCGGGCCGCCCCCTGGTACAGGTGCATCCACGGTGCGTGGCTCTGACGCCACGGAGGCGTCTTTGTCCATGGTTCATGATTAGATTATGCCCTCGACGCCCTTGTCCATGTGCCCTATCATCATGGCCCATGATGGGGCTGACTCGGCTTCGCCGATGTTGATGTTAATGGCTCTGCATCTCCTGTGCCCATGTCATCCCCTGTGCCACCAACTCATGTTGCTGCTCTCGTATGCACGCATGCAACCAGAGTTGGATTTTCTAACCAAAGCAAAGGACGGATGGTACTGCTGCGTGGCTAACGGCTTGTATGGCACATGCCATTGTTGATCCGACATGTAAACCTCATCATTTTCAAGCGGCGATGAGCATACCTCATTGGAGAATAGCTATGGAACATGAATTTTTTGCTCTTCAAAAAAATCAAACCTTGAAACTTGTTCTTCCTCTTTCCGGGGTTAAAGCTATTGACTCCAAACGGGTTTTTAAAGTTAAGAAGCACGCTGATGGATTTGTTGAGTGCTACAAAGCACGTCTGGTTGCAAAGGGGTTCAAGCAACCCTATGGTCTTGATTATGAAGACACTTTCAGTCATGTTATCAAACCTACCACCATTCATCTTCTCCTATCGCTGGCAGTTACTTGTCGTTGGTCTATTCGTCAACTGGATGTTCAGAATGCATTCCTTCATGGTGTCTTAGACAAAGAGGCATTGATGAGGACATCAATACCATTGTTACACCCATAGCCCCTACTGTTATACATGCTGGACGAATTAGTAGAGCTCGTGCATGCCAATTGAATTACTAGGTACTTTTGTTTCTTGGTAACAATTCTACTATTCATGAGAATGTGATGCTGCCTAAATTGGACACATTTGTTTTGCTTACAAATGAAGGGCCTAGCTTGGACAAGAAAGATGAACCTTAGAGAAAGTTCAAGCATGGAGATGATGGCATGCGCAAGGGGAACAAGAACAGAGTTACAGGTGATGATTCCAAGACTTTGAAGCCACCGTAATGAGTGCATGAAGCCTTGGACGAAATATACAAGATTCCACTCATAAATTTCATCCAAAGGCTATTCTAGGTGCTGCGTCACTTTATTATTGGGCCAGGCCCATGTAATTTCGAAATACTTGATTATAGGCTGTGTTTAGAGTTTGTATGTGTGGGGAAACAAGATTTAGGTTGGTTTTGAACACCTCCTCCAAGAGCCAGGAAATTCCCCCCTCTTCCTCCATATATGCAACCCTTAGGGCATCATTTAGACTTTGGGTTTTGTTTACATTAAAAGTTCACCATAGCTACAACTTCGCATACTTCGTTTATGTTCAACGACCAGACCAAGACGTTACAAAACCCCAATTTGATCAATAAAGCTTTCATCTTATATTCGCAATATCCAGATTGCAATCTTTGCTTCTTTCTTGTTCATCGTTTGCTTGCAGGAAATAGACCTTCCTGGTCAGGTTGATAGTGCTCCGACGAGGTCAATAACCTCTCGGAGTTGGTTCAGCGATTGCTAAGGCGCGACGTCCTCGCATGTTCGTAGTCGGATCGTCAAAGTCTACTCCTCCGAAACGATAATCACCATCTCATCGAAAGATGGGACACCTTCGCCTCTATCAAGTGGTATCAGATTTCTAGGTTGCTCGGTAAGATTTTCCAGTTTTTCGTAGTTTAGATCGAGTATGTTCTTCATACCTATAGTCCATGAAAAAGCCAAAAAATACGGTTAATTCATCATATACGAACTAATCTGAGCTTTTGCATAGTATTTTTAGAGTTTTGCTTTGTTGAATTTGCGTTGCATCGTCGTGTCGAGTTGCTGGTCTTAGCATCTAGTCCATTAGAGTTTTGAGTACTGTTCACAGGTTGTCACACCGCCGTCGCACCATCATCGTCACCGCTGCCATATACCACCATCATCATCACCGCTGCCATATACCACAATCGTCATCACTGCTGCCATATACCACAATCATCATCACCGCTTCCATATACCACCATCGTCATCACCACTGCCATATACCACCATCGTCATCACCGCTGCCATATACCACATATCCACCGCCATCACAATAATCCGAGTCCACCTCCATCACAGATGCACCACCAGTACGTGTTCCACCGCCCTATGTATATCCGCCACCACTCTGAGTCCAGTATTTGTTTCTTTGTTTTCTATTTCCAGATCAAGCCATACTCCAAGTCGTGACCAAGTCGGATTCCGCAACTTTTGTGCCACTCACAGAAGAAAAATAGTTCCAGTTTCAAAAAAAAACTCTGGCTAGGCAGTTTTTAGACCATTTGTAGACTTTTTTGGAAAAAAATGTTGCAGAGGAAAAAAAGAGGGAAAAAGTGGAAAAAAGAGTGAGAAAAATTTAGAGTGTGCTCCTCCCTTGTTTATGTGCAGCGCCATGATATTCTTAGTGTTCTAGGCTCGCGTCTCTAGCACGGTCTAGCCTAGGACCAACACAGTACCGTCATTGAGCATTTATTCAACTTTGCATCTCTGAATTGATTATTTTTGACCATTTTTGCTACCATATTATAAGCCTTCTTAGCTCCACAAACATATACGTCGTGTGTTTGACTCTTCTCGGTAATCTTTTTATCCAAGCTTTGAGAGTTTTGACTACAACGGTTGCCGATCACCACCTACTGCTGGGTAGGAACTGGTAAGAATTTGACATTTGCTTGACGGATTTGTGATGCACTGCCACTTTCTAGTAGTCTGTAGGATCATATTCTTGTGTGTTTCTATTGCTGCTAACCATGGCAGGACCACAAGCCAACGAGATTGACTAGGAGAACATGACGAAGAAGGAGCTTCATGATAAATTTCAGCAAATGTTGAGTCAACATGTGGAAGACGTCATGGCCACCTTTGGGAAGGCACTAGAGAGGATTGATGACGTGGAGAAGACAATTGACACCAAGTTGGATGCCAAGTTCGACAAAGTACAGCTACCTCTTGAGCATGCGTTGGTTTTCCCTTGAAGAGGAAAGGGTGATGCAGCAAAGTAGCGCAAGTATTTCCCTCGGTTTTTTAGAACCAAGGTATCAATCCATTAGGAGATAACACGCAAGTCACCTAGTACCTGCACAAACAATCAAGAACCTTGCAACCAACGCGATAAAGGGTTTTGTCAATCCCTTCACGGTCACTCGCAAAAGTGAGATCTAATAAAGATAATAAGATAACTATTTTTGGTATCTTTGTTGTATAGATTTTAAAGTAAAGATTGCAAAATAAAATAAATAGGAAACTAGAATTGTAGATCAGAAACTTATATGATGTAAAATAGAAGATTATATGATGGAAAATAGAACTGGGGGCCATATATTTTACTAGTGGCTTCTCTCAAGATAGCATAAATTACGGTGGGTGAACAAATTACTGCCGAGCAATTGATAGAAGCGCGCATAGTTATGAGAATATCAAGGCAATGATCATGAATATAGGCATCACGTTCGTGTCAAGTAGACCGAAATGATTCTGCATCTACTACTATTATTACACACATCGACCGCTATGCAGCATGCATCTAGAGTATTAAGTTCATAAGAACAGAGTAATGCATTAAGCAAGATGACATGATGTAGAGGGATAAACTCAAGCAATATGATATATACCCCATCTTTTTATCCTCAATGGCAACAATACAATACGTGCCTTGCTGCCCCTCATCCTTTGGGAAAGGACACCGCAAGATTGATCCCAAAGCTAAGCACTTCTCCCATTGCAAGAAAGATCAATCTAGTAGGCCAAACTAAACCGATAATTTGAAGAGACTTGCAAAGATATCAAATCATGCATATAAGAATTTAGAGAGGAACCAAATACTATTCATAGATAAACTCGATCATAATTCCACAATTCATCGGATCTCAGCAAACACACCGTAAAAAGTATTACATCGAATGGATCTCCAAGAACATCGAGGAGAACTTTGTATTAGAACCAAAGATAGAGAAGAAGCCATCTACCTAATAACTATGGACCCGAAGGTCTGTGGTAAACTACTCACACATCATCGGAGAGGCTATGGTGTTGATGTAGAAGACCTCCGTGATCGATTCCCCCTCCGGCAGATAGCGGAAAAGGCCCCAAGGTGGGATCTCACGGGTACAGAAGGTTGCGGCGGTGGAAAAGTGGTTTTGTGGCTCCCCCTGATGTTTTTAGGGTATAAGAGTATATATAGGCGAAAGAAGTATGTCGGTGGAGCTCTGTGGGGCCCATGAGGGTGGGGGGCGCTCCCTCCTGCCTCGTGGCCGCCTCGCGGAGTTCCAGACATCAACTCCAAGTCTTCTGGATTGCTTTCGTTCCAAGAAAGATCATCGCGAAGGTTTCATTCCGTTTGGTATTCCTTTTCTGCAAAACACTGAAATAGGCAAAAAAACAGAAACTGGCACTGGGCCTTCGGTTAATAGGTTAGTCCCAAAAAATAATATAAAAGAGCATATTAAAGCCCATTAAACTTCCAAAATAGATAATATAATAGCATGGAACAATCAAAAATTATCGATACGTTGGAGACGTATCAAGTACTCGCGCGTCTTCCACAACCACCACCTGCATCTGCTACACCATTACAACAACAACCATTTCCACGTCGCGAAATAGCCCTCCGCCGAGCGGGCCGTGTTCCTCTTGAGCCAGGACAAAAATTCTGGTGCCGCTGCTACTGCTGTTGATGCTTCAGTAGCTACTGCTGCTACTGCACAGGTGGAGGACTACTACAAGGATGGGGTTGATCAAAATCACAACTACGTGCAACCACCAGGACCACCACGACCAGGTCGACCTCACGCATATAGTCGCAACGGTAGGGCTCCAGCACCACCTCAGGTATGAGATTATGACCATATTCCTAAACTAAAATTGAATATCCCACCATTTGAGGGTAGATACATTCTTGGTGTATATCTTATCTGGGAGTTAGAAACTGAACAACGTTTCACATGCTTACAGTATCCTGAGGATAGACATGTTGCTGCTACTGTTTGTGAATTCACTAGTTTTGCTTTTGTTTGGTGGTCTGAATATTGTAGATTATATCATAATAATATTCCTACTACTTGGGCTGCTTTGAAAACTGCTATGCGTACTCGTTGGGTTCCACCATATTATCAACGTGAATTACTTCAAAAACTGTAGCGTTTGAGACAAGGAAAAAATTCTGTAGAGGAGTATTGTCAGGAATTACAAACTGGCATGATTAGATGTGGTACTGTTGAGGATAATGAAGCTATGCTTGCATGTTTTATGGGTGGATTAAATAAAGATATTCAGACCATTCTAGAGTATAAGGAGTATAATAATATCACTCATTTATTCCATCTTCCTTGCAAAGCTGAACGTGAAGTGCAGGATCGACAGGCATTGGCGTGAACTAATTTTCTATAGGTCGATCTTCATCATGGTGCCACGTACATCCTCTACTCCCACACATCCTACTGCAACACCGCTGACTTCAGCCGCCAATTCCAATCGAGATACAAGAAAACAGGCACCACCACCACCATCTGCTAGGAGTACACCTTCTGGTCCTGCTCAGAGCTCTTCTTCATCCATGGCATCAACAGGGAAAACACATGATATTATTTGTCGCCATTGCAAGGGTGGAGGTCGTTATGCGAGAGAATGCCCATCTAAGCGTGTGATGATTGCTACTAAGGATGGTGGGTATGAGTCCGCTAGTGACTACGATGAGGAGACTTTGGCTCTTATTACAAGTGAAGAACACGGTGGAGATGATTCTGATCATGAGACGCAATACATGGATGTTGAAGATGCTGACAGGTATGAAAGTTCAGTTGCTCAATGTGTTTTGAGTGTGCAGGTCACACAAGCTGAGCAAAATCAGAGGCATAATTTGTTCCATACAAAGGGAGTTGTGAAGGAACGTTCTGTCTGCGTTACCATTGATGGAGGGAGCTGCAACAACTTGGCTAGCATGGAGATGGTGGAGAAGTTCTTGCTCACCACAAGACCACATCCGCATCCTTACTATATCAATCATACATGCGACAACCTCATGGTTTGTTGACCCTGAGCAGCCACATCATCTTTGTAGGCTGATCAAGGCGATCTATGGTCTCAAATAGGCCCCCGTGCTTGGCATGTTTGACTTGGTTCTGCTCTTTGGGCACATGGCTTTGTTCCATCTACTACAGACACATCTATGTTTCTTCAACAACGCCCTAAGGTCATTAGGTATCTTTTGGTTTATGCAAATGATATTATTCTCATCAGTTCTTTATCTGCTGTTGCTGATAAACTGATCTTAAATCTTCGACATGATTTTGCTGTCAAAGATCTCGGCCCCCTTCACTATTTTTGGGCCTAGAAGTTACTCATACTGCTGCTAGTCTCTCGCTCACTCAGAGAAAAAAAAATTCCTTGGATCCTCTTCGACGTGTGGGAATGCTGAAGTGTAAGCCTGTCTCTACACCCATGACCGTGACTGAGAAGCTCTCTACTCATGTTGGTGTGTTTCTTACTCCCGATGATGCTACACAGTATCGCAGTATTGTTGGTGGCATACAGTACCTCACTATCACTCGACCAGATCTTTCCTTTGGGTTAACCATTTGTGCCAGTATCCTCATGCCCCTCGTGACACACACTGGTCTGCAGTTTAGCACATTCTATGTTACCTTCATCTTACTGTCTCATTTGGTTTACACCTTCGGCCGGCTTCCTCTATGGTGTTGTCCGCCTTTTCTGACGCGGACTGGGCCGGGTGTTCGGATGATACGCGATCCACCGGGGGATATGTTGTGTTCTTTGGTCAAAATTTGATTGCCTGGAATGCTCGAAAGCAGGCCACTGTTTCTTGGAGTAGTACGGAAGTTGAGTACACAATTGATGCCAATGCCACTACCGAACTCATTTGCGTACAGTTCTTGCCGTGAGAATTGGATATTCCTCAAGATGTGCCTCCGGTTCTTTGGTGTGATAATATTGGGTCCACTTATCTTTCATCTAATCTTTTCTTTCATGCATGGACAAAGCATATCGAGGTCGATTTTCATTTTGTGAGGGGACATGTTACACAGAAGCTACTACAGATCAAGTTCATCTCGTCTAAGGGTCAACTTGCTGACATCTTTACCAAGCCACTACCACTTCAATTGTTTGAAGTGTGTTGACGCAATCTCAACCTTCTTGACACTGGTTAAGATTGAGAGAGGGTGTTAGAATTCGTGTTGTATACGTCTCAGGATTTTAACATACCATATATACCTTGTATTTGTATTGATTCTTTGTGATATACAAATTGAAGCCCGCAGCCCTTTAGGTGTGCGATCCCTCAAACCCTCCTGTCTCTAAATCATACACAAACGCTCATCATTTCTCTCCTCATGGGTGAAGGATGTGCTCCTCTTGGTGTTGTAATTCTGCTCATTGCGATCTCCATCGTAGCAGGTGCTCATGGTGATTCTGAGTTTGGTAAATTTTTGGCAATTTGGCCGAGAATTGTAGTCCTTTTGTTTCCTTGTACCAAAAATGTAGCCTCCTATTATATACATTAGAGGTGATGGTCGATTGAACAAGACACAATCGTCAAGCGCATGTAACATATTTTATCGTTTATTTATCTCTCTCCCTCATATTTTTCTTCCACGGTGTTCATGTTCAACGATAGTGGACCTTCAGGCCCTAGGGATGATCAAATGACCAAGGGCAGCCCATAGGCACTCCAAGGACCTAAACAAGGTATCCGGGCGGGCCTCTAAATACCTCGACGGCATGTCTTGCGTATCACACTCCCCTACGAGGCTCCTCCTCCATCATGTCTTGTGTACCACGCTTGATGTCGGGGGTACAATATGACGTGTCCGTGTGTGAACACTTGGTGATGACAACTAGTCTCCACCACCGGGATCTTGTGTCGCCCCTTCCGTCATCTCGCCCGTTTACTCGCCGCTCATCTCTCCCCTACGTTCTTGCACCATAGCTCCCATCACCTCGCTCGGGGAGTTTTCTGCAATGATCCTTCATTGCTTCTCCCATTCCATGGGTGGAAGAAATTTTTTTACCATGAAAACCAAAGGAGAGGAATAAATCGTGCTCAAAACCCCGTTGATACAGGTGGATAGGGCTCAACCAAACAAGGTCGTAGGGCTCAAATCAAGCAAGCTCTCGCACCTAGTAGTTCTTCTGGCCATCTTTTCTCTACCACCTAAAAGAACCATAAGGTTCCATCTCCCCTCTTACTTCCTCCCACCCCTTCGTCCATCCTCTCCCACCCGATAGCGCTTTGCCTCTCCACTCGGTCAATATTTGGTAATTCAATCAATTCACGGACGGCAATTAATATCTTATTTGGTTAATGCATATAACACAATTAATATAGATCAATCGCGGACGGCATCTCTCCTATTCCTTCCTTTTAACTATTCAGTTTCCCTCTACCTTAGCTCCCTAGATCCTCTCCTTTATTTGCTACTCCCAGCCGTGAGCCGCCTGATGCCTAGCCCTCCCTCTCCTACCCGCTAGATGACTAGCCCCCCCCCCCCTCTCTTGCCTTGCTCGACTAGATCTGTCATGGGCGCATCAAATCAATCTTGGTGGGGAGATAGAGAGGGGGCTGTCACGAGTAGAGGAGAGGTCGCTGTTGGGGAAGCAGATGATGCAGGAGGCTAGTCACCATAGGGAGGGAGAGGATGCGGGAGGCAGGTCGCCGTAGGGGGAAGGAGAGGATGCGAGAGGCAGGTCACTTGCCGAGGTAGAGATCCGACAGCTCTTCGTAGAGCGATGCAGCCAAGGTGCATGACCACGTGATGGTGTGCATTGCGGCGCCGATGCACGTATGCCCTTGCTCGAACCAAGGCGGCAGGGAGGGAATAGGGGTGTATCACCTGATCTAGGAAGGAGATGGGTAGATGCGGCATCGACAGAGCGACACGACGATGGTGAATGAAGGAGAAGAATGGAGGAATTGACAGTGTTTTCATTCATCCTTTGACATTGTACGTATACAGGAAGCAGTCATGCCGTTGTCCACTAACCACTACAGCTAAACTCTAGGTAACAACCCCAGAGACTAGGTAGCTAATCATGTGTTGTGGAGCGTGCACCAGATCATGTGCAGACCGTTGAAGCTGCTCCTGAAAATGCGTTCCAACAGTGACGATCAGGGGAGACCTAGGTAAGATATGCAAATTTGGCACTACGCTGCCGCTGCTCTCCATATAGCCAATGCTGCTATGCTACTGCTTATGTTCGTCCTACCATTCCATCCACGTTAAACACAACCTCAGGCCTCTATTTCCCGCGGGGCCAATATTTAGAATCCTCCCTCCATATGGAATCCTTTAATATATTTTATGTACATATTGGAATTTTTACTGCCAAACTTTGTAAGTGCACCAAGTGCCCCCTTAGGGTGTGTTTGTTTGGGCTCCTAGGAGTAGCTTTTACAGCTTCTGGGCTAAAAAATCTAGAGCCCAAACAAACAGTCAATCGTTGGCCCAGCTCCATGTAGCGCTTCTGTGGAGCGCTCCGAAAAATAGCCCGAGAAGCTGCAGCTGCGAAATCGGGCTTTTCCTAGCTGAAGTTGGCTCCAATCTCTACTTTTACCATTTTACCCTCCCACTAAAGTTCATTATACGCACCAAATGCCACTGAACAGTTCTTTTCTATCCTTCTCTGTCACCTCGCCCGGATGAACGAGACTCCCGCTTAGGGTTCCTATCTCCCGCTCCCCGCCGCCACCTGTAGCATCTCGGTCACTGGCTAATCGCTCCATGTCGGGTCGATGGATCCAAAGCGGTGGACGTCGAAACCCCATTCCAGAGCGCAAGGACGCCGCCGCCCCGCTGCCGGATCTGCACTCTCCACAGCTGCTTCAACCTCTGCGGGCATGCGCGGCGACAGGTGTGTGCATCCGTGCTAGATGGACGATGCGTACGTGTGTGATGCATGTGTGCTGGATGGATGATGCATGTGGTTACGTGTGTTGATGTGTGTGCATGCGTGCTGGATGGACAATGCGTACGTGTGGAATGCAAGCATGTGCTAAATGTGTAATCGGGGCATATTCCTGTTAAAAGAGTGTAATTAACACTTAAAACCAATCTGCAGAACAATAAATGGTATGCTGGTCATTTCAGTATGTTTCAGCATCAGCCGCAGCTGGTACAGCACAACTACCAAACGGCTGCACCTCGGCTCCAACCTTGCAGCCACAGCTAGCAGCTACAACCGCTCCTTCCAGCCGGAGCCGTTGCAACTCCAGCCGGAGAAGTTGCAGCCCAAACAAACACACCCTTAGTGGTTCTGGTGTAGTGAAGACAAATAGGTTGAAGAACTAATGAGTTGGTGAGTATACACAGGATACAGAGTCCTAGAAGATTTGGTTTATCTCATGGAAGACGACCCCTAAAAATGAATTTCTTCAAGTGAAGAATTTCATGATGAATTTGGTACGACCTTTGAAGAAATTGATGCGAAGACTTTGAAGCTTGAAGACTTCTGTTTTCATAGTTTCTTTTCTTTCAATTGAGTCATAGGAAAAATTGTACTATTAAAGGGGGTCTAGTGAAACATATTTCACATTTCCAAAGTGATGCTCAAACCTACTCAAACCTATACACGATAGCCGCTTCGAGTGAAGCCTTTGGAAATCTCTAGTACAGCTAACGCAATTGCTAGCGACAGTGACAGAGTTCGTTTGGTCACTGATGAATTTGGTCATGCTGAGTTAGGAGTTTGCCTGTGCGATCTACCTAAAAGTGAGGAAATTGAGTGCCCCGACGAATTTGAGAGTTCAAATTATGATCGTTGCTGCACCGCGTGCCAGCAGTCGAGTGGATCCTTATCCTTACAATGGTCGAATCAAAGAAGGGAATTTATGACAATTCATGTTGGGTTGCCCCTGGCTACAAATGGTCGTGCCCACAACCACTTGTTGGTTGGCAGCTCCGAGAGAACTTGACACTTGTCATAAGAGAGCAAACCATCCTCTAACAATTTTGCGAGAATCCTAAGTGAGGAAAACCCTAGAGCCAAAGTGACTGAGCATCACTGAAGAGATTGATCTGTGTGATCCAATGCCTGTTACCTTTGAAGACTGTCATTCTTCGAGACGGTTAGGCATCAAGTTCCGAGTACACCAAGAGTCATTGTGGTGTGCCGGTGAACAAGTTTGTGAAGGTTTTGGAAGTCTACCTTGAAGACTTACCATGACTGATTGGACGAGATCTACGGGTCTTAGTTAAAGAGGAATACAGTGATGACTATGTGTCCTCTGAGTTGCGACTCAGCCGCCTCAACCACACGTACAGTTGATGCACCAACTAGAACTGGTCTACCAAATTCCATTGTATTCACCAAGCCAACCTGGTTTCAAATTCCTCAACTCTCTCTTACATTATTTCGCTGTTGAAGAATTTGTGATCTATGCTCTGACGAATTTGAACTAAAGAATTTCATCATGTTATCTTTTATTTCCTCAGTTCATATTCTTGATGCTTGTATGAATGTATGATTGCATGTTCTTCACTCTTATGTATCTTGATTGCATGTACTCTGATTCTGTGATGACTTAGTTCCCTCGTGTTTCTATTTCTTCACTCTGATCTTTGTCAAATTCTTCAGAGTTTGGCGAATTTCTAAAAATCTCCCATTCACCCCCTCTGGGAGATAACCTGCGCTTTCAATTGGTATCAGAGCAACATAGTCCCTTATTCTGTGTGATTTTGGTTTAACCACCTGGAGTTTTAGTTATGTCGACCGCATGTATGATCAAGGTTTCTGCTGCGTGCCCCATCTTCGATGGCCCAGACTATCCTTATTGGAAGAACAATATGCACATTCATCTTGAGGCAATTGACAACGATCTCTGGTTCATCGTTGAGAACAGCGTTCCCGATGTTGCTCCTAGCATCAATATCGCTGATGTGAAGATTTTCAAGCAACTCGACTCTCAAGCGAAGAACATCATACGTGGACACCTCAACAAAGGGCAGTATGGCCGAGTGAGTGCACTAGAAACATCAAAGCTGATTTGGGATAGGCTCTCCAAGCTCAATGAGGGAGTTTCCACTCAACGTGACTATAGAGTTGATGTGCTTCGCAATCTCTTCAACCGCTTCAAGAGGCTCGACAATGAAAATGTTCAGGAAACTTTCGATCGCCTCACTGATATCTCCAACGAGCTACAAACACTAGGTGCCGCTGAAATCACCGATTACGAGGTAGTGAAGAAATTGCTGAGGTATCTTGATAGCTCCTTTGACACCCTTGCACCGATGATTCAAGAGCCTCCCGATTACAAGTCACTTGATCCCGCTGATATTCTTGAGAGGCTCAATACTCATGAATTTCAACAAGCTGAGAAGAGGGATATGTATGGTCCCAGCTATGGACGACCTCGCGCTATGAAGGCAAAGGCTAAAGCAAAGGCAATTTCTTCATCCGAAGTATCTGAATGCAGTACAGATGATTTTGAGGAGATTGGCAGAGAACTGGCTATGCTCGTGAGGAACTTCCAGAAGTTCTCGAAAAGGAACCGCTTTGGAAAGTCTTCAAGGTACGATTCAAACAACACTAAAGCTTCTGCTCGTGACTACGACAAAAGAACTTGCCACAAATGCAAGAAGACGGGAATTACATCGCTGATTGCCCCCTCCGGAAAAAGGGCTCAAAGAAGAAAAAATCTAGCAAGGATGACAATTCTGATGACAAGAAGAAGAAGTCATCAAAGTCCTAATCAAAGCAGAAAAT
Source organism: Aegilops longissima (assembly GCA_021605205.1). NCBI lineage: Eukaryota > Viridiplantae > Streptophyta > Magnoliopsida > Poales > Poaceae > Aegilops > Aegilops longissima. The sequence goes on from CM038679.1 coordinate 245,650,500, forward strand.
CACCTCCAACAGAGATCACGCTTTCATTTGGAAGGAAATGGATTCTGATGAAGAATCTAAGGAGGAATCCGACTCTGAGGTTGCAAGCTTGGCCCTCGGCTCCAGCGAAAAGCACCCTCGCCCCCATGCGCTCCTCCACAACTAACTAGCCGCTCCATGCCAAACTCAATTCTCGTGGTCATGCATCGCTCATCTCCCAGATCTACAAAGTTTCGGATTCGGGCGGCACCAGGATCCCAGATCCCCCATGAAGCCTGGGTGAAGCACGGTGGCGGAGGGGGCAGGGGGCTCGTAGCAGCCATCTGCTGTCCTGCGGCTAGCGTACTTCGGCGACCCGGAGCTCAACACCACTAGAGAGACCCCCCCCCCCGAGCGATTTGGAGGGTTTGCGCGGGAGATGGTGCTCGGCGCGCATGAACCGGATCCAGGATGCTGTGGAGAGGGTGAATCAATGCCTCCGCGAGATGAAGATAACAAAGCAGAAGGCACTGGTCCACGAGAATTTGCGGGGGGGAGATGCTCCGAGACGTTCAAATCTTGCAGAGGAGGATCGATTTCGAGACCGAGCTGCTTGCAGACATCATAGTCGTGGAGGTGAGAGAGGCGGAGAAAATCAGGATGCCACAACCATGGAGACAAAAACCAGCGCAGGTGTTTCAATGGGTAGTCACAGAGGCGAAATCTTCAGATCAAGTGCAGTCTCACCGCTGGGCCTGCGTGCTCAAGAAGCTCAACTGCCCGCCGCCGGTGAAGGAAAATCCATAGCCTCCACCATCTACGAGCTGGGGCTAGAGGACAAGGTCAGTACTTCTGATTGGGCATCTCCGGAGCCTGATATGCTGAATTGGGGAGATGTTGAGATGAATAGATAGGTAGGAAAAAACAACAGTCCATGAACACCGGACTCACAGTTTTGGTGGCTAGCGAGGCATGTGGATCCCTCAGCACTGAATATGAGCTATGCAAACCAGACAGAAGAGGAGGTAAGCCACTTGCAAATGCTCACTCCAGTTTCACCGTATCACCTTGAGCATTGCTACAGTCATGGACTCAAGCCGCTCGCTAGTGGAAGGGAATCGCACTAGGAGGGAATAGAGGTTGGTTGCCATCTTCAAAGAGCGATTCCAGAGAGAGCTTAGGATCCCATCTCGAGCAAGGGACAGCCTACAGAATCTGGTGACAAGGATTCTGCTGGTAGCAACAGAGGAAGAGCTCCATCTGCAACTAGCAGGGAGGAGCAGAGCAGTAGAAGAAGTGATAGCCTGGGCGCTCTCCCTGAGAGACTCGATGGAATTGTTTCATAGAGCATGTTGGAGGGCTTTCTAGGAGATTCAACCATGAGTGCCGCAACTATAAAAGTCACTCGAGATCAGCTTGTGAAGCAGCAAAAAACTCTGCAACTAGTTTTCAGAGGTAGCAGTGGTTTCTGTTTTGTGCAAGAACAACAGGATGAGCTGGACGAAAAAGGAGCCCACGGTAGTGCCCATGTGGGGGGGGGGGGAGGGCTCATACCTAACCGGGCCTCGAATTCCTTTGGAAAAGGCAAGGGTGTATAAGATTAAGGCTCCCTAGAGCTACAACCCCCCCCCCCAACACCACTCCCCTAGACTCCATCCACTCCCACGCTGCCGCCACCCACTCTGAAAACATCATGGACTCCACCAGAGGGAGGGGGAGGGGGAAGAACAGACCTAGGCAAGGAGATGTTGATCGGTAGACACATAACATCCCTGGCTGCAAGATCTACCGCAACTCACCCAGGTACCGCCTCCTTTTGGATTTGATTTTGGATACCCAAGGCAGCCCCCACAATGGGTTTTCGGGGGCCAATTCAATGGAGGGTACCCCCGGCAGCAGTCGTGGCAAGGGATGCCACCTCCATGGTTCCCACAACAACTCGCTCAACCTCGCAGCAGGGCCGTGAGCAGGGGAATTCTGTCAGCAGTAAGAGCCAGGGATCGGGCAATTCTGCAGCTGCAGGGCAGAGCAATCCAAAGAATTTAATCAGGCAAAACGAGAAGAAGCAAGTGACCAGAGTGGTAGCTCCTGACAACACCAGTTCCCTGATGTCTTATGTGAAAGGAGTCAGTGGCAATTGTGGGGAACCGGTGCATGAAAATGACAAGTGTGCCAAAACTAGGGTTTGTTTCATCTGCAAGATGGTTACTCACCGGGAAGGAAACTGTCCAGTCAAGAAGAAACCTCATCTGGCTGCTAGTTATTTTGCAAGTGCTGCTACAGGTCTGGGTTTCTACCATGTAGACATGTCTAACATAAACTTGCAGCATTCGGGGAGGGTCAAGAATGTCGGCATTGTCTTCACTGAAGATGGAGAGATCAGTAAAGATGAACTGGCAAAAGAGTTCTCCATAATCTACAAGACAAATTGGCCATCGCAAATTAATGCTCTGGATAACTGGACTATGATGGTCAAATTCCCACCTGAAATCCCAGTGGAATCAGTGGCTGGCTATCATTGTTTTGGCTTGCCAAAAGTAATGTTACTATGAATGTGGAGGTGTGGAAAGGGGAAATCACAACATTTGCCTCACTCCAAAAGGTCTGGATGAAGATAAGGAAGATTAACCCAAAGTGCTGTGAATGGGCAATCTTGGATCAAATCACCTCAGTTTTTGGCACCCTGATGGAAGTGGACTGGCAGTCTACATTCAATAGCTTCTTTGAGGTGGTAAGAGTCAAACTTTCCTGCAGAGATGATAGCAAGATACCTAAGAAGAGAACCTTTGGGATAAGTGGAAAGTTCTACAAGCTGCTCTTTGAAGTAGAGCCATTAGGCCGGACGGAACTGGATGATGAGAATAGGACTGACAATGAGGGCTTGCACATAGGAGAACATGACATACAATCTGATGCAGGAACTTGCCAAAGAACATAGGATAACAAATGAACTAAGAGTGTTGGATCTGAGCAGGGGGGAAAAAGTGGAGCTGACTCTGACTTGGGAAAATAGGCTGTGTTGGCATTCCTGCAATGCCTGACACTTGTCCATCTGAGGGGGTGGAACACCCTTCCCTCCTCAAAAGTCAGGTCCCACCATCACTTCAAAACATGAGGAAGTCAATTATTGATGAGATTGTAAATGATTCTATCTCTGATGAGCAGTGTTTTTCTCTCTTGAGGGGAATGGAAATAGAGGACGGCTACAACTGCTCTCTAGAGATACATAAAGAAGTGGAGATCCCAGAAAAAAAAACCTCAGCTTGCTAGAGTGGACACAGAGGCACATCTACTGGATAGATATGAAGCTGATTTCCCCACTTTATCAAAAGCAAAAGCTCAGGGCCAAAAATGGGGCCCCATTAAACCATCAAGGTGCAGCTCTAGGATTGAATATACTGTGAAGTCAATACTGGAGAAGGCTCAGGACCTCAAACAAAAAAGAGATCTGGAAACAAAAACACAAGGTAAAAAAAAGCATGCCTTCTCTGTGTTTAACAATCGTTCTTTCATTAATATTGCAAGCAAGGTAGGCATAGAGGTAGAAACAGCTGGTGTCTCATGAATTGTCTATTCTAGAATGTGAGAGGCATAACTGTCCCGGGTAGGAAAACTCTTATATTAGACTACTTTAACAAGATTAACCTTCCATGGTTGGCTTCCAAGAAACAAACAAAGAAAATTTCACTGACTCCTTCTTGAAGTATCTTGCCAATGGTAGAAATTTTTCTTGGAACCACCAACCAGCTGCTAGGACTGCTGGTGGGATCCTGGTAGATATAGACCTAGATATCTTTGATATTTTAGATTGGGGCATTGGTAATTTTTCTGTTTCTTGTACTGTTAGGTTGAAAAGTAAGCTTCTAGATTTTGGAATAGTCACAGTGTATGGATCTTCCTATGATGATAAAAAAGATGATTTCCTCTCTGGGCTTCATTCCCTGTTTATAGATAATGAGATACCCACTCTGATAGGGGGTGATCTTAATTTGGTTAGATTCAAATTTAACAAAAGTAATGGTATTATTAATCATAGATGGAGTGATACATTCAAAGCTTGGGTGGACATCTGGACTTTGCTGGAAATCAAACTCTCATCTAGGAAATACACCTGGGAAAATAACCAGCAGGACGTTATTATGTCCACTATAGATAGAATTTTCTGTGACACTAAGGTGGAGAAAAATTTCCCCTTGTCCTCTAGAAATGCTCTCCCTAGATTAGGTAGTGACCGCAAGCTCTCCCTAATTCCATGGATATTTGGCAGCAAAGCTTGGGTGGATATCTGGGTGGACATCTGGACCGCAAGCTTGGGTGGACATTGGTACCAGGATCCCACCAGCAGTCCCAGCAAAGATTGGGTGGACATCTGGACCACAAGCTTGGGTGGACATCTGGACAATGCTCTCCCTGGAAATTTGACAAAGTCAACAGGCTAGGACATCAAGCTACAAGCTTAAGAAATGGTGGCTCCTTAGAGAGGACTTTCAAGATATAACTCAAATATGATGGAATGCACCAACTTGTGGTGCTAATTCCATGGATATTTGGCAGGAAAAGGTCAGAAGATTTAGGACAGTCACGAGTGGGTGGAGTAAGAATATAGAAGCAGAACTTAGGAGGAATAAAAAAAGCTTTGAGGAGTATGATAAATTAGATATTAATATGGAAACCTCTAGCCTCTCTGAGCAAGAGCAGAATAGGATGGGGGGAGATCTACCTAGAGCTCCAATCCCACTAGCTAAAAGAAGAGATCAAATCAAGGCAGAGGTCTAGAGATAGGGATGTGAAAGAAGGAGATAGAAACACTAGCTACTTCCAAGCTGTGCCTAACTAGAGGAGAAGAAAAACCTACATCCACTCCCTGGAAGGCCCTGATGGAATAGTTACTGAAACTCCTGATATTTTAAAAGTAGCTAGAGATTTCTATAAGGATATGTTTAGGAACAACTCGGAGAGTGGGTGCTCTCTGAGTAGAGATTTCTTTTCTGAGGAAGAGAAAGTTACTACCTCTGAGAATGAGGAGTTACAAATGCCCTTCTCAGAGGAACAAGTTAGAGAAGCAGTTTTTGGTTCTTATGCTGATGGGCCCCCTGGTCCTGATGGTATACCTTTTTTTCTTCTACCAGAAATTTTGGGATCTGGTCAAAGATGACCTTATGGCCATGTTTGATGACTCCCATAAGGGCAAACTAGACATTTACAGACTGAATTTTGCACTGCTCTCCCTTATACCTAAGGAGGATGATGCCACGACTATGAAGAAATTTGGGCCTATTAGCCTCCTAAACTATAGTTTTAAGATTTTCACCAAGGTACTAACTAATAGGATAAATGCCTTGTTGAATAGGTTAATTGCTTGCAATCAGTCTTCTTTCTTAAAAGGCAGATACATTCTAGAAAGTGTGGTTACCGCACATGAGGTGTTGCACTCTATTCATGCTGGTAAAGAGCAGGGTTTAGTCCTTAAATTAGACAATGAAAAAGCCTTTGATTTTGTAAACCTAGATTTCCTCATTGAACTCCTTATCCTGAGGCGGTTTGGGGAAAATGGGTCTCTTGGATCTCTCTGTTACTAAGAATGGGTCTATGGGGGTCAAAATCAATAGTTTTGAAAGTGATTTCTTTACCACTAGCAAAGGGCTTAGACAGGGGGACTCGGTGTCGCCTTTGCTACGGAGTTCTCCAAAAGGGTGACTCCACCAACACTAAAGACTATGCTGATGACTACGCTCCCACCTATTGCTTCATGGCAAGAGGTGCCAACATAACCTCACGAGAAGCTTACTTTAATATCTCAAGTGATGATGACTCTGAATGTGAAGCAAAACCTAGCTATAAGAAACTTTCTAAAATTGCAACTGTACAACAAAATGCTACGGAAAATATTCAAAAACTGCTAGACAAAAGTGATGATCTGTTAGATGAAGAAATGGATCACAACCAAGGTTTTTCTGAGGACCTCAGATGCCTTAAGTCACAATATGACGAGCTTGAAAGTCTTCATGTGGTCCTCTCAGCCGCACACAAGAAGTTGTCCTATGAATTTCTTCAAAGGATGCAAGAGCTCGAGAACCTGAGAGCGTCTCGTGATGATCTTCAAAAAGACAACAATTGATTACTCGCTCAATAGATCAACATTTCTCAGGAAGAATTTTTTGCTCCATGCTTAAAATGCCTTGAACGTGATAATGCAAATTCTTTAGCTGAATGTTCAAATGCTTCAAATGCAACTATATCTTCAACTCTCTATGTGGTTTCAATTCCCTCATCTGTGGAAACCATGAGTGTTACTGCAGAAAATGCGAGTCTAAAGGAATTGTACGTCACAGGCATGTACAAAAGCCTCAAAGGGCACCAAACTCTTTGTGATGTGCTCAAGAAGCAGATTCTGAACAGGAACCCTAGGAAATAGGGTATTGCTTTTAAGAGAAAGCTGAACGTGGATGGATCTTATTGGAAACCTGAGCAGTATCCCAAAACCACATGGGTTGCTGCAAAAGGACCACTAATTGATCCATCCACTCTATCTGGCTATAAATGTGATACTCCACTTTGTTCTGATGATTCATTTGACTCCAACTATAAGCTATTCAAAAATTTGAATGGTGAAGTGTTTGCTAGATTTATTGGTACTAACTGCAAGAATGGTTCCCCATTGAAGAAAATTTGGGTGTCCAAAACTGTTCTTCAAAATCTTTAGGTGAATGTCATCATGACACTACCGAAGAAAAGGAACAACCCCAGGGCAAATTCTTCACCTGGAACAAAGTCATCAAATGGACACAGGCCAACTCATGCTCGTACTAACACTTCAATGCAGGGAAACAAATAGCAATCTGATGAGTATGTGCTTTATTCTTCAAATCACTATGTGCACACAAATGTTAAGAATTTCTCTGCATAGTCTTATGAGTACTATACTCCTCATGTGAAGAGAGATGAATGTTCTTCAATGCCTAAGTTCTCTATCAATTATTTGCGCTACATTGCTTCTCAGCCACCCATTCAGATGTGGGTGTTTAAGAAGAAGAACTAATCTCTTCTGCAGGATCAGGTCTTCACACACAATAAATATCTGATGAATTTGCTGAAGGCCTGGCATAAATGCTTGTTGGTATGCAAGCTAATCATGATGAAATGAATTCCTCAGTTCACATATCCCTATGCTGCTAGTTATGTGCTTACTAATGAAATTCAGTGATGAAATTAATCATCATATTATTCGGCTGAAGTATATGAATTTGTAAGTGAAACTAATGCTTCTACAGGATGATACACCAAAAGCTACTGAATGGGTTCTGAAGAGATGTTGCACCAATCACATCACTAGTGACAGGAATCTCCTCATCGACGCTCCCCTTACTCGTCTCATCTAAAGCATATCACCTATGACGACAAAGGAAAAAGTGAGGTATTGGGTCTAGGTAAGGTTGCTATCTCAAAGGATCGACACATGGAAAAAGTGATGCTTGTCGAGTCCCTAGGATACAACCTCATGTCTGTCTCAATGCTTTTTGATCTTGATATGATTGTCATCCTTGGCAAATATAGATGCATTGTGCTAATGGAATTTGATAAGTCCAAACTCTTCGAAGGCTTTAGGAGAGGTGTTTTGTACATTGTATTTCTATCTAGGTCCTCAATCGGCCACGTGTCTACTGGCAAAAGTTTTAGAATGTTGGCTATGGCATCAACGACTTGGACATGCTGGCATGAGGAATTTGAGCACACTTGTCAAGAAGAAGAAGCACATCATTGGCATCGAAGGCATCAAATTCGTCAAAGATCACCTTTGTTGTGCTTGTGAGGCTGGAAAGATGACCAGATCCAAGCACTCCACAAAGACTATCATGACCACTACTCGTCCCTTTGAATTGCTTCATATGGATCTCTCTGGTCCTACTCATTATGCTACACAAACCAATGCAGCATCACTCTATGCATTCGTCATTGTGGATGATTATTCTCATTATACCTAGGTGCATATCAATACCTTCAAGTCTGAAGTGCAGGGCATCTTCAGACGGTTTGCTAACCGTGCCATAACTAATTATGGCATCAAGATCAAGCATATCAAAAGTGACAACGACACCGAGTTCAAGAACACAGGCCTTGAAGAACTTGGTATCACTCATGAGCTATCTGCTCCTTATACTCCTCAGCAGAAAGGAATTGCTGAGTGCAAGAACATGACACTCATTGAGATGGCCCATACCATGCTTGATGAATACAAAACACCTCGTCGATGGTGGCCTAAAGCAATTGATACTGCTTGTCACATCATTAATCGGGTATATATTCACAAATTCCTCAAGAATACTTCATATGAGCTCCTCCCGACAAAAAGCCCAATGTAAGTTATTTCAAAGTCTTCGGTGCTAAATGCTGGATTAGAAATCCTCATCACAATTCCAAATTTGCACCAAAAGCACATAAGGGTTTTATGCTTGGTTATGGAAAGGACTCACACGCCTACAGAGTCTTCAACACCAATCACAACAAGGTTGTTGAAACTGTAGATGTGCGGTTGGATGAAACTAATGGCTCGAAAAGAGAGCACCTGCCTCCAATGCTAGATGAAATGCATCCTGAGGAATCTATCAAGCTTGTGGGCACAGGTGAAATAGTGCCAAGTGAGGCAATAGCTAAAGAAGAGGTGATTATTCCTCGTCATGAAGAAATTGCTACTACTGAAGAAAATGATTCTTAGGAAAATGCTCAAGCTCAACAAGGCCCTCGTCCAGCTCATCGACGAGTGGCGAACAGATTGAGAAGATCCTCGACAACATCAATGCACGTGGGCCCCTCACTGGTTCAAGAGCTTCACATTTAGCTAACTTTTGTGGGCATTTTGCATTTGTCTCTCACAGATCCCACTAAAGTTGATGAAGCATTTCTGGAGCCTGAGTGGATTCAAGCCATGCAAGAAGATTAGCAACAATTCGAGCTCAACAATGTGTGGTAGCTTGTAAGTCGTCCTGATCCACGCAAACACAATATCATTGGCACTAAGTGGATCTACCACAACAAGCAAGACGAAAATGGCCAAATGGTAAGAAATAAGGCTCGTCTTGTAGCACAAGGCTACACACAGCTTGAGGGTATTGATTTTGGTGAAACTTGTGCACATGTTGCTAGGATTGAAGCTATTTGTATATTGCACGCTTATGATAACCATCATATTATTGTCTTATATCAAATCGATGCGAAAAGTTCATTCCTCAATGGTAAGCTTGAGGAAGAAGTATATGTTGCTCAACCACTAGGTTTTCAGGACCCAAAGCATCCGGACAAAGTCTTCACACTGAACAAGGCTCTCTATGGCCTCAAGCAAGCCCGGCAGGCTTGGTATGATACACTAAAGGAATTCCTGAAGAAAAGGGGTTTCAAACCCGGTTCACTTGATCCTACTCTTTTCACTAAATCTTATGATGATGAACTATTCATATGCCAAATATATGATGATGATATTATCTTTGGTTGCACTAACAAGTGTTTTAGTGACGAATTCGCATACATGATGCATGAAGAGTATCAGATGTCTATGATGGGAGAATTGAAATTCTTCCTTGGTCTTCGTATTCGTCAACAACCCAATGGCATCTTCATTTCTTCAGAGAAATACCTCAAAGATTGCCTGAAGAAATTCGGCAGGCAAGACTGCAAAGGCCTCAAAATTCCAATGCCTACTAATGGCTAACTCGGCACTGACAAAAACGGTAAAGATTTCGATCGGAAGCTATGTCACTCCATCATTGGTTTGCTTATTTACCTCTATGCATCTAGGCCAGATATTATGCTTAGCGTTTGCATGTGTTCCTGATTTCAAGCGACACCGAAGGAATTACACCACCTGATAGAGGCAAAGGTCAATATCGTTTTCTGTGGGAGTAGACTTTGACGATCCGACTACGAACGTGCAAGACGTCGTGCCTTAGCAATCGCTAAACCAACTTCCGTGGGTTATTGACCACGCCGGAGCACGATCAACCCAACCACGAGGGTCTATTTCCTATGAGCAAACGAAGAACAAGCAAGAAACAGTGATTTGAATATGGATATCACGAATATAAGAGAAAAGCTTTATTGATGAAAGTGGGGTTCTGTGATGCCTTGGTCTGGTCATTGAACCCAAACAAAGTACGCGAAGTTGCAGCTATGGAGAACTTTAATCTAAAAAAACCCAAAGTCTAAACGGCGCCCTAAGGGTTTTATATACTGAGGAGTAGGGGGAATTTCGTGCCCCCATGTAGTAGGGGTTCAAAACTAACCCTAACTTTGTTTCCCCACACATACGGACTAAAAACAGCCTAAACTTAAGTATTTCAAAATTACATGGGCTTGGCCCAATAATAAGGTGATGCATCACCTATAATAGCCTCTGGACAAAGTTTGTGAAGTGGCATCTAGTATATTTCGTCCAAGCCTTCATGCACTCATTAGGGTGGCTTCAAAGTCCAGAAATCATCATTTGAAACTCCGTTCTTGGTCCCATTGCGCATGCCATCATCTCCATGCTTGTTCTTGCTCCAATGTTCATCCTTCTTGTCCAGGCTAGGCCCTTCATTTGTAAACAAAAGAAATGTATCCAATTTAGGCAGCATCGTATTATCATGAACATTAGAATCATGACCAAGAAAGGAAACTACCTGATAATTTAATTGGCATGCGTGAGCTCTAAATATTGGTCCAATATGTATAGCAGCAGGGGCTGTCGGTGTAACAATGGTATTGATGTCCTCATCATCCTCCCCTTCTTGAAATGAAGTCGTCCTCGACAGAAGCTCATCTTCCTCGCCCAAATAAGGCTTCAAATCCGCAATGTTAAAAGTGGGACTAACCCCAAAATCTGCTGGCAACTCAAGTTTATATGCATTATCATTTATTTTCTCTAACACCTTGAAAGGACCATCAGCACATGGCATTAGCTTTGATTTGCACAAATTAGGAAACCTATCCTTACGCAAATGTAACCAAACAAGATCTCCAGGTGCGAAGACAACATGTTTTCTAACTTTATCTCCAGCAAGTTTATATTTAGCATTCATATGCTCAATGTTTTTCTTAGTTAACTCATACATTTTTAAGATCAATTCAACATGTTGTTTAGCACCAAAATTAATCTTCTCCGAAGATGGAAGGGGCAACAAATCAATAGGTGCATGAGGTAGGAAACCATACGCAATTTCAAAGGGGCACATATTAGTAGTAGAATGCAGCGAATGATTATAAGCAAATTCAATATGAGGCAAGCATTCTTCCCACATATTCTTGTTATTCTTCAAAACAGCCCTAAACATAGTACACAATGTTTTATTGACTACTTAAGTTTGTCCATCGGTTAGGGGGTAAACATGTAGTACCAAATGTTCTTCCAATGATCTGATATAAATCAATATATCATCAAAACAGACTACCACAAATCGTCCAATGAAAGCACGTAAAACTTTGTTCATTAATCTCATGAAAGTACTAGGTGCATTAGTTAACCCAAAAGGCATGACTAACCACTCATATAATCCAAACTTAGTTTTAAATGTTGTTTTCCATTCATCACCCAATTTCATACGAATTTGATGGTATCCACTACGCAAATCAACTTTGCAGAATATTGTAAAGCCACTCAATTCATCAAGCATACCATCTAGCCTAGGAATAGGATGATGATAACTAATAGTAATATTATTATTGCATCTTCAATCAACACACATTCGCGATGTACCATCCTTTTTTGGCACAAGTATAATAGGAATAGCATAAGGACTAAGAGATTCGTGTATATAACCTTTGTCAAGTAGCTCATGTACTTGACGCATAATCTCCTTCGTCTCCTCGGGATTGGTACGGTATGGCGCCCGGTTTGGTAGCAAAGTCAATCTGATGCTCAATCCCTCGAATAGGCGGTAATCCTGGTGGCACATCTTGTGGAAAGACGTCAGCGAAATCCTGCAAAATGTTAGTGACAGTAGGAGGGAACACTAGTAGAAAAAGGACTTAATCTGAGACACATTAGTCTCGGTTCGGTTCGAACGGCTATGCATTAATGCCGGTTCATGTTGAACCTTTAGTACCGGTTCGTGCCACGAACCGGTACTAAAGGGGTGGTGGAAGGCTGGCGTCAGGCCGGGGCCCCACGAGCCCCTTTAGTCGGTTCGTGGCACAAACCGGTACTAAAGGGCTAACCTTTAGTACCGGTTCGTGCCACGAACCGAGACTAAAGGGGTCCGACCTATAGTCCCGGTTGGAGACACAAACCGAGACTATCGGGGAATTTTCAAACTCTACCCCCCTCCCCCCCCCTGTGTATCGCCATTTCAGTTTTGAAAAGAACAAAAGAAAACAATAAAAAATCAAAAAATAAAATTCTTCGAGATGTATTTATATTACTACATCTACTAGTTAGGAAAATTAAAAAACTTAAATTTGGACATGTTTTGCAAAAAAAGTGTTATGAAAAAGTAAAACGGCTATAACTTTTGCATACGATGCCAGAAAAAAAGTATAATATATCAAAATGTTCAGCACGAAAATCCGCATCCTATTTTGACCGTCTACGACATGTTTGCAACTTTTTAGAATCCTCAAATTCTAAAAGGAAAAAAAGATATGCTCAAGTTTCAGTTTTTCTGAATTTTGGTCAAACTGTGGTCAAACTACTTATTCAAGAAATATTAGTGTTACTAAATAATTATTCAAGAATATTAGTGTTACTAAATAATTTTTCAGTTTATTGAATTTTGGTCAAATATGGTCAAACTATTGGCAAACTGTGGTCAAATTGTGGTCAAACTATGGTCAAACTACTTATTCAAGAAATATTAGTGTTAGTAAATAATTACTGTTTTTAGAATAATAGTTTCAAACTCAAATGGTGAAACATGTGACCTAATGCTCAAGCTAAACTCCTGAGGGTTAATAGGATTGACAGCTTACATTTGTCAGGAAAACAATAAGTCCATACTTGGAAAGTAGGGGGAATAGAACTCCGAAGTTAAGCGTGCTCAGGCTGGGGTAGTGAGAGGATGGGTGACCGGCCGGGAAGTTAGACGATTTGGAATGAGTGATCCACACTTGAGCAGTTAAGAGGGGGTGATTAGAGACTAAATCATCAAATAATTCAGAAAATTTAAAATAAAAAAATCAAATTCTTTTTCCAAAATTTTCAAAAAATATATAATAAAAAAACCTTTAGTACCGGTTGGTGTTACCAACCGGTACTAAATGTCCCCCACACCACGGCGCGAGCTCACGCCACGTGGTGGGCCTTCAGTGGCGGTTCGTGCCTAACCGGTACTAAAGGGGGGGGGGGCTTTAGTCTCCACCCTTTAGTGCTGGTTGCAGAACCGACACTAAAGGCCCTTACGAACTGGTAATAAAGCTTCGTTTTCTACTAGTGGAAAGAGGGAGGCACATCCTCGAATGAATATAATGCCTCTTTGCACACGAAAGCAAATCAAATAGATTTGCTGAAATCTAGATCATCAATATCAGATTTGGTGGCAAGTGAACATCCGCTTTTCAATTTAATGTCAGAAGCAACACTAGATGATGGTTTATTATTAGGCTTCATTTGTTGCTCTAATTCTGTCGGTGTACAAAAGTAGGAGTCCTTTTTGTACCCCTTTACTTGTGCTCGGGCAGTCGCAGCCACACGCCTGCGGCCACGCTTGGAGGGGCAGAGGAAGCTAAGACACAAGACTACCAAAGCAACGCCAAGACAGAGGCGCGAGGAGCGAAGGGACAAGGTGGGCTCTCCCCGACAGGAGCCTTGCCGGGACAGCTTACGTAGCCCCAGTAAGGGCCTTTGCCGGGGCAACTTGCCCAACACCAGCAGAGCCGCCACACTTGAGCCTAAGAGTTCCGACACCATTGACAACATGGGAACCAAGGCTCGGGAGGCGCCTGCATGGAGGCATGCAGATCTTTGTGAAGACCAAGGACATACAATACTAGATGAGAACCAGAAGACAAAAACCCCGGCAAGGTCCTTGCCGGGAATGCTCACAAGACCCCCTGGAAGACCCTTTCCGGGGACGCTTGCGAGACCCCGGTAAGGCCCTTGCCGGGGACATCTACGGGGCCGCAGCCAGGCCCCCACCTGCCAAGGCTCCACCGCCGTTCCAACACAGCAGTCAACCCGCCAACAAGGCAGGCACCTGCGTGGCGACGAGTAGTTTCCAGTCCAACTCAGCAAGCACCTGTGTGGTGGCATGCAAATCTTCGTGAAGACTCTACCACCACACCAACTCAGCAGCCAGCCAGCCAGCATGGCGCTGCACGCCTAGTCAGTCTGGACGCGCGTCGGAGCGAGGCGAAGCGGCGGCGAACGGGACGAGTTTCCTTGCCGTCCCTGATAAAGTGAGAGGGCACGTCGGCAGCGCATTAAATGCGTTTGTCCTACGATGCCAGATGATAGACTTGTGTATAGTACAAACTTTCCACCTCCTGTGTGCCACTGTGGCGACCCCTTTGGCTATAAAAGGAGGCCCGACGCATACTAGAGGAGGATTCAGACTTTTTGGACCGGGCACGCTTGTAGCTAGTCCAAGAACACCAGATAAACACAAACCAGCAGGAGTAGGGTATTACGCATCACTCGCGGCCCGAACCTGGATAAACTCCCCTTGTTGATCTTCCAAACCCGCTCTTTCCACAGCCCCGCGCCCGCCAACCGTAGAAGTGGTTCCCCATGATCCCATAGGTGTCGTTTCAACCGACATCTTTGGCACACCAGGTAGGGGATGCAAGCTGTGAAAATCCGGTTTGGAAGTTAGCGCATCGACTTTATCATCACCATGGCCCCCAAGAAGAAGGGGATCACAGCGATCGGGTCGTCCGGAGCCGGCCCATATGCGCCAGCGTGGGCAGGCGACCGGGTGGCCGCGGATGGTGCCAGAGACGTGGCCCATGAGCATCCATGACACTCTGGCAATCGGAGCCAGGCGAGCGGCGTCGTTCGAGTCCAAGACGACGAGCCACACGCCGCGGGGTCCGGGGGCGGGGCCATGCTGCCCACGGGCCGCGCGGCAACCTCTATGGCACCCTAGCTGGCGCCCGCGCCGCGGCCTTCCTAGGCCACGCATGATGAGCGGCACCGCGACACCAGAGCTCCCGGGCACCGCCGCGAGAAGAACCCTGTGCCCCACTCTCAGGACGCACCAGGCCGGCGTGCGCACCCGGACGCCGGCGGAAGCAGGGTGCGACCGCGACACCGTGATAGAGCTCCTTATAACTTGGTCAGAAGTTGGAGCGCGTCACGGTCCACGCAACTTTCGTCGCCGCCCACGCCGGCAGAAGCGCTGGCGCGCATGCAACTGCTCCTCGACTTCCCCCCTGCTGTGGAGAAGCTCGAAGAGTGGAGGGCCACCATCCGAAGCCGCGTCAGCTTCGCCAACAAAGATGAGCCGCTCCCAGCGGGACCCTCATGCCGGCGTTCTATCGAGCCAATGCATACCGGCGGTGGGAGGACTGGAGATGCTGCAACCGCGGTCCACTCTTCTCCCCCACGGCCACGACAGCAGCCACCGGCTCGTCGGTCCGATGCCTGTGACAATGTTTCCACAGCGTCGTCCGACCCGCGAACCCGCTGTTGGGGAACGTAGCAGAAATTCAAAATTTTCCTACGTGTCACCAAGATCTATCAATAAAGAAACCAGCAACGAGGGGAAGGAGAGTGCATCTACATACCCTTGTAGATCGCTAAGCGGAAGCGTTCAAGAGAACGGGGTTGAAGGAGTCGTACTCGTCGTGATCCAAATCACCGGAGATCCTAGTGCCGAACGGACGGCACCTCCGCGTTCAACACACGTACAACCCGGTGACGTCTCCCACGCCTTGATCCAGCAAGGAGAGAGGGAGAGGTTGAGGAAGACTCCATCCAGCAGCAGCACAACGGCGTGGTGGTGGTGGAGGCGTGGCAATCCTGCAGGCTTCGCCAAGCACCCGAGAGAGGAGAAGGAGAGAGGTAGGGCTGCGCCAAGAGGAGAAGTTCTCGTGTGTTGGGCAGCCCCCAAGCCTCAAGTATTTATAGGGGAGAGGGAGGGCTGCGTCCCTCTAGGGTTCCACCCTAGGGGCGGCCAGCCCAATCCCATCTGGGTGGCGGCCAGGTGGAGGGAGAGGAGGCGCACCGGTATGGGCCCTAAGGCCCATCCGCCTTAGGGTTGCCCCTCTCCTCTCCTTAGGCGCCTTGGGCCCCTTGTGGGGCGCACCAGCCCACCTAGGGCTAGTTCCCTCCCACACTTGGCCCATGCAGCCCTTCGGGTTAGTGGCCCCACTTGGTGGACCCGGGCCCCTCCGGTGGTCCCGATGCGTTACGGAAAAACCCGAAACTTTTCGGTGACCAAAACAGGACTTCCATATATAAATCTTTACCTCCGGACCATTCCGAACTCCTCGTGACGTCCGGGATCTCATCAGGGACTCGAACAACATTCGGTAACCACATACATACTTCCTTTATAACCCTAGCGTCATCGAACCTTAAGTGTGTAGACCCTACGGGTTCGGGAACCATGCAGACATGACCGAGATGTTCTCCGGTCAATAACCAACAGCGGGATCTGGATACCCATGTTGGCTCCCACATGTTCCACGATGATCTCATCGGATGAACCATGATGTCATGGACTCAATCGATCCCGTATACAATTCCCTTTGTCTAGCGGTATTATACTTGCCCGAGATTCGATCGTTGGTATCCCGATACCTTGTTCAATCTCGTTTCCGGCAAGTCTCTTTACTCGTTCCGTAACACATCATCCCGTGATCAACCCCTTGGTCACATTGTGCACATTATGATGATGTCCTACCGAGTGGGCCCAGAGATACCTCTCCGTTTACGGAGTGACAAATCCAGTCTCGATTCGTGCCAACCCAACAGACACTTTCGGAGATGCACTGTAGTGCACCTTTATAGCCACCCGCCACGTTCGACGTTTGGTACACCCAAAGCATTCCTACGGTATCCGGAGTTGCACAATCTCATGGTCAAGGAAATGATACTTGACATTAGAAAAGCTTTAGCATACGAACTACGATCTTTGTGCTAGGCTTAGGATTGGGTCTTGTCCATCACATCATTCTCCTAATGATGTGATCCCGTTATCAACGACATCTAATGTCCATGGTCAGGAAACCGTAACCATCTATTGATCAACGAGCTAGTCAACTAGAGGCTTACTAGGGACATGGTGTTGTCTATGTATCCACACATGTATCTGAGTTTCCTATCAATACAATTATAGCATGGATAATAAACGATTATCATGAACAAGGAAATATAATAATAACTAATTTATTATTGCCTCTAGAGCATATTTCCAACAGTCTCCCACTTGCACTAGAGTCAATAATCTAGTTCACATCGCCATGTGATTAACACTCACAGGTCACATCGCCATGTGACCAACATCCAAAGAGTTTACTAGAATCAATAATCTAGTTCACATCACTATGTGATTAACACTCAATGAGTTTTGGGTTTGATCATGTTTATGCTTGTGAGAGAGGTTGTAGTCAACGGGTCTGTAACATTCAGATCCGTATGTACTTCGCAATTCTCTATGTCATATTGTAAACGCTGCTTCCACGCTCCACTTGGAGCTATTCCAAATGGTTGCTCCATTATACGTATCCGGTTTGCTACTCAGAGTCATTCGGATAGGTGTTAAAGCTTGCATCGTCGTAACCCTTTACGCCGAAATCTTTATCACCTCCATAATCGAGAAACTAATCCTTATTCCTCTAAGGATAATTTTTGACCGCTATCTGGTGATCCACTCTTTGATCACCTTTGTACCCTCTTGCCAGACATGTGGCAAGGGACACATTAGGTGCGGTACTTAGCATAGCGTACTGTAGAGCCTACGTCTAAAGCATAGGGGACGACCTTCGTCCTTTCTCTCTTTTCTGCCGTGGTCGAGCTTTAACTCTTAACTTCATACCTTACAACTCAGGCAAGAACTCCTTCTTTGGTGATCCATCTTGAACACTTTCAAGATCATGTCAAGGTACGTGCTCATTTGAAAGTATTATTAAGCATTTTGATCTATCCTTATAGATCTCGATGCTCAATGTTCAAGTAGCTTAATCCAGGTTTTCTATTGAAAACATCTTTCAAATAACCCTGTATGCTTTCCAGAAATTCTACATCATTTCTGATCAACAATATGTCAACAACATATACTCATCAGAAATCTATAGTGCTCCCACTCACTTCTTTGGAAATACAAGTTTCTCATAAACTTTGTATAAACTCAAAATCTTTGATCATCTCATCAAAGCGCACATTCCAACTCCGAGATGCTTACTCCAGTCCTTAGAAGGATCGCTGGAGCCAGCATACCTTTCAGCATCCTTAGGATCGACAAAAACTTGCTGATTGTATCACATACAACCTTTCCTTATGAAGACCGGTAAGGAAACTCGTTTTGACATCCATCTGCCAGATTTCATAAATGCAGCTAATGCTAACATGATTCCGACGGACTTAAGCATCGCTACGGATGAGAAAATCTCATCGTAGTCAACTCCTTGAACTTGTGAAAAACTCTTCTCCATAAGTCGAGCTTCATAGACAGTGACATTACCATCCATGTCCGTCTTCTTCTTAAAGATCCATTTATCTCAATGGCTTGCCGATCATCGGGCAAGTCCACCAAAGTCCATGCTTTGTTCTAATACATGGATCCTATCTCGGATTTCATGGCTTCTAACCATTTGTGAATTTGGGCCCACCATTGCTTCTCCATAGCTCGTAGGTTCATTGTTGTCTAGCAACATGACCTTCAAGACAGGATTGCGTACCACTCTTGAAGTAAGCGCCTCGTTGTCACCCCACGAGTGCGTTAGTGACTTGATCCGAAACTTCACGATCACTATCATAAGCTTCTACTTCAATTGGTGTAGGTGCCACGGAACAACTTCTGTGCCTGCTACACACTAGTTGAAGTGACGGTTCAATAACCTCATCAAGTCTCCACCATCCTCCCACTCAACTTTTCGAGACAAACTTTTCCTCGAGAAAGGACATGATTCAAGAAACAATTTTTGCTTCCGGATCTTGAGATAGGAGGTATACCCAACTGTTTTGGGTGTCCTATGAAGATTCATTTTATCCGCTTTGGGTTCGAGCTTATCAACCTGAAACTTTTTCACATAAGCGTCGCAACCCCAAACTTTCAAGAAATGACAGCTTAGGTTTCTCTAAACCACAGTTCATACGGTGTCATCTCAACGGAATTACGTGGTGCCCTATTTAAAGTGAGTGTGGTTTTCTCTAATGCCTAACCCATGAACGATAGTGGTAATTCGATAAGAGACATCATGGTACACACCATATCCAATAGGGTGCAACTATGATGTTCGGACACACCATCACACTATGGTGTTCCAGGCGGTATTAATTGTGAAACAATTTCCACAATGTATTAATAGCGTGCCAAAGCTCGTAACTCAGATACTCATCTCTATGATCATATCATAGACATTTTATCCTCTTGTCACGATGATCTTCAACTTCACTCTGAAATTACTTGAACCATTCAATAATTCAGACTTGTGTTCATCAAGTAAATATACTCAACATCTACTCGAATCATCTCGTGAAGTAAGAACATAACGATATTCCTTTGCATGCCTCGGCACTCATTGGACTGCACACATCAAAATGTGTTACTTCCAACAAGTTGCTATCTTGTTCCATTTTACTGAAAAACAAGGCTTTTAGTCATCTTGCCCATGTGGTATGATTTGCATAACTCAAGTGATTCAAAATCAAGTGAGTCCAAACGATCCATCTGCATGGAGTTTCTTCATGCGTATACACCAATAGACATGGTTCGCATGTCTCAAACTTTTCAAAAACGAGCGAGTCCAAAGATCCATCAACATGGAGCTTCTTCATGCGTTTTATACCAATATGACTTACATGGCAGTGCCACAAGTAAGTGGTACTATCATTACTATCTTATATCTTTTGGCATGAAAATGTATATCACTACGATCGAGATTCAATAAACCATTCCTTTAGGTGCAAGACCATTGAAGGTATTATTCAAATAAATAGAGTAACCATTATTCTCCTTAAATGAATAACCGTATTGCGATAGACATAATCCAATCATGGCTATGCTCAAAGCAAATTCCAAATGACAATTATTCTGGTTTAATACTAATCTTGATGGTAGAGGGAGCGTGCCATGTTTGATCAAATCAAACTTGGAAACACTTCCAACACATATCGTCAGCTCACCTTTAGCTAGTCTCCGTTTATTCCGTAGCTCTTTTATTTTGAGTTACTAACACTTAGCAACCGAACCGATATCTTAATACCCTGGTGCTACTAGGAGTACTAGTAAAGTACACATTAACATAATGTATATCCAATATACTTCTATCGACCTTGCCAGCCATCTCATCTACCAAGTATCTAGGGTAATTCTGCTCCTGTGGCTGTTCCCCTTATTACAGAAGCACTTAGTCTCGGGTTTGGGTTCAACCTTGGGTTTCTTCACTAGAGCAGCAGCTGATTTGCCGTTTCATGAAGTATCCCTTATTGCCCTTGCCCTTCTTGAAACTAGTGGTTTCACCAACCATCAACAATTGATGCTCCTTCTTGATTCCTACTTTCGCGGTGTCAAACATCGCAAATATCTCAAGGATCATCATATCTATCCCTGGTTTGTTATAGTTCATCACGAAGCTCTAGCAGCTTGGTGGCAATGACTTTGGAGAAACATCACTATCTCATCTGGAAGATCAACTCCCACTCGATTCAAGTGATTGTTGCACTCAGACAATCTGAGCACAAGCTCAACGATTGAGCTTTTCTCCCTTAGTTTGCAGGCTAAGAAAATCGTCGGAGGTCTTATACCTCTTGACGTGGGCACGAGCCTGAAATCCCAATTTCAGCCCTCGAAACATCTCATATGTTCATGACGTTTCAAAACGTCTTTGGTGCCTCAACTCTAAACCGTTTAACGAACTATAACGTAGTTATCAAAGCGTGTATGTCCGATGTTCGCAACATCCACAAGCGACGTTTGGGGTTCAACACACTGGCGGTGCATTAAGGACATTAGCTTTCTCTTGTCCGCATAATCGCCATGTCAACTTTCAACTATATTTTCTCTAGGAATTAAACAGTGGAACTAAAGCGCGAGCTTACGACATATTTGCAAAGATCTTTTGACTATGTTCAGGATAATTAAGTTCATCTTATGAACTCCCACTCAGATAGACATCCCTCGGTCATCTAAGTGATTACATGATCCGAGTCAACTAGGCCGTGTCCGATCATCACGTGAGACCGACTAGTCATCATCGGTGAACATCTTCATGTTGATCGTATCTACTATCGACTCATGCTCGACCTTTCGGTCTCGTGTTCGAGGCCATCTCGTACATGCTAGGCTCGTCAAGTTAACCCTAAGTGTTTCACGTGTGTAAATCTGTCTTACACCCGTTGTATGTGAGCGTAAGAATCCATCACACCGATCATCACGTGGTGCTTAGAAGCGACGAACTTTAGCAGCGGTGCAGTTAGGGAGAACACTTCTTGAAATTGTTGTAAGGATCATCTTATTTACTACCGTCGTTCTAAGTAAACAAGATGCATAAACATAATAAACATCACATGCAATTATATAGTAGTGACATGATATGGCCAATATCATATAGCTCCATTGATCTCCATCTTCGGGGCTCCATGATCATCATCGTCACCGGCATGACACCATGATCTCCATCATCATGATCTCCATCATCGTGTCACCATGAAGCTGTCTCGCCAACTATATTACTTCTACTACTATGGCTACCGGTTAGCAATAAAGTAAAGTAATTACATGGCGTTGTTCAATGACACGCAGGTCATACAATAAATAAAGACAACTCCTACGGCTCCTGCCGGTTGTCATACTCATCGACATGCAAGTCGTGAATCCTATTACAAGAACATGATCAATCTCATACATCACATATCATTCATCACATTCTTCTTGGCCATATCACATCACATAGCATACCCTGCAAAAACAAGTTAGGCGTCCTCTAATTGTTGTTTGCATGTTTTACGTGGCTGCTATGGGTTTCTAGCAAACGTTTCTTACCTCATAAAACCACAACGTGATATGCCAATTGCTATTTACCCTTCATAAGGACCCTTTTCATCGAATCCGTTCCGACTAAAGTGGGAGGCGGCACCCTCTAGCCACCTTATGCACCAAGTGCATGTCGATCGGTGGAACACTCTCACGTGAAGAGCGTGTAAGGTCGGTCCGGGCGCTTCATCCCACAATACCGTCGAAACAAGATTGGACTAGTAACGGTAAGCATATTGAACAAAATCAACGCCCACAACTACTTTGTGTTCTACTCGTGCAAAGAATCTACGCAATAGACCTAGCTCATGATGCCTTTGTTGGGGAGCGTAGCAGAAATTCAAAATTTTCCTACGTGTCACCAAGATCTATCAATGGAGAAACCAGCAACAAGGGAAGGAGAGTGCATCTACATACCCTTGTAGATCGCATGCGGAAGCGTTCAAGAGAACGGGGTTGAAGGAGTCGTACTGTCGTGATCCAAATCACCGGAGATCCTAGTGCGAGCAGACGGCACCTCCGCGTTCAACACACGTACAGCCCGGTGACGTCTCCCACGCCTTGATCCAGCAAGGAGAGAGGGAGAGGTTGAAGAAGACTCCATCCAGCAGCAGCACAACGGCGTGGTGGTGGTGGAGGAGCGTGGCAATCCTGCAGGGCTTCGCCAAGCACCGCGAGAGAGGAGAAGGGAGAGAGGTAGGGCTGCGCCAAGAGGAGAAGTTCTCGTGTGTTGGGCAGCCCCCAAGCCTCAAGTATTTATAGGGGAGAGGGAGGGGGCTGCGCCCCCTCTAGGGTTCCACCCTAGGGGCGGCCAGCCCCAATCCCATCTGGGTGGCGGCCAGGTGGAGGGGAGAGGAGGCGCACGGTATGGGCCCTAAGGCCCATCTGCCTAGGGTTTGCCCCCTCTCCTCTCCTTAGGCGCCTTGGGCCCCTTGTGGGGCGCACCAGCCCACAGGGCTGTTTCCCTCCACACTTGGCCCATGCAGCCCTCCGGGGTTAGTGGCCCCACTTGGTGGACCCCCGGGACCCTCCCGGTGGTCCCGGTACGTTACCGGAAAAACCCGAAACTTTTCCGCTGACCAAAACAGGACTTCCCATATATAAATCTTTACCTACGGACCATTCCGGAACTCCTCGTGACGTTCGGGATCTCATCCGGGACTCCGAACAACATTCGGTAACCACATACAAACTTCCTTTATAACCCTAGCATCATCGAACCTTAAGTGTGTAGACCCTACGGGTTCGGGAACCATGCAGACATGACCGAGATGTTCTCCGGTCAATAACCAACAGCGGGATCTGGATACCCATGTTGGCTCCCACATGTTCCACGATGATCTCATCGGATGAACCACGATGTCAAGGACTCAATCGATCCCGTATACAATTCCCTTTGTCTAGCGGTATTATACTTGCCCGAGATTCGATCGTCGGTATCCCGATACCTTGTTCAATCTCGTTTCCGGCAAGTCTCTTTACTCGTTCCGTAACACATCATCCGTGATCAACCCCTTGGTCACATTGTGCACATTATGATGATGTCCTACCGAGTGGGCCAGAGATACCTCTCCATTTACGGGTGACAAATCGATCTCGATTCGTACCAACCCAAGACACTTTCGGAGATGCCCTGTAGTGCACCTTTATAGCCACCCGATTCGTTGTGGCGTTTGGTACACCAAAGCATTCCTACGGTATCCGGGAGTTGCACAATCTCATGGTCTAAGGAAATGATACTTGACATTAGAAAAGCTTTAGCATACGAACTACGATCTTTGTGCTAGGCTTAGGATTGGGTCTTGTCCATCACATCATTCTCCTAATGATGTTATCCCATTATCAACGACATCTAATGGCCATGGTTAGGAAACCGTAACCATCTATTGATCAACGAGCTAGTCAACTAGAGGCTTACTAGGGACATGGTGTTGTCTATGTATCCACACATGTATCTGAGTTTCCTATCAATACAATTATAGCATGGATAATAAACGATTATCATGAACAAGGAAATATAATAATAACTAATTTATTATTGCCTGTAGGGCATATTTCCAACACCCGCTGCGACCAACGTTGAGTTCTTCGAGAGCGAGCTCAGGAAGGCGCTCTGACTACCATCAAGCGTCGGCGGGAGCCGCGCCATTAGTCGGATCGGCGTGCAAGGCCTGCTATGGACCACCCAGCGCCGGGGGGCTCTGGCGACCTGCCTTACGAGGTGGGTTGTGCGGCCTTTACCCGAGAGGTGCGGCAGTTCCAGTGGCCCTCCCACCGCACGTTCAAGCCTGATGCTGGGGAAAAGTACAACGGCAAGACTCAACCATCGGAGTTCCTCAACATCTACACCATCGCGATGCAAGCCGCCGGGGCTTGCGACGACAAGGTGCTCGCCAACTACTTTCGGTTGGCACTTAAGCCCAACATCATGTCATGGTTGATGCACCTGCCAGTGGATTCCATCTCTTCCTGGTTGGATTTGTGCCACGAGTTTGTTGGTGCCTTTACCGGAGGCCACCAAGATCCTGGCCAGGCAAGTGACTTACATGTCATGCCCCAGAAGGATGGTGAGCCCCTGCGTAAGTACATACAAAGATTCAGCCTTGTGTAGTACACCATCCCAGATGTTCATCCCGTTGTTGTCATCAGTGCGTTCCATCAGAACATACGCAACCGTAAGATGCATGAAGAGCTGGTGATGAACAAGGTCAAGGATGTAGCCAAACTTTATGTTCTGGCTGATAGATGTGCTCGGGCTGAGGAAGGAAAGAAGTACCCCGGCGAGGACACCGACGTGGAAACCGACTCCATGGACAAAGACGCCGCCACCCCGACGAAGAAGGGTCGGCGCCGCAACAGGAAGCATAAGGGCAAGACTGCGCTTGCCGTTGAGGGATCCGGCGACCCCGGCGCCACCAAGAAGGCCAAGGTTGATGACCTGGCAAGGAGGTTGCCGGGTGTGCCGCCTGCCGAGCCTTGGCGGCCGCCGACAAGCCAGGAGGCTCCGACAAGCAGTACTGCAAGATCCACCACACTAAGGGCCATGACATCTAGAACTGCCGACAGGTTGAGCTGCTTGTAGAGAAGCAGAAAGCTGAATATGAAAGGCGGGAAAAGTAGAAGGGTCATGATGGTGCTGAGGGGTCCGACAAGAAGATTGGCGGCCAAGGAGTTCGCCGCGGCAAAGATAATCACCAAGAGAGGCCCGCTCGGGGCCGCGACAAGAAGGAGGAAGATGATGATCACGACGAGGATGAGGAGTCCGGCGAGCACGAGTTCCAGAAAGCTACAGATGCCATGTGCGTCGACGGCGGCACATCGTTGCATACCTCACCGCCAACTAAAACAGTGGGCACGAGAGGTCACTGCAGCGGAGCCATCGTTTGATGCCCAGAAGCCACTGAAGTGGTCCCACATGCCCATCATTTTTGACACCGAGGATCACCCTGATCGCACAACTGTGGTCGGGTGTTTGCCGTTGTTGGTTTCTCCAACAATACGCAACCTTAAGGTGACGAAAGTGCTGATTGACGGTGGGGCCGGTTTGAACTTGATCTCGCCCGCTATGATCAAGAGGCTGCAGATTCCTGATGGAGACCTCGAGGAGACGGGCACGTTTCAAGGGGTCAACCCGGGAAGGAGCCAGCCAAAAGGCAAAATCACGCTGCCCGTTACGTTTGGGGGCGAGCTGAACTATAGGACGGAGAAGATCGTTTTTTATGTCGCCGAGATCCCCTTGCCATACAATGGGATCCTTGGCCGACCAGTGCTGGCCAAGTTCATGGCGGCGTCACACTACACCTACAACACATTGAAGATGCCGGGGCTGCTGACCATCATCACCATCCCCTCTGACAAGAAAGACGCGCTCATCTGCGCTGACCAACACTTCCAAGAGGCAGTTGCAACAACTGCCGCCAAGGAACTTGCTCCTGCCGCTGAAGCCCCGCGAAGGAAGAAGGCCAACAAGACCTCTTCCGGCAAGACCTCTCGCACCCACTCCGACAAGCATGCCTCTTTGGAGTGTTGTGCTCCCGTTGAGGACATGCCAGAGAGCCCCACCAGCAAGAGCAAGAAGTCCAAGGCTGCACCACCAGAAACCAAGAAGGTGTCCGTCAAGGAGGACGGCACGGGCGGAGCTTTCACTATAAGCTCCACCCTCGACAGCAAATAGGAAAGCGCGCTCGTCGCCTTCCTGCAGGCGAATGTTGATGTGTTTGCATGGCAAGCACCCGACATCCCGACGTTCCCAGGGAGGTGATTGAGCACCATCTTGTTGTTTGTCCTCATGCGGGGCCCGTCAAGCAGAAGGATAGGAAGCGAGCTTTGGAGCGACAAGAGTTCATTATCGAGGAGATCAGGAAGCTAGAGGCGGCGGGCCTGGTGAGAGGAGTGCTCCACCCCACGTGGTTGGCCAATCCAGTGGTGGTGCGTAAGGCAAATGGGAAAAGGAGGCTGTGTATTGACTACACATATATCAATAAACCCTGTCCAAAGGATCCTTTCCCTCTGCCATGCATCGACCAGATTGTGGACTCCACTGCCGAGTGTGACCTACTGTCATTCCTCAATGCTTATTCAGGATACCACCAGATCTTCATGATGAAGGAGGACGAAGAAAAAACCGCATTCATCACCCCATGTGGTACGTACTGCTTTGTACGAATGCCTTTCAGGTTGAAGAGTGCTGGTTCAATGTTTGCTCGATCAGTCCAGATTAGTTTTGAGCCCCAGTTACATAGAAATGTGGAAGCTTACATGGACGACATAGTGGTCAAAACCAAGGATAAGGCCACGCTCGTGCAAGATTTAGAAGAAACATTTGCAAATATGCGCAAGATCAACCTCAAGCTCAACCCAGAGAAGTGCGTGTTTGGTGTCCCCTTCGGCAAACTTCTTGGGTTCTTTGTGTCTCATCGTGGAATCGAAGCAAATCCCGACAAGATCAAGGCGATCGAGCAGATTGAGGCACCAAAACAGGTCAAAGACGTCTGTAGGCTCGCCGGCTGCGTTGCTGCCCTGAGTAGGTTCATCTCCAAATATGCCAAGAGCACCCTCCCCTTTTTCAATGTTTTGAAAAAGGCGGGTCCAATAAAGTGGACTCCGGAGGCAGAGGCAGCGCTGCAAAATTTGAAGAGGTGCCTCTCCTCCATGCCAATACTGGTCGCGCCTGTACTTAGCAGCAACGAATCAACTGGTCAGTGCAGTGCTGGTGGCGCAGAGGGAACTTGAGGCAGAATCAGCAGTGGTAGCAGAGCTGCCGGATGGCGGGCCGGGGCCCTCCCCAGTAGAGCACGACGCCGGCGAGGCGGAACCCCCGGCAGGGCCCGATCCCGGCAAGGCAGAGTCTGAGCAGATGGGCGAAGTGTGACAGAAGAAGAAGGTGGTGCAGCACCCTGTTTATTTTGTCAGTCCCCTCTTGCAGGGGGCTAGATCAAGATATTCTGGTATGCAGAAGCTACTTTTCGGCCTCCTCATGGCCTCGAGAAAGCTGCTTCACTATTTCCAAGCGCATGAGATCACCGTCGTCACCCGCCTCCCTTGGCAACGGATTTAACCCAGACCTGACATGAAGGATTGTGGAGTGGGCATTGGAGCTGTCGAGCTTTGGCCTCAAGTTTGAAAGTAATTCAATGGCCAAAAGCCGAGCCTTGGCAGAATTCATAGCGGAATGGACCGCAATGCCCGAAGAAGAGGTTCAAGAACCACCCTTTCCGGCAAGGAGACCTGCCGCGATTGGGTTATGTACTTTGATGGTGCTTTCTCACTGCAAGGTGCTGGTGCCGGCGTGCTACTCATCGCAGAGCACCTCAAGTATGTAGTCCAGATGCACTTTCCCCAGGAAAAATCAACGAACAACACAGCGGAGTACGAGGGATTGCTTGCCGGTCTCAGGATCGCGGAAGACCTCGGAATCAAGAAGCTCATCATCACAGGTGATTCACAACTCGTCATTAAGCAAGTCAACAAGGATTACCAGAGCCCGTTGATGGAGGCCTATGTGGATGAAGTGAGGAAGTTGGAAGAGCGTTTTGACGGATTGCAAGTAGAACATGTTCCCCGAGCGGAGAACGGCAATGCAGACGACCTGTCGAAGCGCGTTGCCCTGAAGTTGCCTGTGGAACCAGGTAGCTTTGTGCTTCAATTAACTCAACCGTCCGTCGAGCCATCAGCAGGACAGAACAAGCGAAGGAAGGCAAGCCCTGGCAAGTACTTTCCCGCTGAGCTCCCAGGAGCCGCCGACAAGGACGTTGCCGGGTGCCCCATGCTAGCCGGAGAGCAGCAACCCCCGGCAGATCCTCAAGCTCTGACTGTAGAGGCAGCTGCCCTTGTGGCTGAAGATGTGCCTTTAGTCCTTACCGTCGAGCCTCAGGCTCCGGCATGGGCACAGCAGGCCGTCCGTTTTCTCCAAACAGGGGAGTTTCCTATGGAACAAGAAGAAGTAGAGAAAGTAGCCCGTCGGTCCAGCATGTACCATTTTGTGGATGATGCCCTATACATAAGGAGACCGAACGGCGTGAATTTGAAGTGCATTCCTCGGGAAGACGGACTGAGGCTGTTGGCAGAGTTACATGGAGGCATGTGTGGCTCCCACATAGGGTCGAGAGCCCTTGCCGACAAAGCGTTCCGGCAAGGTTTCTTCTGGCCCACCGCCCTCCATGATGCAACTGCCGTAGTAACCAAGTGTGAAGCGTGCCAATTCCATTCAAATAAGCTTCATCAACCAGCCCAAGCTCTTCAGACAATCCCTCTTTCCTGGCCATTTTTGGTCTGGGAGCTCGACATACTGGGCCCCTTTCCTCGTGCTGTCGGGGGCTTTGAGTACATGTACGTCGCAATCGACAAGTTCACAAAGTGGCCGGAAGTGGAACCAGTGAGAAAGTGACAACACAGTCAGCCGTCAAGTTCTTCAAGGGACTAGTCTGCCATTTTGGTGTGCCGAACAGAGTCGTCACCGACAACGGCATGCAGTTCACGAGCCACACCTTCATGCAGTACATTCAAGACCTCGACAGCAAGGTCTGTTTTGCTTCTGTTTCTCATCCCAGAAGTAACGACCAGGCTGAGAGGGCGAATGCAGAAGTGATGCGAGGCCTCAAGACCAGAACTTTTGACAAGCTGCACAAGTGCGGAAGGTGATGGATTGATGAATTGCCAATGGTTCTTTGGTCAATCAGGACAACACCAAATCGAGCCACCGGCTAGACACCCTTTTCCCTGGTATGCGGGGCAGAAGCAATTCTCCCCACAGAACTCATATACGGGTCACCTCGAGTGCTCGCTTATGATGAGCTTGAGTAAGAGCAGTTGCACCAAGATGATGCGACGCTCCTTGAAGAAGATCGTCTTCGGGCTGCTGTGTGAGCCACTCGCTATCAGCAAGCCTTGCGCCGCTACCATAGCCGCAAGGTTCACGCCCGAAGCCTTGAGGAAGGCGACCTTGTTCTTTGGCGGATCCAATCCGCCAAGAATTCAAACAAGTTGACGCCGAAGTGGGAGGGCCCTTATCGGGTAATACGAGTCACCAGGCCCGGCGCAATCCGCCTGGAGACCGAAGATGGCATTCCGGTGAGCAATTCCTGGAATACCGAACATCTTCGCAAGTTTTACCCCTAAGGCGCGGTTGCCGGGAGCCCCGGCAACCCCCATTTTGTACTAGCTTTGCCGGCAAGGCATGTAACCCTATGCACATAGCCAGGCGCAGACCCTGTGCGCAGTCAGGGAATGAAATCCCTTAGTATGTATAGTTTCCTGTTGATTTCCATGTTTATGTATATAAGTATATGCATGCTTGTCCAGGATATTGTACTGATTTTTTATTCCAACAAGTACTAGTGGATATCCAAGGTTCCATGCCCTTGCCCTCTCTTCTTTCCAGCCACGACGAGGACGCGCGATCCCGCTAAGGACCTGGCTCCGACAAGAAGTTGAGAAGACCGCCCGGCACGACGATCCCCGGCAACCCAAATAGATAAAGTTTACCTCTTGCCCATTCGTGTTCGTAACCTATGACTTCGGCATTAGAAAACCTCACTACTCTCCTTTAAAAACTCGGATGCTCCCATTTCCGGCCCGAACGCTGCTTCGGTCGGGGTGGTCGTAGTAGCCCTTGCTAAGAGGAGGTGGATGGGGGGCTGGACCCTTTGTTTGTAACCCGGCAGATATGATTCTCCGGCAGGCGCAGAGGGCGCAGACAGGGCAGCTTGCCGGGAGGACTCATTTATCTACATTAAGGAGGCATTTCGCCTCAGATGCGAACATCTTGCATGCACAGAGTTCCAGCAAGGCTAGACTTTTTCATTAACATGCTGATGCAAGAACAGAGGTTACAGGACACAAGCATGGGCTCGAGAGATTACATTATCTAGAAATTAAGATTTGGCAAGTGCCTACAATTTAAAAGAAAGATGGGCACCCCGTGATCTCCGTTCTTGCCCCTTTCCTCCCAGGTGCGGCAGGTGAAGGCAAAAAGGAAGCGGTGGGGAACGCGCTAATGGAGAGCTTGACGAGGAAGACCCTCGGCAGGGCACGTGGCCGAGGAAGGAGAGCAGCGCGGTCAGTCGGAGTCGGCGTCCTCCTGCTTGACGCCCTCATCGTCGCTGTCGTTGTCCTCCTCGTCACTCCCGCTCGAGGAGGAGGTTTCATCGTCAAAGGAGCTCTCCACGCAACACCTTAGGTGAATCCCAAGTGCCCAAAGACCTTGGCGGAGAGCAGGCCGTTCTCCATCAACTTGAAGTGGAGGACGAGCCCCTCCAACAGGCTATGGGCACGAGCGAAGGTTTTCCATCCACTGCGGAGATACATAACATGGGGGCGGGGAAGTCGATGTCGACCCGCATGCTGCCATTCCCGTAGCCCCTCGTATGCAGCCTCAAAGCCTGCGGCGGGTCGAGCTCCATCTCCTGAGCGAACTGAGTGGGGAGACGAAGGCGACCATGCACCGGCTTCTGGAGCCTGATGAAGAATTCGTGGGGCTGGTCTCCGACGTGGCCCTCCATTGGGGGAGGATCCACCGGCGGAGGCGAGGCTGGTGCAGCGCTGTCAGGACCCCGATCCTAAGTCACACCGATCTAGCATGTAACAGATCATATCACTTTGCGGCCTCACGGACGGTATTCCCACGGGTGCCACCTTACCTGGCCCGGGACCGTTTGCGCCTTTTGGCTCACGTATATGATAGTCGCTAGCATCCATATGACAAAGAACCCGGGCCGACATGACTAGTCGTGGACCCAAAGTGGCACTAAATTACGGGGACAGGCATACATGAAACAACATCAAGCATGTCGGTCAGCAGCGTGTGAATCCGGGCTGTAGCAACTGGGCTAACAGGACCCCGGAAACCCGGGCCGTAGCAGGCTAACAGAACTCCGGATGTCATCACGGATGGAACCCGAATAGGCGATAAACCTGGACTAGAGACTTGTGTGGTTAGTCAGGTCGTGGTCTACACCCACGTCGGCTTTCGCTTGAAGTCTGCCGAGCACATGTCGTGTGCAGACGCTAAGTGGTGGAAACATGTGCGAAGAAGTACACCCCTGCAGGGTTACAAATGATCTATTCGAATAGCCGTGTCCGCGGTAAAGGAGTTCTGGGTTGCCTATAACAGTTCATAGACAAGTGAAAGTGGATACTCTAAAATGCGCAAGATAAGCGTGAGTGCTATGGATGGCGTTCTCATAGGGAGGTGGGAGCGGATCCATAGTGGCGTATTGATTGGTGAATATGTGGACTCGTGTGTGCCACCTCAAAATAGTTACTTGCAGTCGTAGTTCAGGATAGCCATCGAGTCAAAGCTGGCTTGCTGCAGTTAAACTCCACCACCCCCTTTGTTGATACTGATGCATATGTAGCTAGTTATGTAAGTCTTGCTGGGTACATTTGTACTCACGTTTGCTTAATTTATGTTTTTCAAGAGATACTTCAGTCTTGCTAGTAGTTCCACGTGGACTTTGATGTTTAGCTTGTTATCTCAGCTGCGATCTTGTGCCCTCTGCAAGATTTGGTAGATAGTCATGCTTCTCGGCCTTTTTCATTTGTAGATGTCGGTACTCAAACATGTTAAGCTTCCGCATGTGTTTTGACTTGTATGCTCTGAATGTTGGGTCACAAGACCCATGTTTGTAATATCTCGCTCCTCGGAGCCTAATGAATAAATACTTTGAGTCTTAGAGTCTTGTTGTGATGCCATGTTGTATTTGCACATATCGAGCATATTGTGTGTATGTTATTGAAATGCTTGGTATGTGTGGGATCCGACAACCTAGTCATAGAGTGTTCGATCACAGTGGCTTCCGAAGTGCCACTCAATGACATAATAAACAACCGCGATGCTACGGGCTGGATTGCCAAATGAGCCACTAAGCTACTTCCATTTGACATAACATACAAACCGCATCGATCCATTAAATCCCAAGTACTAGCTGACTTCGTCGCCGAATGGGCAGAGGACGAACTCCCTAAAGAGTATGACACGTATTCCAACTGGGTCATGTATTTCGATGGTTCCAAAATGCTGGCAGGGTTAGGAGCGGGTGACGTGTGCGCCGCCCCCGGAGGCGTAGTTGATCGTACTCCAAATACTATATCTGAACTCCAACAACACGCAGGCGAATATGAGGCCCTATTGCATGGACTTGGATGGCCATCTCCATGGGCATACAACGCCTGGAAGTGCGCGGGGACTCAAACCTCGCAATATCTCAAATAAATGGAGACTTTGACGCCAAAGATCCAAAGATGGCAGCTTATCATAATGCCGTTCTCGAAATGTGAGCTCGATTCGAGGGGCTTGAGTTCCATCATGTGGCTCGGGAAAGCAATCAAGCGGCGGACGTCCTTGCTCGCATTGGCGCCAAGTGTCGGTGTCGAAACCGGCGGATCTCGGGTAGGGGGTTGTCGGTGTCAAAACCGGCGGATCTCGGGTAGGGGGTCCCGAACTGTGCGTCTAGGCGGATGGTAACAGGAGACAAGGGACACGATGTTTTTACCAAGGTTCGGGCCCTCTCGATGGAGGTAATACCCTACTCCTGCTTGATTAATATTGATGATATGGGTAGTACAAGAGTAGATCTACCACGAGATCAAGGAGGCTAAACCTAGAAGCTAGCCTATGGTATGATTGTTGTTAGATCCCTACGGACTAAAACCCTCCGGTTTATATAGACACGGATAGGGTTAGGGTTACCTGAGTCGGTTACAATGGTAGGAGATCTACATATCGTAGACGTAAGCTTGCCTTTCACGCCAAGGAAAGTCCTATCTGGACAAGGGACGAAGTCTTCAATCTTGTATCTTCATAGTCCAGGAGTCCGGCCAACGGTGATAGAACCTTCAGTGGTTCCGAAGTCTGGCAAGCGGTCCCTTCGTAAGAAGGGTAAGACTACGGCGCCGGTGACCTCCGTCCATCCGGAGGCACCGGATAGCTTGCTGGAGGCGCTTAAAAGGGCCTCCATCGACGAGGAGCACCGCCTTGTTATGAGTGTGGTGATCCGAGAAGATCTGATCCGCCAAGAGCGGGCTGGTCGAAGCCTCGTACCAGCCTTCTAACAGGCTTTGAGGTAAGTTTAGAATATGTAAAAATATTACCGCATCGACGGTAGCCTCGATGCTTAGTTCGTGTTCGGAAAGAAAAGCCGGACTAAGGATCTAAAAAGATATCATGAGGAGTCTAACATAAGTATGTCAATATGCGAATCAGGCTGCTGCTTGACCTCTGCCAAGACCTTGTGCGGAGGTCAATGCATTGAAGAAGAGCCTCGAGCGGTCCGAGAACGAGTCGGCCTTGCCAAGAAGCAGCTCGAGGACAGGGAAGGTAAGCAATACCTTATTAAAGAAATACCTTATAGAAAGGATTGGTTGCAAAAATGACAGGAATAACGTGGGTATTGTAGGGGCCCACGAGCGAGGTGGCGACCACGAAGGAAGCGGTGTCATGCGGCGAAAGCAAGCGGTTGCTGAGCGCACCCAGCGAGAGAAGCAGGAGGAGCGGGTGGCGGAGGTGCGGCAAGAGCTCCGTGGCTCGTGGAAAAACACGAGTTTGGGCGTGACTCAAGACTCGAGAGTCAGGCTCGCCTCGGCTCTTGAGAGTGCCAAAGCCGCTAAGGCGAAGCCCAAAAAGCCTCCAAGAAATTGAATCATTAAAGAAGATAGCGGCGGGTAAGGCATTCTTTATGCAAAGCAAGCATGTGAAAGTGAATTACCTATTACTTACCCGGATTCGAGCTCACGGGAGCATTCGCAGATCTGACCCGTAGTATATACGATCTTGCGCGTTCTACCGCGCCAAGGAGGGGAGCTCGGCGGAGAAGGTGTTACGGTCTCGATATCTTTGAGGCGAGCGTCAGTGCCCTGAGCGACCTTTGAAGCAGCTGGTCGAGCTCCACAAGGTCGCCGAACAGGCCATGAAGGGCCTCATAGTTGGTGTGGCCATTGGAAGCCATGCAGGAGCTACTTGGGCTAGTGCAGCCGCTGGTGGGCCTTTGTCCATGGATTGAAGTCATCAAGCGCTCCATCTGCATTGAAGGTGCCCGTCGGGCCCTTGCCCGTGCTAAAGTGCACCGGGGCAAGCTGGATGCGGAGAAGCTTGTGACGGACGGGCCACCGAAGGGCAAGGAGCATCGCAAGCCCGAAATGTACTATGAGGGCATCCTGAAGGGTGCCCGCCGTATAGCGGATGAGTGGTCCAAAGATCTAATTTTTTAATAGACTCGCATTTGTTATCATGCACGCTGAAAAATTGTTCATATGCGCTAAGCAACGCTTGTTAATTTAAAATATTACCTTAAATGCGGCCGTTTATCAAATTTGAGAGATGGCAAGTTGTTGGCTTCAGCCCCATGCCACAGTCTTTGGGGTGTTGGGATAAACTTGGCGCTCTTGTTCCCATTCTTGGGTCCGTCGAGGAGGCTCAACGCATAGCGAACAAGGCAACCGGACTTATAATGCTTGAGCACTCTCCTTAGCCATAGAATTCTATAATTTTAAATTTGTGAAGCCCCTAGTATTCGGAAGACCGAGTTCGAGGCGCTATCACGCCTTAGCCGGACAATGCGGTTCCTCGCTCTAAGCGGCATAAGTCTTTAGGGACTCGAAGAAACCTCTCGAACAGCGACCGGCTCGCCTTATCATGACGGTCAGTTTTAGCTTTCTCCTTTGAGGTGCTCAACCCAGCTCAACCGGGAACAATCGCGGTGGTTCTCCCAAATACTACCTTAGCCGATATAACGGAGCGTAAGGTACCAAAACATGGGAGCCGGGCAAACCCAACTATTGACCCAAGACATGATTGAACCGATGCATATAATGCTATAAGTTCGGGTGCCGCACTTGTGAAAGTGTTCGGACTTGTCACACCATGTTTTTGGGGTACATAAGCCCACAGTGTATTAGCCGCACCAAATTATGCAGCTGCAATGTCATAAATGAACATATATAATGGGAAAGAATGCAATAATAGGCAAGAGCTATATATTGGTTATTAAAAAAAGCGCAAATAAAAGCGAGCGACACAAATTGTGCGATAAGCAAGGTGCGTGACTTTTGACATGTCCCCCTTCGGGGAAAGTTTGCGGTGTGGTGTGTAAAACAGGTATCTTTGCTCGTAATAGAGACCACACGGACCTTTGGACGCATTTTACGCTTCCACGGCTGTTGCATCGTGTATTCGTAGCGAATGCGGACAGGGCTTCGGAGAACGAGTCACGAAAGTAAAGGAAGAAAAAGAAAAAAAGGAATGACACAAGCGGGAGCCCTAGTGCGGTCT
Organism: Aegilops longissima; assembly: GCA_021605205.1. Lineage (NCBI taxonomy): Eukaryota > Viridiplantae > Streptophyta > Magnoliopsida > Poales > Poaceae > Aegilops > Aegilops longissima. The sequence continues at coordinate 245,686,326 of CM038679.1, forward strand.
AGCAGCATCTTTGGGCGTCGTGGTCGTGGCCCGTCCCCTATGCCCATGGTGCTTGAGCGCAATTACATGCGCGTAATCTTGCTTCAGCGAGTTCGCGAGGGCTGGGGTTGGGGCTGCATTACTACGCTTGTTCGTAGCGTGCGGCGGTCTTGCTGTAGGTTATTCGAGGCGCGCAAGCGGTGTCCGATTGTTTATTGGCGGATGGAGAATTGCCTTAAGAGGCTGTTACGCACTTCGCGCATGGCGGCCGTATGCTCCTCCGTTCGGAGGAGCGTTGATGTTTGCATTGACCGTGATTACGCCTCGAGGGCTGGCATCTTGAGCTTGAGGTACGCGTAGTGCGGCACCGCATTGAATTTTGCGAATGCGGTTTGTCCAAGTAGTGCGTGATAGCCGCTGCGAGCGGGACTATGTCGAAGATTAACTCCTCACGGAAGTTATCCGGGATCGAAGACCACTTCAAGTGTAACGGAGCACTCTGTGATTGGCCTCTACACACGGAATGGCGCCTTTAAAGGCCGTCTTTGTGGGTTTGATCCTTGCGGGTCTATGCCCATTTTGCGCCTTTGTATCTGATAAAGCAGGTTCGAGGCTGCTACCGCCGTCCATCGGGACTCTAGTGAGGTGAAATCCGTCGATGATTGGGTCAAAAACCAATGCAGCGAATCCGCCGTGGCGGATGCTAGTGGGGTGGTACCTTGATCGAAGGTGATCGGGCAGGGAAGACCATGGGTTGAACTTGAGCGACTGGCTCCATCGGCGTATCGTCCCTTAGTGCGCTTCCGCTCCCTTTTGTGTATGTGGGTTGCGTATATCATGTTCACCGTCCGCACTTGTGTGGGAAAGCCCTTCATCCTCTATTGTTCGGCGGCCGGGGCTCTTCCTCGTCATCGCTATGCAGCCCCTTGTCGTTGTTTTCGACGCTTAGCTTGCCTACTTGCTTGAACACCCAACAATCCCTGTTGGTGTGGTTGGCTGGTTTTTCGGGGGTGCCATGTATCTGGCACAAGCGATCAAGTATTCGGTCCAAGTTGGAAGGGCCCAGGGTATTTGTTTTGAATGGCTTCTTCCGCTGACCGAGTCTAGAGCCTCGAATCGGCGATTCTTGTCGTATCTTCAACATTATCACCGTTAATGCGGCGTTTATGCTTGTTGCGACGCGACCTGCCATTGCTGTCCTTGGTATCCGAACTACCGGTGTGTTTGGCCAAGTTGTTGCTTGAGCTAGCAGCTGTCCTCTCCAGCATAAAGCGGGTCATGAGTGTGGCGAGGGCTGCCATGGATTTTGGCTTATCTGTCCTAGGTGCGGGCTAGCCACTCATCAGCGGATGTTGTGTTTGAAGGCTGCTAAGCGCCTGCGCATCCGGACGATCGGCGATCTGATTTTTCTTTGTTAGGAACCGCGTCCCGAATTGTGCGGCGATTCTTACAGCTGCGGAATTATATGGCTAAGGTCATGGCGTCTGGTGGTGCGCACATATGTGCCTGGAAGTTATCAAGGAATGCGGCTTCGGGTCCTCCCAATAACCGATTGACTCTCTTTGGCAAGCTGTTGAGCCAATGCCGAGCTGGTCCTTTAAGCTTGAGTGGGAGGTATTTGATGGCATGTAGATCATCACCGAGGGCCATGTGGATATGGAGGAGATAGTCCTCGATCCGGACCATGGGATCTGTGGTACCATCGTATGATTCGATGTTTACTGAGTTTGAAGCCCTCGGGATTTGATGATCCATTACTTCATCTGTGAAGCATAGTGGGTGTCTTGGCGCCTCATGTTGGGCTATATCACGGCGTAGCTCATATGAGCTTTGTCTACTATGTTCGCCGGCGGGTTTGTCTGTATCGGCGTGACGGTAATCATCGAGTCGTTGGGCGCCCGCGATCTGTAGATCGATCTTGTATGCTTTGCCTTATCCTCAATATATCTCTTAAGTCGGTGCATTTTCCCGTGCATTGGTACTTTTTGAGTGGCGTCGGGCGTGGCTTGGGAGGGCGAGAGGCTTCTCTGTCGCTGACCACGGGTGGCTGGTCTGCCATGGCGTCTTATTTGGTGGCGTGGGTGCTTCCTCCTCGATCGAGGCAATGGCCTGCGTTTGGGGTAGCTTTTGGAGGCGTTCGAGTTCATACTCTTGACTGCAAGGACTTGATCCATCTGTCGACTAGCAGGTCTTAGTCAGCTCTAAGTTGTTGCTGCTTTTCTTGAGGCTGCTTGCCGTGGCCATGAGCCTGCGTTTAAGCGCTCTTGTTCGACGGGGTCCTCTGGCATGACAATTCGTAGCGTAAATCGAGGCTTGCCTCGTCTTCGAGGGCGCATAATTGTTGTCTTCTACCTCTCTTTACATACCGCCTTTGTAAATGCGGACTTGCTTCTCCCTCCTCCTGCGATGAGTCCTGCTGGAGGGGGTCATCTTCGGCATTGTCCGGGGTATTATTGTCTCCCGTGCCGGAATCGCCGTTTTTACTATGGCAGGATTTAGAGCGGTGCCGCTGGCGTCGCGCGGCAGGTTGTTTCTTGGAGGGGTCATCCTCCGCCGTTCCATCGCCATTCCCATCTTTTGGGATGTCCACCATGTAAATGCCATATGACGAGGTTGCCTTCCAGTGCCCCGTGCGCACTGGCTCTTGATCGTCTCCGGCACTGTCGTCCATACCGTCGATGTCTTCGGAGTCGAAGTCGAGCATGTCGGTTAAATCATCGGCGGTGGCTACAAAGTGGGTGGTGGGTGGGTGTTGAATTTCTTCGTCGTCAAGAATCCCAGCCTTCTGACCGTAGTTCGCCGGGGCTCCCCTGACAAAGAGAGACTTTAATGAGTTTAGGATATCGCCAAAGGCGAGTCTTTGAAAGATGTCGCGGTGGTGAACTCTATAACGGCGCCCGGATCGGATTCGGACCGGTAGGGGTGGGGAGGTTGGGGTCCAGGAAGGAGTCCGACACACAGGAGTCCGAGCTTTGCAAGGACAGGGATGGTGTTGGCTCAATCGCCGTAGAATTTCAGCCCGAGGCGGTGTCCAACCAACCGTCCTCGTCAGTGAAACCGGCTCCGGATTAAGGGTCGGGCGGGCACTCGTGCGGCCTCGAGGGCCTCGTTCGGTGGCAGAGCTAGATCGTACCCATCGAGGCAAGTCACGGCACGCTCGGGCTGTAGCGCGAATCCGTCGAAGATCAAGTCTCCACGAACATCGGCCGTATAGTTCATGCTTCAAATCTGACCTGATGGCCGGGGCGTAGCTTCGATCTGCTCCGGATGGCCTAGCGAATTGGCCCGCGATTGCAAAGCCGCGAATCTGAAGATCTGTCCGGGGAGAAAAGTCTCAGCCTGGACTGCGTCGTTGCTGATGATGTGGATAGGAGTCCGGCACCTTAGAGTCACGGTCTTCGCAAAGGACAGGGATTGTGTTCGGCTCAATCGCCGAAGAGATTTCAACCCCCGAGGTGGTGTCCAACCAACCATCGTCGATCGGCGAGATCGGCTCCGAATCAATGTTGAGCGGACACTAATCTTGACCTCGTGGGACGGTGTCCGTGGCAGAGTTAGATCATGCCCATCGAGATAGTGCGGGCGGCAGCTGCGGCTCGAATCCGTCGAAGATCAAGTCTCGTGGATGTCGACCGTGTAGTTTAAACTTCAAATCTGACCTGATGGCGGGCGTAGCTTTCGATCTGCTCCGGATGGCCAAGTGAATTGGCCCATGATGCAAAGCCGCCCGAATCTGAAGATCTGTCGGGGAGAAAAGTCTCACCCTGGACCCGCGTCGTTGTTGATGATCGAAGGAGCCATCGGGCCTATAGGTGACGACGAAGGAACTCTCAATGAAAGCACCAATGTCGGTGTCAAAACCGGCGGATCTCGGGTAGGGGGTCCCGAGCTATGCGTCTAAGCGGATGGTAACGAGGAGACAAGGGACACGATGTTTTTACCAGGTTGGCCCTCTCGATGGAGGTAATACCCTACTACTTGCTTGATTAATATTGATGATATGGGTAGTACAAGTAGATCTACCACGAGATCAAGGAGGCTAAACCCTAGAAGCTAGCCTATGGTATGATTGTTGTTCGTCCTACGGACTAAAACCCTCCGGTTTATATAGACACCGGATAGGGTTAGGGTTACACAAAGTCAGTTATAATGGTAGTATATCTACATATCCGTATCGCCAAGCTTGCCTTCCACGCCAAGGAAAGTCCTATCTAGACAAGGGATGAAGTCTTCAATCTTGTATCTTCATAGTCCAGGAGTCCGGCCAACGGTGATAGTTCGGCTATCCGGACACCCCCTAATCGAGGACTCCCTCAGGGGTCCCGAACTGTGCGTCTAAGGCGGATGGTAACAGGAGGCGGGGGACACAATGTTTACCCAGGTTCGGGCCCTCTCGAGGAGGTAATACCCTACTTCCTGCTTGATTGATCTTGATGATATGAGTATTACAAGAGTTGATCTACCACGAGATCAGTGAGGCTAAACCCTAGAAGATAGCCTATGATTATAATTGTTGTTCTATGGACTAAACCCTCCGGTTTATATAGACCGGAGGGGGATATGGTTACACAGAGTCGGTTACAAGGGAGGTGATCTACATATCTGAATTGTCAAGCTTGCCTTCCACGCAAAGGAGAGTCTCATCCGGACACGGGACGAAGTCTTCAATCTTATATCTTCATAGTCCAACAGTCCGCCAAAGTATATAGTCCGGCAGTCCGAGGACCCCCTTATCCAGGACTCCCTCAGTAGCCCCTGAACCAGGCTTCAATGACGATGAGTCCGGTGCGCAGATCATCTTAGGCATTGCAAGGCGGGTTCCTCTTCCGAATACTCCATAGAAGATTTTGAACACAACGATCATGTCCGGCTCTGCAAAACAAATTCCACATTCCACCGTAGAGAGTACAATATCCCATAAATCTAATCTGCTGACACATTTCATAGCGTGACATCACGCCATGGCGCGGTCATTATTCGAACCATTTTTCTCAACCAGCTACTGCACATATTGCGAGGCGGTTTTCTAGGCACGTCTTGTCGAAGCAGAGATCGTGTCCCCTTATCACGGGATTCTCATCAATACGGGTGTGGGTAACCCAACCACGCCATTAATCACGACGCTTGGGGAATAAGCGAGTTTACCAGGCAAGTGGGGAGGCGCAGAATCCCTGCTGCCTTTATAAGGGGATAAGGACTCCCTCTCGCACCCACGCTTTCTCCTTCCCGATCCATTCACCTTCGCTCGAGCTCCAGTGCCCGAGCGTTCATCTTCTCCGCCCACAAAGGCCTTCCAAAAATGTCCGGATCCGGAGCAGGAGGCAAGTGGATGGCCTCTACCGCCCGGAGAAGGATATCAAAAAGCTTCGGGAGGCCTGGTACCTGGCCAAGAAAATCAGCCACCGTCTCTCAACGGCGGGATAGATCGTCCCTACTCCAGAACCCCACGAGAGGGTTGTATTCCTCCCTCATTTTGTCCGCGGGCTAGGGTTTCCCCTCCACCCGTTCGTTCGCGGCATCATGTTTTATTACGGGATCGATTTTCATGATCTATCCCCCAATTCCTTCCTCAACATCTCGACATTCATCGTCGTGTGCAAGGCTATTCTCCGCATCTCGCCACACTTCGGCTTATGGCTGAAGATCTTTAATGTGAAGCCCAAGGTAGTGAGCGGCGAGCACACCGAGTGCGGGGGTGCTATGGTGAGCAAGATGCCCAACATCACATGGCGAACATGTACTTTTAATGATTCCATCAAAGAGTGGCAACATCAGTGGTTTTACATCACTGAGCCGCACGGCACGGAATGGGCCGCTGCTCCCGAGTTCTGATCCGAAGCCCCTCTGCGGCTTATGTCCTGGCCTAAGAAGGGCCTGAACTGGTCTTCGTCCGACGAACTGTAGGTGCTCCAGACGCGCGTTAAGGATATGGAAGACAAGGACATCGAACTTGTCAATGTAGTCCAGGTGATGTTAGTTCGCCGGATCCTGCCTTGTCAACACCGGACTTGCAATCTATGGGAATTCGATCCGGCCAAGCACCAAACCCTGCGATAGCTCTTTGGCTCCTCGCAAAAAGACATCTGGAAGGTGCTTTTCAAGTCCGGCAAATCATGGCCGGACTCGGCCGAGGACCGCGGGTACCAACTGTCCCGCCCTGCAAACTCGCTAAGTTATTATACGTTTTATCCGCATAACCCAAGGGAAATGCTTAATGGGTTTTCTTAAACTCCCCTAGGGCTGGGCAGCGAAAGCGGGCGGATCCTTGTCCGGCCCCGCTGCCCAAAGAACCGGCCGACCCACTTCAGCGAAGATCTTTGGTCGATGCCATACAAAGGCGTCGAAGAAGAAGGTCGAGAAGGAGGCCAAAAAGACCCGGGGCGGCCTTCGTCGCCGCGGCACTTCGGACACAATATCCGAAGGCTCCAGCATCCGTTCTGCCTCCGAAGAGGACGAGGAGGTGGAGGAAGACGAATCCCCAGCGGGGGGAGAAAGAAGAGGGCGGCCTCCATACACTTGGAGGCCGAGTCGCCTAAAAGGGGAAAAGTTCCTCTTGTGGAAGAGCCCACTGCCGCCACCGACAGCAGCCCGGCGAGGGATCCCAGGGCCCAGCCCCTGGTGAACTCGAGAGTATACAAAATCCGAACACGTTTATGCGTCCAGACTCATCATGGCATAATAATTTAACCTGAGTGAGGGAGTCCCGGACTAGGGGGTGTCCGGATAGCCGGACTATCGTCACGGCCGGACTCCAAGACTATGAAGATACAAGATTGAAGACTTCGTCCCGTGTCCGGATGGGACTTTCCTTGGCGTGGAAGGCAAGCTTGGTGATACGGATGTGTAGATCTCCTACCATTGTAACCGACTCTGTGTAACCCTAACCTATCCGGTGTCTATATAAACCGGAGGGTTTTAGTCCGTAGGACGAACAACAATCATACCATAGGCTAGCTTCTAGGGTTTAGCCTCCTTGATCTCGTGGTAGATCTACTCTTGTACTACCCATATCATCAATATTAATCAAGCGGGGTAAGGGTATTACCTCCATCGAGAGGGCCCGAACCTGGGTAAAAACATCGTGTCCCTCGTCTCCTGTTACCATCCGCCTAGGCGCACGATTCGGGACCACCTACCGAGATCCGCGGTTTGACACCGACATTGGTGCTTTCATTGAGAGTTCCTCGTATCGTCACCGATAGGCCCGATGGCTCCTTGATCATCAACAACAGCAGCGGTCGAGGTGAGACTTTTCTCCTGGACAGATCTTCGTGTTCGGGCGGCTTTACGCTGCTGGTCAATTAAGCAGCCATCTGGAGCAGATCGAAGCTTCGCCCTGGCCATCGAGGTCAGATTTGGAAGTTTGAACTATCGGCTGATATCCGCGGAGACTTGATCTTCGACGGTTGAGCCGCAATAACATGCCGCACTATCTCGATGGGCATGATCTAACTCTGCAGGCGAACGGTGCCTGGAGGCCGCACGATATCCGCTCCGACCCTTAATCCGGGCGGATTCCCCGATCGAGGACGAGTGGTTGGACACCGCCTCGGGGGCTACAATCTCTACGGCGATCGAGCCGAACTCCATCCCTGTCCTTTGCGAAGACCTTGACTCCAGGGTGCCGGACTCCTCTCCGGACTCCGAACCCTCCGCGCCCCTGCCAATCGAATCCGATTGGACGCCGGTCATGGAGTTCACTGCTGCGGACATCTTTCAGCACTCGCCCTTTGGCGACATCCTGAATTCACTAAAGTATCTCTTTATCCGGAGAGCCCTGGCCGGACTACGGACAGGAAGGTTGGGATGCGGACGATGAAGAAATTCAACGACCACCCACCACCCACTTGGTAGCCAGTGTCGATGATTTAACCGACATGCTAGACTACGACTCCGAAGACATCGACGGTATGGACGACGATGCCGGAGATGACCAAGACGCAGCGCCTACGAGGCGCCTTTGGAAGGCCACCTCGTCATATGACATATACATGGTGGATATCCCAAAAGCGGGAGCGGCGATGGAACAGCGGAGGATGACCCCTCAAGAAACAGCGAAGCGCCCGATGTCGATGGCGCGCTCTAAATCCGCCACAATAAAATGGTGATTACGGCAGGGAGATAATAACACCGGACGGTGAAGAAGAACCCCCTCCGGCGAGGACTCAGCGGGAGGAGGAGAAGCAAGTCCGCCGCGATAGTCAGCGAGAAAAAGAGGTCGAGGATGATAATTATCGCCTCCCTCCGAAGATGAGGCAAGCCTCGTGACGGCAATTTGTCGTGCACGAGGATCCCGCCGAACAGAGCGTTTCAAGCGCGGGCTTATAGCCACGACAAGCAGCCTCAAGAAAAAGCAGCAACAACTTAGAGCTGATCAAGACCTGCTAGATGGCGAGATGGACTGAAGTCCTTGCAGCGAAGAGTATGAACTCGAGCGCCCTCAAAAGCTACCCCAAGCGTGAGGCCGTTGCCTCGACTAGAGGAGGAAGAACCCAAGTCACGGCGCATGACATGGCAGACCGGCCACCTGCGTGGCGCGATAGAAAAGCCTCTCGGCCTCCGCTCAAGCCACACCCGGCGCGCTCAAAAAGTACCAAGGCACGGAAAAGCGCGCGGACTTGCGAGATATATTAGAGGATAAGGCAAAACATACAAGATCGATCTACGGATCGGCGTGGGCGCCCAGCAATGCGGGATGATTGCCGTCACGCCGGATACAGCAAACCCGGCGGGCGAACACGATGAACAAAGCTCATATGAGCTACGTCGTGATATAGCCCAATATAGAGGCGCCGCACACCCACTATGCTTCACGGATGAAGTAATGGATCATCAAATCCCCGAGGGCTTTAAACCCGTAAACATCGAATCATACGATGGTACCACAGATCATGTGGTCTGGATCAAGGATTATGTCCTCCATATCCACATGGCCCACGGTGATGATCTACATGCCATCAAATACCTCCCACTCAAGCTTAGAGGACCAGCTCGACATTGGCTCAATAGCTTGCCGGCAGAATCAATTGGTTGTTGGGAGGACACGGAAGCCGCATTCCTTGATAATTTCCGGGGCACATATGCGACCACCGACGCCGATGACCTTAGCCACATAATTCAGCAGCGAAGAATCGGCGGACAATTACGGACTCGGTTCCTAACAAAAAAAATCAAATCGTTGACTGTCCGGATCTGAGAGGCCCTTGCAGCCTTCAAACATAACATCATGACGAGTGGCTTGCCCGGCACCTAGGGACAGGAAAAGCCGAAATCTATGGCAGCCCTCACAACCCTCATGACTACGCTTTTGTGCGGGAGAGGACAGCTGGCTAGCTCGAAGCAACAACAGGCCAAACATCACGATAGTCCGGATACCAAGGACAGCAATGGCAGGTCGGCGTCACAACAAGAACAAAGCGCCGCGTGCGGCGATAATACTGAAGATCTGACCGTCAATGCGGATTGAGCTCTAAACCCGGTCAGCGGAAGAAGCCATTCAAAAGAAATACCGGAGGCCCGTCCAACTTGGACCGAATACTCGATCGCTTGTGCGGATACATGGCACCCCAAAACCAGCCAATCACACCAGCAGGGATTGTTGGGTGTTCAAGCGAGCGAGCAAGTTAAGTTCGAACTCAATGACAAGGGGCTGCATAGCGATAGCGATGAAGAGCCCGGCCGCCCGAACAATAGAGGACAGAAGGGTTTTCCTACACAAGTGCGGACGGTGAACATGATATACACAACCCACATACCCAAAGGGGCGGAAGCATGCACTAAGGGGCGTATATGCGATGGAGCGATCGCCCGTAGTTCAACCCATGGTCTTCCTGCCCGATCACCTTTGATCGAAGGGACCACCCCACTAGCATCCGTCACGGCGGCTTTGCCGCATTAGTTCTTGACCCAATTATCGACGGATTTCACCTCACCGAGTCTGATGGAATGGCGGTAGCAACTGAACCTGCTTTATCGGGATCTGGTCGCATAAAATGGGCATAGACCCCTCAAGGATTAAACCTACAAATACGACCTTTAAAGGCGTCATACCGGGTGTAGAGGCCAATTGTATAGGCTCAGTCACACTCAAAGTGGTCTTGGGATCTCCGGATAACTTCCGGCGAAGAGTTAATCTTGAGATCATCCCATTCATGGCGGCTATCATACCTTTGCTCGGACGAACCGCATTGCAAAGTTCAATGCGGTGCCGCTTTTCGCGCATACCTCAAGCTCAAGATGCAGGCCCTCGAGGTAATCACGGTCAATGGAAACACCGAGCGCTCTCTCCGAGCGGAGGAGCATCTGGCGGCCCTCGCGGCGGAGGTGCAAAGCAGCCTCTCACGGCAATTCTCGAGTCCGGCCACTAAGCGTCCGGACCCGCCAAGCGCCCGAGTAACCTGCAACAAGACCACAGCACGATTCAAGCACGAGTAGTAATCCGGCCAACCCCAGCCCTCGCGAAATTGCGAAGCTAGTATGCTGCGTACATAATTACGCTCTGGAGATACCATGGGCATATGGGGAGGGGCAAGACAACGTACGCCAAGAATGCGGCTCGACCGCACGGGAGGCTCCGTTTGTGTCATTTCTTGTTTCTTTTCCCCTTTTTCTTCCTTTTTTTTACTTTCAGGACTCCGTCTTTGAGAAGTCCTGTCCGGCACTTGAATCGCCGAACTCACGATGCAACAGCCAGGGAAGCGGAAAGCCACGTCGAGTGTTCAGGTGGTCTCTATTACGAGCATTATACCTGTTTTACATATCATCCAGCAGCTTACCCTTGGAGGGGGACATGTTAGATAGTCCCATCCCTTGCTTATCACACTATTTGTATCGTTCTGCTTCCATTGCAGTACCTTTTTGAATAAACAATACATAGCTCTTGCTTATTATTGCTCTACTTCCTTTATATATACATATGTTCATTTCACGACATGTTGCAACCGTACACTTTGGTACGGCCTGTACACTAGGGGCTTAAGTATCCCAAAATTATGGTGTGATAAGTCCGAACACTTTCACAAGTGCGGCACCCCGAACTTATAGCATTATATGAATTGGCTCCGAATCATGTCTTGGGTCAATAGTTGGGTTTGCCCGGCTCCCATGTTTTGGTACCTTTCGTTCCGCTATATCGGCTAAGGTAGCACCGGGAGAACCACTGCGATTGTGCCCCAATTATGCTGGGTCGAGCACCTCGATGGAAAGCTAAACTGACCGTCATGATAAGGCGAGAGCGATCGCTGTTCGAGAGGTTTTTCGAGTCCCTAAAGACTTATGCCGCTTAGGCGAGGAACCGAATTGTCCGGCCAAGGCGTGGATAGCGCCATGAACTCGGTCTTCGAATACTAGGGGCTTCGCGAAATTTAAAATTATAGAATTCTATGGCTAAGTGAGAGTGTTCAAGCATTATAAGTCCGGTTGCCTTGTTCGTTGTGTTGGCGCCTCCCTAGATGGACCCAAGAATGGGAACAAGAGTGCTCAAGTTTATCCGAACACCCCAGCACTTTCGTGGCATGGGGCTGAAGCCAACGACTTGCCATCTCTCAAATTTGATAAGCGACCGCCTGAAGGTAATATTTTAAATTAATAAGCGTTGCTTAGCGCATATGAACAAGTTTTCAGCGTACTGGGATAACAAATGCGAGTTTATTCAAAATTACATCTTTGGAGCACTCATCCGCTATTGGCGGGCACCCTTGAGGAGGCCCTCATAGTACATTTCGGGCGTGCGATGCTCATGGCCCTTCGTGGCCCGTCCGTCACCAGCCTCTCGCATCCAGCTTGCCCCAGTGCACTTTAGCACGGGCAAGGGCCCGACGGACACCTTCAATGCAGACGGGCGCTTGATGACTTCAAGCCGTGGACAGGCATCAACCAGCCAGCGCACCAAGCGAAGTAGCTCCGGGCATGGCCTCCAATGGCCACACCCAGCTATAAGGCCCTTCATGGCCTGTTCGGCGACCTTATGGAGCTCGACCAGCTGCTTCAGCTGGTCGCTCAGGGGCACTAGATGGTCAGCCTCAGCATACTGAGACCAGAACACCTTTTCCGTCGAGCTCCCCTCCTTGGCGCGGTAGAATGCGGCAGCATCAGACACACTACGGGGCAAATCTGCGAATGCTCCTGGAGAGCTCCGAATCCAGGTAAGTAATAGGTAATTCACCTTCACATGCTTGCTTTGCATAAAGAATGCCTTACCCGCCGCTATCTTCTTTAGTGCTTCAATTTCTTGGAGGGCTTTTTGGGCCTCGGCCTTAGCAACTTTGGCACTCTCAAGAGCCGAGGCAAGCTCGGACTCTCGGGTCTTCGAGTCACGCTCCAAACCCTCGTATTTTTTCACAAGAATCTTGAGCTCTTGCCGCACCTCCGCCAGCTGTGCCTCCCCTTTCTCTCGCTCGGTGCGTTCATGAGCCGCTTTGTTTTCGACCCACGGACACCGCTTCCTCGTGGTCGCCACCTCGTTCTGGCCCTGCAGTACCCATGTTATTCATGTTATTTTTGCAACCAAAACCTTTTCTATAAGGTATTTCTTTAATAAGGTATTACTTACCTTCCTTGTCCTCGAGCTCCTTCTTGGCTTGTCCGAGCTCGTTCTCGGACCTTCGAGGTTACGCATCAATGCATTGACCTCCATGATCGGTCTGGCAGAGGTCGGCAGGCGCAGCCTGCATTCCCATATTGACATACTTATGTTAGACTCCTGCGTATATCTTTTAGATCCTTAGTCCGGCTTTTCTTTCCGAACACGAACTAAGCATCGAGAACTCTTGTCTATGCGGTTATATTTTTATATACTCTAAACTTACCTCAAAGCCTGTTAGAAGGCTCGTACAGGCTTCGGTCAGTCCGCTCTTGGCGGACTGAACTGTCGGATCACCGCACTCATAACAGTGTGGTGCTCCTCCTTGATGGAGCGCCGTTAAGCGCCTCCGATAAGTTATCCGGTGCCTCCGGTTGGGCCGGAGGACACGGCGTCTTACCTTCTTCCGAAGGGTCCGCTTGCGGACTCGGAACCATGAAGGTTCGGCATGGAGACCGGACAAGGTCGGGCCTAGAGCCCACGGGGTCTTGCCCCACGCCGCTGGAGTCCAGGAGGTCGCCTTGTGGCACCTCCTGCGCTACCTCCTCTTGACCAAGCCCCTCTTGGGGCCCCGCCGCGGCGTCGTCCGCAGCATGAGGCGAGGAGGCGGTCGGAAGCGAAGTACTCTCCATTTCCGACGAGCCCAGGGACCCGCTCGATGAATCGGCAAACTCACCCTTAGGCGGGCTGCACGGTTGTTCGACATTAGAGAACACTCTGCAATAATAAAAAGCCATGGGTATCCGGACACTTACGATCTCGCCAGGGGCTTGGCCCTTGTAGGCCAATCCTCCTCGTCGTCGTCGACGTTGGTGGAGAAGTCCGGAGGAAGGATTCTTCCTTCTTGGACCCTCCGGCCTCCCGGTTAGGCGGCCTTCCTTTCTTCTCCTCCCCACTGGGAGGAGCTTCTTCTTCTTCCTCCTCGTCTTGGGGAGAAGATTCGCTTCAAAATCTGACAAGACTTTTGGCGTCGGGAGCTCCTTGAGTTCCGTGGCCTCCTTCTTAGCCTTCTTCTCCGGCACCACGACGGCGCCGGAGCCCAGAGCCCGTCAATGGGCGTCCTCTGGGTCTTCGGCAAAGAGCCGGACAGTTAATCTGTCCGGGCGTCTTCACCGATCTGTCAAAGATTAGGGAGTTTTAGATCCCACGTGAGTCAATCTATGAAAAAGAGTCCCGTAAAGGGTAAAATAACTTACCTCGCCGGCTGGGCCGCGAGCTGTATCCGCAATCCTTGTTAGCGGATGTTGGGGCTTCAGCGCCCTTGAACAGCACCTTCGGGCATCTTAAATGCGTAGTGTCGAAGAGCCGGCTCAAATTGGTGCTGTGCCGGATCGAACTCCCACAAGTTAAAGGCCCGTTGTTGGCATGGGAGAATCGGCGAATGAGCATCACTGGATTACGTCGACAAGCCTGAGATTCTTGTCCACCAGTTTTGGACGCATGTTTGGAGTCCGGATAGCTCTTCGAACCCCCACGTCAGGCCCGTCTCCTTCCATGACGCGAGCCGTGTGGGAAGCCAGATCTGAATTGGGGCCGCCACCCATTCGGGTCGCGTGGCTCGGTGATGTAGAACCACCCCGATTGCCACCCCTTTATGGTCTCCACAAAGGCGCCCTCGAGCCATAGGACCTTGGCCATCTTGCCAACCATGGCGCCTCCGCACTCCGCTTGATGGCCGCCCACTATCTTCGGCCGGACGTTGAAGATCTTCAGCCATAAGCCGAAGTGGGGCTGGATGCAGAGGAAAGCCTCGCACATGATGATAAACGCCGAGATGTTGAGGATGAAATTCGGGGCCAGGTCGTGGAAGTCCAGGCCGTAGTAGAACATGAGCCCCCGGACAAATGGGTGAAGTGGAAAACCTAGTCCGCGGAGGAAGTGGGGGAGAAACACTGCCCTCTCCTGGGGCCCGGGGGTTGGAATAAGCTGCCCCTCTCGGGCAGCCTGTGCGCAATGTCGCCGAACAAGTATCCGCCTCCCAGTCTTTTGATGTGCCCTCCGGCGACGGAGGAGGCCATCCACCTGCCTCCCGCCTCGACATGGTTGGAGAAGGTTGAGGTGGGATGTGCGGACTTGGGCGCTGGAGCTCGAGTACGCGGAAATGGATAAGCAAAGGAGGAAGAAGGCGTAGGTGAAAAGGTGGATCCTTATCCCCTTATATAGACGGACGAAGCTATGCGTCCCCCACTATCCTGGTAAAACTCGCTTACTTCCCAAGCGCCGTAATCAATGGTGCGGATGGGTTACCCACGTCCGTATTGATGAGAATCCCAGAATAAGGGGGCACGATCTATGCTTTGATAACACGTGCCAAGGAAACCGCCTCGCTAAACACGCTGAGGTGGAACAATAAAAAACGATTCATATAAAGGCCTGGCCGTTGTGTGATGTCACGCCGCGGAATGTGTCAGTAGATCTGTGCAAAAGTTATTCTCTCTACGGTGTTATGTGGAACTTGTTTTGCAGAGCCGGACACAATCCTTGTGTTCAAAATCTTCTATGAAGTATTCGGAGGAGGAACCCACCTCGCAATGCCGAAGACAATAAACGCGCCAGACTCATCGTCGTTGAAGCCTGGTTCAGGGGCTACTGAGGGAGTCCCGGACTAGGGGGTGTCCGGATAGCCGGACTATCTTCACGGCCGGACTCCAAGACTATGAAGATACAAGATTGAAGACTTCGTCCCGTGTCCGGATGGGACTTTCCTTGGCGTGGAAGGCAAGCTTGGCGATACGGATGTGTAGATCTCCTACCATTGTAACCGACTCTGTGTAACCCTAACCTATCCGGTGTCTATATAAACCGGAGGGTTTTAGTCCGTAGGACGAACAACAATCATACCATAGGCTAGCTTCTAGGGTTTAGCCTCCTTGATCTCGTGGTAGATCTACTCTTGTTCTACCCATATCATCAATATTAATTAAGCAGGAGTAGGGTATTACCTCCATCGAGAGGGCCCGAACCTGGGTAAAAACATCGTGTCCCTCGTCTCCTGTTACCATCCGCCTAGACGCACAGTTCGGGACCCCCTACCCGAGATCCGCCAGTTTTGACACCGACACTGAGCCATATTTTTTGTAGTCTGGCGAGGTCCCGCACCGAACAATCCTCATCAGAGGATTTGCTGAGCTCGGATGCTATGGAGAGCGGGACGCCCCCGAAGGCCCCTGCCCCCAAATATGTGAATAACACCGAGGCTTGCCTGCATGACCCCGCCAAGGAGGGGGGAAGAGATCGTGAAAGCGGCGCCTGGAGGTCAAACTTCAGGGGCCGGAGACATGGGGGAAAAGATTCCCATGGGAGTCGACGGCGGGAGCCATCTTGAATTCGGCTCCCAGCCGGACGCAGTTCGGGAGACCAATACGGCTCCAGAATCAAGCAGGCGGCCTCCCTCGGCTGGAAGGGGCGTGCCTGTTCCACCAGCAATCTCTGTCCAACCAGAGGTGCCGGATGCTTTGTTGGCGGCGCTGAAGAGCGCCTCCATCATCGATGAACACCGTGCCCTTCTGGGTGCGGTGATTAAGAAGATTGAGTCTGCTGAGAGTGGACTGAATGAAGCCTGTATCAGCCTTATAAGAGGCTTTGAGGTATGTTTTATGAAGTTTCGAAGAGTGTAATAGTGTGGATAGTAGCCCATGATACACTGTTCGGTGAAAGAAAGAACCGGACAGAGGATCAAATTTATGTTCGACGAAAGACTCATTTGATATGATCTATCTCTCATTTATAAGCAGGCGTCTGCAGCGGCTGCTGCCTCTCATACTATGGAGGTCTTGGGACTGAATCAGAGTATGGAGCGGCCAAAGAAGAACTTGGCCAGTTGAAAAGGCAGTTGGAAGATAAACAAGGTATGCACAAGCCTTGTTCGCGTTCAGTGCAAACGAATTTCCAGTATGATATAATATGTTCCATGATTTTCGCTAGGGACGATGACCGAAGTCGTGGCTCTTCTGAAGGCTGTGGCCGAGGCCAAGAAAAAGGCAGCCGCAGAGCAGGCTCTTCGTGAGAAACATGAGGCCAGGGTTATTAAAGCTGAGCAGGAGCTTCAAGAGGCCGTTAAGAAATGTGAGACCTTGGAGCAAAGTTTAACAGAGAAAGAATCCGAACTCACCAGGGCTCATCAGGCCGCGTGTGATGCCCTGAGGGAAACCCAAGGCGCCCTGCAGGAGATCCAAGAGGCGAGGAAGATCGCAGCGGGTAAGGCTCTTTTCCATGTAAATCAAGTATTTGAGGAGAAAATCATGTTTCTAATTTTGAGTTTGGATTTCTCCAGGGGTATTTGCGGAACTGCTCCGTAGTATATCGGATGCCGCCCAATTATACCAAGCTGAATAAAGGAACACTGCGGATAAGCTCTTCTGGTCGCAGTATCTGGCACCGAATTATCCGTTGCCTTTTGCCGACCAACTGAAACAACTGATCGAACTGCATAGGGCGGCCGAACTAGTCATGAAGGATTTGATTATTCGGCTATGGCCCGCCGAGCCGATTCGAAGCAACTAATTCGGGCTCGTGAAGCGGCTTGTGAGTGCCTGCCCTCGACTTGACGTCATCAAGTGGTCGGTCTATATGGAGGGTGCGCGAATGGCCTTCGCCCGCGCAAAGGTGCACTAGGGGAAGATGGATGCCTAAAAGCTGATGACCGAGGGACCGCCAGAGGGGAAGGAGCACCGCAAGCCCGAATTATATTATGGAAGTGTCCTGAAAGGATCCCGCCTTGCGGTGGAGCAATGCACCATGGACATTATATTTCCATGAATACAATCATGTTGTCCTTTGTAGTGTTTGAACAAGGTCATTACTATTATTTATTGCCGGTTATATAAAAGTTTATCCTCCTGCACGGCCGTTTTATATATTAATCCTGAGAGTTGGCTACCGTCGCTAAACGCCTCTACGTAGGAAATGCAGGGGTGTTCGGGATAAACCTGATCACTCTTTATCCCAATTTTGGGTCCTTCGAAGGAGGTGTTTAGCACAACGAACCAGGCAATCGGACTATAGGGCTTTATCACTCTCACTTAGCCATCAGAGCTTTAGAAAAGGAAGGTAGGCGTAGCCCCTGGTGTTCGGAAGATTGCAAGAGGGGCTCTATAAGCACCTGATCGGAAGAAAAGCCGATCCATCGCAAGCTGCACTGGTTATGGCATTATGCGGCAGGAATCCTTAAAGATTTTACAACCTCTCTCGAACAGCTGACCAGCTCTCGCCGTATCAAACAGTCATTTTTCGGCTTTCTCTACTGAGGTGCTCGTCCGGAAGAACTGGGACACAATCGCAATAGTTCTCCCTGTGCCGCCTTAGCCTATATAGCGGAACGTAAGGAAGCAAAACATGGGAGCCGGGCAAACCCAACATTTGACCCAAGACATGATTCGGAGCCGATGCATATAATGCTATAAGTTCGGGGTGCCGAACTTCCATGAAGGTCTTTGGACTTTATTGCCGTATTATGGGTAAAACGAAGCCCCTGGCATATTTGAGGCATATCGCGGTGTACGGGTGCCACTTGACAAAAGAATTTCAATAAGAAATAACAGAAAATAAGCGTCATATAAATCCACATGTTGTATTTGAATAGTGTGTCGATGCGTATGAGTACAGGTAATGTGATAAAAAAAGAAATATGACTGTGGAACCTACTGAGACAAGGGGGGAAGGAGTTGTGTGTGAATCTGGAGTATAGTCAAATGGTCATCGCGGGGAATATCTAAGGATTCCCTTGCGCATTCGAGCTGCTTCCATATCGCCATTCCTGGTCTGCGCAAAGTTGAACCTGCAAGGAAAATGTAAGGAATGCTTGTGTGCCGCAGAGCAGTTGAGCCGCGGTATGTGGCCTTTCCTGGCCTTCGCCGGGGTGTTTAATTGAGCTCTGGACGAGCCGGGCTATTCTGCCGCGAAGTAGTTCGAGGTCCTTTGGCGGTGTCCGGGAGCCTGGCCGTCGGCTCGAGGTTCGAATGAAAGGTGCCACTCGTTGCTTCTGCTGTTAAAGCAGCGATATAGTATTTGGTACCGAGGGAAAGTTCGGCATTGCCATTAACCGTGATGATGCCGCACGGACCGGGCATCTTGAGCTTACGATAGGAATAATGTGGCACCGTGTTGAATCGAGTGAACGCGGTTCGCCCGAGCAGTGCCTGATAATCACTGCGAAAGGGGGCGATGTCGAAGATTAACTCTTCGGCACGGTAATTGTCTGGTGATCCAAAGACTACCTCAAGGGCGATGGAGCCTGTACAGCTGGCCTCCACACCTGGTATAATACCTCTAAAGGTGGTTTTAGTGGGCTTGATTACCGAATGATCGATGCCCATCTTGCGCACTTTGTCCTGGTAAAGCAGGTTTAGACTGCTGCCTCCGTCCATAAGGACTCATGTGAGGTGGAACCCGTCAATTATTGGGTCGAGGACTAGTGCGGCTGGATTGCCCTGATTGGTGTTGACCGGACGATCCGTGCGGTTGAAGGTGATCGGCCCTAGTTTATATTGTGGGACGACTAGTTCCGTTAAGTCGACATCCCTATGGGGGCGCATCCGGTCCGGGTTGGGAGTGGTTCCGTTTACCATGTTCACCGTTTGGATTTGTGGGGGAAATTTCTTTTGCCCTCATGTACTCGATGATCTTAGCTCTTCGTCACCATCATCGCTTTTAGACCCCTTATCTTTGTTTTTGGTGCCTGACCTGCCGGCTTGTTTGAAGAGCCAGCATTCTCTGTTGGTATGATTGGCTGGTGTTCCCGGGGTGCCATGAATTTGGCATGGGCGGTCGAGTATGCGGTCCAGACTGGACGGACCCAAATTGTCAATTTTGAGTGGCCCATTCCGCTGACTGGACTTAGAGCCACTAAATCCAGCATTGATTTATGTATCTTCGGCGTTTTCACCATTTTTGCGGCGCTTGTGTTTGTTGCGTCGGGGTTTGCCGTTGCTATCCCTCGCCTCTGATGTGCCAGGGTTGCTTGCTGTGTTGTTGCTACGGGCCAACCAGCTATCTTCGCCCGCACAAAAGCGGGTCATGAGTGTCATGAGGGCTGCCATGGATTTTGGCTTCTCTTGGCCAAGATGTCGGGCAAGCCACTCGTCACGGATGTTATGTTTAAAGGCCGCTAGGGCTTTGGCATCCGGACAGTCGACAATTTGGTTCTTTTTAGTTAGGAACCGAGTCCAGAATTTCCTGGTTGTCTCTCCGGGCTGTTGTGTTATGTGACTTAAATCGTCAGCATACGGTGGTCAAGACATAAGTGCCCCAGAAGTTGTCCAGAATGCGCTCGCCAGTTCTCCCATCTTCCGATGGAGTTTGCCGGCAAGCTATTCAGCCAATGCCGAGCCGGCCCTTTGAGTTCTAGCGGGAGATACTTGATGGCGTGTAGATCATCCTCGCAGGCCATGTGAATGTGGAGGAAGAAATCCTCTATCCATACCGCGGGGTCTGTAGTGCCGTCATATTATTCAATGTTCACGGGTTTAAACCCTTCTGGGAATTTATGATCCATTACTTCATCAGTGAAGCATAGGGAGTGTGCGGCGCCTCTGTGCCGAGCTATATCACGACGCAGTTCGTACGAGTCTTGTCTGTTGTGTTCAGCCCGACCGGATTTGCTTTTAGTATATCCGGCATGACGGTTGTCGTCACACATTGGGGCGCGCCCCCGTGATCCGTAGATCGATCTTTCATGTCCTGCTTTCTTTTCCAATATGTCTCGCAGGTCCTGCATGTTACCTCGGGCCTTGGTATTTTTGTTTAACTGGCGACAGGGTGCGGCTGGACTTCGGCCTGATATGCCGCTTTGTCTCGGCCACGAGGTGCCCTGGAAGCGTAGGCTTTAAAGCTTCCTCCTCGAGTTGGGGTAGCAACCTGCACTTTGTGTAACTTTTGGTTGGGCGCTCGAGTTCGTATTCCTCGGCCGCCAGGACCTCAGTCCATCTATCCGCTAGCAGATCTTGTTCAGCTTGAAGCTGTTGTTGCTTTTTCTTCGTGCTTTTGTCGTGGCTATAAGCGGCGCTTGAGCGCCCTGCTCGACGGGATCCTTAGGCACGATAAATTCTTCGTCGCCGAGGCTCGCCTCATCTTCGGAGAGGGACATGTAAGTGCCATCTTCTGATTCTCCGTCTGTCGCCTGTTTCTTAGGGCTAGCCTGCCCATCCTCCTGCTCGAAGCCTGGCTGGAGGGGATTGTCTTTGTCTTCGGCACTATCCGCAGTGTTATTGTCTCTTGTGCCGGTATCGCTACTTTTGCTATGGCGGGGCTTAGAGCGGCGCCGATGACGCCGGTGCTTAGATTGCTTCTCGAGGGGATTATCCTCCGTTGCCTAATTGCCATCGCTTTCTTTGGGGGTGTCCACCATGTATATATCATATGATGAGGTGGCAGTCCAGCGCCCTGTGGGCGGTGGTTCCTGTTCTTCTCCTGCATCGTCGTCCATACCGTCGATGTCTTCGGAGCCGAAATCCAGCATGTCGGATAATTCGTCGACAGTGGCTATTAAGTGGGCGATGGGTGGGGAACGAATTTCTTCGTCATCCGCTTCCCACTCAAGCCGAACACAGTTTGGCCAAGGTCCTGCTGACAAGGAGAGAGACCTTAATGAATTAAGCACATCGCCCAGGAGCGAGTGCTGAAAGATATCCGTGGAGGAAAACTCCATGATCGGTGCCCAATCAGTTTTTATAGGCATTGACGCAAGCGGTTCGGAACCCGTGGCCGGGGACGAATCCAAGAGTCCGGCAACAAATGTCTCATAGGAGGTGAAGTCCGTATTCGGCTCTATCGCCACTAAGTGTGCGGCCTCCATGGCAGGGTCCATCCACCCATCCTCGAACGGCATAATCTGCTCCGGATTGAGGGCCGGAGTAGCCACAGGTGTGGTCTCTCGAACACCATCCGACAGCAGAGCTAAATCATGCTCGTCGTGACTGTGCGGCGCACCTGACAAGGGCCCGAATCCGTAGAAGATCAAGTCTCCGCGGATGTTGGCAGTATAGTTTAAGTTTCCAAACCTGACATGACGGCCAGGGGCGTAGCTCTTGATCTGCTCCAGATGGCAAGGCGAGTTGGCCCGCAGTGTGAAGCCTCCGAATACGAAGATCTGTCCAGGGAGAAAAAACTCACCCTAGATCGCATCGTTGCCGATGATCGAAGGAGCCATCAAGCCTTATGGTGAGGGCACAGTGGAACTCTCAGTGAAAGCACCAATGTCAGTGTCGAAACCGGCGGATCTCAGTAGGGGGTCCCGAACTGTGTGTCTAAGGAGGATGGTAATTAACAGGAGGCGGGGGACACAATGTTTACCCAGGATCAGGCCCTCTCGATGGAGGTAATACCCTACTTCCTGCTTGATTGATCTTGATGATATGAGTATTACAAGAGTTGATCTACCACGAGATCGTAGAGGCTAAACCCTAGAAGCTAGCCTATGATTATGATTGTTGTTCTACGGACTAAACCCTCCGGTTTATATAGACACCGGAGGGGGCTAGGGTTACACAGAGTCGGTTACAAGGGAGGAGTTCTACATATCCGAATTGCCAAGCTTGCCTTCCATGCAAAGGAGAGTCCCATCCGGACACGGGACGAAGTCTTCAATCTTGTATCTTCATAGTCCAACAGTCCGGCCAAAGTATATAGTCCGGCAGCCCGAGGACCCCCTTATCCAGGACTCGCTCACCAAGCGCGACCCTGTCCCACCTAATATCTTTCTCGAAAGGCTTTTCAAGCCTTCTGTGGTGTGGCAAGGGTAGAGCGGCAATACCAGTCCGGACCCGACCACATCCCTAGATTCTGAACACACTGACATCATCGGGGGCTCTGCCACCGAGATAACACCATCGGCCCACCTAATCATGGCAGTCATTGCCCCATGGACCAAACCCTTGTTGGCCTACTTTAATAGGCAAGAACACCCCGAGGACCAGAATGAGTCTCGCCGAATTGTCCGGCGTTCGAAGGCCTACAAGGTTCACGACGGAGAGCCATACAGGAAAAGCGCTACCGGAGTCCTTCAAGGATGTATCTCCGAGGAAGAGGGACGGCTGCTCCTGGTTGAAATTCACGCCGGTCTCGGTGGTCACTAGCTCCTGGTTGAAATTCACGCCGATCTCGGTGGTCACCACGCCGTAGCTCGGGCCCTCATTAGCAAGGCCTTCCGCACAGGTTTTTATTGGTCGACGGCCTGAGCAGACGCATAGGACCTTGTCCAACGTTGCGTCGGATGCCAGCTTTTCGCCAATCAGAGCCATATGCCACCCACCGCTCTGCAAACAATCCCCATTACTTGGCCTTTTGTGGTCTGGTGGCTTGATATGGTCAGACCACTTAAAGGAGGCAGCCATAAGAAAAAATATCTCCTGGTCATGGTGGATAAATTCACCAAATGGATAGAGGCCAAACCAGTTAAAACGGCCGAAGCCGGAGCAGTGATAGACTTTATATCCAGCGTTGTACACCATTATGGTGTTCCACACAGCATCATCACCGATAACGGCTCCAACTTTACAGCCGACGAGGTGAAAAATTGGTGCGCCAATCTGGGCATTAAGCTCGATTACGCCTCTGTCTATCACCCGCAAACAAACGGTCAAATCGAACGGGCTAATGGTCTTATTATGAGTGGCATCAAACCCAGACTAGTACGGTCTTTGAAAGAATCAGACAAGCACTGGGTTGAGGAGCTTGACTCCGTACTCTGGGGGCTGCGGACCACGCCCAACCGCACTACAGGATACACACCTTATTTCATGGTGTACGGTGCTAGGTTCAGGAGCTTGACTCCGTACTCTGGGGGCTGCGGACCACGCCCAACCGCACTACAGGATACACACCTTATTTCATGGTGTACGGCGTAGAGGTTGTGCTACCTGCGACATTATTCATGACTCACCTCGGTTGCGCATGTACGAAGAGACAGAGGCCGAGCTTGATCGGCAGGACAGCCTAGACGCCCTGGAGGAGGAGCATGATGTTGCAAAAGCCCGTTCCGCATTTTATCACTAGCAGGCCCGCAGGTACCGAAGCAGAGAAGTGCGGGCCAAGACTTATCATGTTGGCAAACTGGTTCTACGCCGACAAGAGAAGAAAAAGGACAAACTCAAGCCCAAGTGGGAGGGTCCCTTCATCATTAACGAAGTTCTCACCGGAGGAGCGTACCGCCTGCATGATGCGTCCGACAATTGCCTAGAGCCGAACCCATGGAACGCAGCCAGACTCTGAAGATTCTACGCCTAAGCGCCGAACTCTTTGTTCGTCCCCTCCTCCCCATTGTTTCCATTACTTGTTCCTCTCTTTTTGCATTTTCCTTTTTTTAGCTGTAAAGCTTTTTCTGCGGTTAAACCATACACCTTCGACATGTACATCCTCTAATATGTACGTCAATCATACCTGGAGGCTTCTTTGACAGAAGCTTATTATTGTTATTTTCTGAGCATCAAGCTCATCACATATGTGCGTTTTCCCCATATGTACCTTTTCTTCGCCATTATATGCATCGATATGACTTAAGTTTTGGCAAAGCTGGGTTTCCTGGCTCCTGTCCTTATGCCCTACGTTCCCGTTAGTTCGGCTAGGGCATAAAGGGAGCACCTCTGCGATTGTTACTGCCGGGTCATCCGGATGTGTACCTCAGACTGGGTGAAGCCGAAAGCTAGCGTTCTTAAGGGAATATTCGGTCGGTGAACTAAAGATGTTCTTGCACTCACTCCATCGTGAACCCCCAGAAGTCATATATACTATGATTTTTCAATCACAGTTCGTACATGCACATTAACGCATGTACACCCAGGGAAAGGAACCCTTAACGGAACTATTCTCTCTGGAAGATGTTTCTTACAATTTTAATGTAATATAACATAACTAGTCGGATACTTGTCTGTTCAAGCAACTATGACCCGTACGCCTGGTTTCCATGCATACCCCGGTCTACTCGGCCGCTCTGGCATTCAGAAACACTCCGTGCCCTCGGGTCCAGAGGTCGAAGTGAAAAGGTCTGCCCTGACAAGCGTTTTACAATTCAGCTAGAGTTACATAGGCCAAGGAAAGTACATAGTCATTTAAGACTCAAAAGCATCATGTCCTATGCCGTCCAGCAGGCTGTCCAATTTGCAATCTTGTTGGGAATACTTGGCGGCTACTTCTAATTGGTTATACACCAAACTCGCGGGAATTTCCTTCGCATCTGACCCTAGAGGCCCGACCGGGGCCATATGATTCGGATCAAGCTTGGTATACCATGTTTTCACCATGGCCCAGGCTTCTCTTGCACCTTCCTGGCAGACTGATATTTTCCATAACCAAAAATGCCGCCGCTCTCCCTTGAATAGTTGTATAAGCCCTCCCATACTTCCTGGAGGGGAGGTGGACGGCCATAAGGCCTTGGCAACACTTCGCATCGCCTGCCGCGCTTGCTCATGCATTTGCGAAAGCTCTTATAGTAGATCACGCGAAGATCCGGACATCTCCCCCTCAGGACGGCCAGTCGGCATACCTACAGACATAGTTCTGTCAGTTCCTTTCCTCGCTGAATTACACGGTGGTAAGTTTGAACACATACTAAATATGCCGCCTCGCAGCCTCTTATTTTCCTTCACGGAGTCGGCTAGCTGGGCACGCACATCCTTCAGCTCTTCGCCCAGGTGGGTCTTGGAATCCCGGAGTTGGTTTTTCTCATCAATGACCTGTTTCAGCACACGTTCGCCCGCATCATGTAGCCTTTTGGCTTCTTGTTCATTCGCTTGCGCGACTTCCAGTGCCTCCTTGAATTCCTCTGACAATTATGTCATGGTATATGCAATACTGTTAGCATTACTGACATATAATTATATTTTCTCGATGGCGGGGAATATTACCAGGTGACGCCTTCTGGGATTTCTCCAGTTCGGCGGTAACAACAGTTAGCTGTGTCCGGCACCTTTCTAGCTCTTGAGCTAGTGGGCCATTCTCCTCCGGAAAAACCTGGTCATACAACGATCCTCAAATCAGTTGTACCAACTACTTTAAGTCTCGGGGGCTACTGGCATATGGTTATCATATTCCAGACACAGTAAATTTACCTGCACATATTTTAAATGTTACTCTGTGGCTCTGCCAAGCCCATTTCGAGCAGCTCAGATGTATGCATCAGCCGAGCTGAAGGCATTGAACGCCTCTTCTGAGATGCGGGGGATGCCTAAAACGGTCCTCCGGTGCCGATGATTCATGGCACTCTCCACATCCGAGTTGGTGACGGACATATCTTCTAAATCCTCAACCGAAGGACAATCCGGCGCCACTCCCATATCGGCCCTTGTCTCTTCGGCCGGGACCGGATCCCGTCTGTCGGGAGTATATCTGGCCGGATCCTTGGATACAGTCCGGTGAAATCTTTTCCTGATACAGGACGAACACGCAAGTCTCAGTTGGATGCAACTGCTAAAGACATATTTACAAACCCATACCTCTTTGTTGAGGGCCCGACCGTGTCTTCATTTGCCTACCTCTTTGAAGGCTTGCCCGGTGTAGGAGCCGCTCTCTTCGGCATCGCTCCTGGGGTAACGCGGCACGTCGAATGCCTCCCCTTTGGAGGACGAGACAGTGAGGTGCGTGAGGCGGAACGAGGAAACCCCTTCGGGAAAAATGTCTCCCGATTTCTTACGTGGGAGGCGGGAAGAAGACCAGGGTAGTCGGCGATGATGGCCACTTCCGTGTCGTCGTAGCTCGCCTGGTAAAACGTCTCGTCCACGAGCGTCACGAATATATTCAGATCCTCCTCGAATGGAGGGTCAAGGTCCCGGTTGTGGTCCTCTGGCTAGGGGGCAGGGCTGTAAAGCCCCTCGGAGACCTTTCACCAGTGCTACAATAAACATGCGGATTACAAATTCATTAAAAGATGACTTGAGGAGGGGAGTAAGTAGAACAGAGCTGAGGGGTCAAGACTTACCCAGCTAGGTGGATTGTACATGGAATATCCATCTCTGCGCTTGATATGAAGGAACTCCTCCTCCTCCCCTTTGTACAGTCCGGCCAATATTTTGGCCAGAGCGGCGGGGGTGTCCAGACCCTTCCTGCCGTAGCGGGAGGCGTTATCTTCCCCATTGTAGGGCCATATGGGAAGCCCTCGATATTGGAGTCGTTGAACCCCCCGCACTATCAAAGTCCCCATTACCTCGGCTATTGATAATCCGGACTGGGCGAGCGTCTTTATCTTGCCCATGAGTTGACGAACTTTCGTGCTATCGTCTTCCTCAAGACTCCGGGGGCGCCAGCTGTGGCGTTTCTTCAAAGGAACTCTTGCGAACTCGGGGAGACCCTTCCGAACTGGGTCTGGAAGCGCGACGTCCTCAACATAGAACCATTCGAACGGCCACTCTTCGGATGCCTTCTTTGGTGTGCCGGATAGGTATCCGGTCTCGGCGATGCGCCATATTTTGGCTCCGCCCACTTCAAATATTGATCCCTCGTGGTTGCGCGGGACGAGACAGAATAACTTTCTCCATAATTCAAAATGGGCCTCACAACCCAGGAATAGCTCGCAAAGGGCAACATAGCCCGCGATATGTAGGATGGAGGCCGGAGTAAAATTGTGCAGTTGGAGGCCATAATACTCGAGAAGCCCACGGAGGAATGGGTGAATTGGAAATCCGACACCTCTTAGCAGATAAGGGACAGAGCACACTCGTTCCCCCCAGATGGATTGGGGAAATCTTCAGCCTGAGCCCCGCCATTGAAGACAGTCAATCCTGCTCGAACAGGGACTAGATCTGCAGGGGGAAGAAATCCATGTGTTTGCAGCTTCACCAGCTGACCATGGGATACGGAACACCTCTCCCACTCGCCTTTTTCTGGGCTGCAGGGACGGGAGGAAGAGCTGGGTGCGCTCGCCATGTTGGGATGGTCTTTTTTGGCAGTCTCTGAGGATGTTTTCTGCATGGTGCCAAATGGATCT
Source organism: Aegilops longissima (assembly GCA_021605205.1). Lineage (NCBI taxonomy): Eukaryota > Viridiplantae > Streptophyta > Magnoliopsida > Poales > Poaceae > Aegilops > Aegilops longissima. The sequence continues at coordinate 245,713,796 of CM038679.1, forward strand.
GGGATCCAGTCTCTTTTAATAGATGCTCTTTTTTGTGACTAGGGTGTTATATGCAAAAATACTCTGACCTCTCGCATTTGCTCGACACGTGGAAGCTGAAGTTGTTGACGCACAGAAGCCGAGGGGTACGACATTAAATGGAAGGCCGGATACATCACTTTGAAGTTATCAGAGGAGGAACCTGCCTTGCAATGCCGAAGACAATGTGCGCGCCGGACACCTCATCATTGAAGCATGGTTCGGGGGCTACTGAGGGAGTCCTGGACTAAGGGGTCCTCGGGCGTCCGGCCTGTTAGCCATGGGTCGGACTGATGGGCCGTTAAGATACGAAGACCGAAGACTCTCACCCGTGTCCGGATAGGACTCTCCTTGGCGTGGAAGGCAAGCTTGGCAATCGAATATGAACATTTCCTTTCTCTGTAACCAACCTTATGTAACCCTAGATCCTCCCGGTGTCTATATAAACCGGAGGCTTAGTCCGGATCAAATAATACTCATTACCATAGTCATACATGCTAGACTTTTAGGGTTTAGCCATTACGATCTCATGGTAGATCAACTCTTGTAATACTCATATTCATCAAGATCAATCAAGCAGGAAGTAGGGTAGTACCTCCATAGAGAGGGCCCGAACCTGGGTAAACATTGTGTCCCCCGTCTCCTATTACCATCGATCCTAGACGCACAGTTCGGGACCCCCTACCCGAGATCCGCCGGTTTTGACACCGACACCCTCCCTCTTCCTCTCATGGCCTGCTCCGCCGCCATGAGCTCTTGGGAAGGAGGGGCACGCTGTCGAGCAGAGACCCTCGTCGCTACCATCGGAGTGCCGGCACGCCCTCTTGCCATAGTGAAGGGAAGGAAGGAGTAAGGATGGAAGGAGATGGATGTTGACGGACTGAAGAGTGCCATCCCCCTCCCCTTCTTATATAGGGGCGGGGCCGGGGCTCGGCCGCCCCACTTAACCGATCCGGCCGCGAGGGGTGCAGGGAATCGGGACCGACCCGCTGCTCCAATCAGCGACGACCCAGTTTCCTGCCTCGCCATGAAGGCCCGTGCCCTCCGCGTCCACCACCTACCATCCTTGGGGCAGGGAGGACATGTGGTGAGCGGGCTAGGATCGTGAAGACAATCGAGGCAACTGTTTTCCACCCCGTGATCGTGGGGCGCGGGCGCCTTGAAGGTTGTGACCCGAGTCCACCTAGTAAATGAGATGCGCCCCCGCGTCTTCCTCTTTTTATGGGGAAGGCGCAGGCCGCCTCTTTACCATTTACCATGATGTGACGCAAGTGTGCTGCAACCGCCCCACGCACGACCCCCAAGTCGCATTCAACGCGGGTCGCGGGGAAGCGCAACTGGCGAGGGAGTTACTGCGGTAAAACTCTGCCATGCGTGCCCACGCACCGTTCTGGGCCTGGCCCAGTAATGGTCCGCACTTATATGTGGCCCAGGCCCGGGGGCTCCTGTCGGTGTACAAAAGTAGGGGTCCTTTTTGTACCCCTTTACTTGTGCGCGGGCAGTCGCAGCCACACGCCCGCGACCACGCCTGGCGGGGTAGAGGAAGCGAAGACACAAGACTACCAAAGCAACACTAAGACAGAGGCATGAGCAGCGAAGGGACACGATGGGTTCTCCCCAGCAGGAGCCTTGCCGGGACAGCTTACGTAGTCTCGGCAAGGGCCTTTGCCGAGGAAACTTGCCCGACACCAGCAAAGCCGCCACCCTTGAGCCTAAGAGTTCCGACACCATCGACAACATTGGAACCAAGGCTCAGGAGGCGACTACATGGAGGCATGCAGATCTTTGTGAAGACCAAGGACATAACTCCGTTCATTCCTTCCTTACAAGGATCCCTCTCAACTCAATCATGGCGGAAGATGTCATTTCTTCTTCGTTCTTTCATTCAGATATTTTAATTCTTCCGGAGGCGTTGTGTTGTCCCTCTCGTCAAGTATCCTTCCATCTTCTCAAGTACATGTTCTACTCTTTCCATGTTTTGCCGGAGTGCTGCCTAATTCTTTCGTTCTTATTCCTTTTCTAACCGGAGTGGTTTCAGAGTCTATTTTATTCATTGAGTTTTTGATTCTTATCATAATCGTCGTTCCTCTTTCCTACTCGAGTGTTCTTGACTTTCTTCTCTTTCCCTCTTCAGCTCTTGTTTCACCTCTTCCTCTTTCTCTCCCGTCTCGTTCCTAAGATCTTGGGACGAGATCTCTTGTTAGTAGAGGAGAGTTGTAACGCCCCGAGTCCAACGCGCCAGGTGTCTTCCAGTTATTCGTCATCGTTGCCATGTCATTTTCTTGTGTGTTGCATCTTTGCCATGTCATCATATGCATTGCATCTGCATGTTTTCAAAACTTGCATCCGGCCTTTTTCCCCGTTGTCCGTTTTGCGATCCGACACTCCCACACGCACCCGTTGATCCTCTCAAACCTCGTTTCGTGAGTGGCATAAAAAATTTCTCGGAATGGGATGAAACTTGGCGTGCGGTGTTGTTTTAGAGTAGGTAGACCGCCTGTCAATTTTCGTTCCATTTGGAGTTCGTTTGATGCCCTAACGGTCAACCATGTAACCTCGAAACCCCTATTCTTTGCAGCCCATCCCCCCTTCACCACAGCCCACTAGCCCATCTAAACCCCCTCCATGCTCTCCGTCGTTGGATCGTGATAATGTCGGCGAAAACCGCTCCTCATTTGGACTCTCCTAGCTCCCTCTACCTATAAATATGTGCCTCCCCCCGAAATTCGCGGTCCAAACCCTAGCCCTCTTCCTCCTCGCGCCGACGGACACGTCCAACCCCGCGCCGGACATGTCCGCAACACCCCCGCAGCCAACCACGTCCGCCACGTGTCAGCGCCGCCGCGTCTACACCGTGCCCGACCGACGCCCGCCTTGCAGGCACGGTTGAGCCCTGCCCGCATCGCCGCCAACCGCACCCCGCGCCTCATGCGTCCCTGCACCGCCAAGGCCACACAGACGCCACCGCCAAGGCTTCGCCGCGCGCCGCCTTCGGCCGCTGCCTACCCGCCGCCGTCGCCGCCCGACCACCGCGTGCCTCGCCGCCGAGTGCCGCCGCCCGAGGTCCGCGGGAGCCGCGCCCGCCGTCGCCCTCTTCGGATTCGGCGAGCCCACACCGGATCCGTCTTCCCCCGCCTCGCCGGTGACCTCCACAACCATCTCCGGCCACCTCAACGCCCAACTCCGGCGAGATCCGCCGCCGCATCATTTGTCGCGCCGGGTCAACCCTAGATCCGGAGGTGAAAAATCTTCAGTCGCTGAAGTTTTTCATATCATGTGCACATGTTTGACCGGCCATATCTCCATGCATGTAGCTCTGATTCATGCATGATATATAAAAGTGTTCATCGCGTGATGCTCTTCACGTTAGTCTACTGTGGCATGATTTTTTGAATCGATCTTGATGCCTTAATCATCGTTGCAAGAGTGCTATATGATGTTAACCTGCTGAGACTGTTATAACTTGCTGTTTTGTCATTTTCGTTGCATTTTGTGTGTGCATCCTTTGAGCTTGATGTCTACATGAGTTTTGAGCTACTTCATGCCATCTTTACAGTAGTGCAATCCATGTATTTTTGTGTGCCTTGTGGTGAGTGCAATAAGCTTGTGAATTGGGCTACTTGCTGTTACTGTTTTGCTAGTCTGAATCTGTTATATCATGTTGCTATGTTTACTTGATGCTACAATCGTATCCATGCATAATATGGAGATGCCTAGTTGACATGTTTTGATGTCCATGTTATTCTATATCATGCCTTGCCTTTTGATGCCTCATACATGTCTTGTAGCATATTTGTTCGTTGCCATGAACATGCTGATATGATGTTCCAGTTTTCTGTTAACTTCAAGATGCCATGTTGTTAGCTTGGTATGGTTTGATCTATGCCTCTTTTCAAGTTGCTCCAATTACATGAATTGAAGTATGCTATGATTATTTTATCCACATGCCAAGTTTTTTAATTTTATACTTCATATGGCCTATGTACCAAGCTTGTCAACATACTATGCTGATGTTGTTGTACACTTGCTGAAACTGTTACAACTTTCAATCTTGCCATGATGTTTTGGGCATGTTATAGTGGTTTGTAGCAGTAGCTCAGTGTTCATGTTTTGTAATGCTTTACCAGTACATCACCTCCATGCCATTATTTTCATGTTTAGGTGTTGTAGCATGTTGTTTTGATGCTTGTAATTTGCCTAGTTGCTGTTTTGAACAACTTGTCCTTAACTTGTTTCATGTGTATGTGTTGAACCATTGCTACGTTTTGAGTGTGCTCTATATGAAACTTGCTTAGTTTTGCATGTAGCTTCATGTTACTTTGTTGCATCCATGTTTTGGAGTGTGTGCTTGATGTTTGTATGCATTTTGCATCAATGCCATGTTTAACTTGTTTTGCTCATATCTTCTAGGTCGTAGCTCCGAATTAAACGAACTTTATATGTAACTTGACTAGAAAACCGTGTAGATCATCTTGATGCATTTTAAATTGATGTTTAACAACTTCAACATTGTGTTCTAATCAGATCTCGACCAATTTCGAAATTTGCATATGAGGACTTACCGGAATTGTTATATGTTGTTTCCGGCCTCATTTAAACTTGCTTTGATGTGTTGCTCTTGTATGCATCATCTCTTTCCATGAGTAGCATCAAATAGTCTTGTCATGCATCATACTTGGTTGAGCATCATGTCATGTTTATGTATTGTGTTTTTACCATGTTGTTTGCTTCTTTCCGGTTGTGCTCCTTCTTGTTAGTTCCTGTTTCGTTGCGATCGTGAGGATTCGTTCGTCTACGCTTGGTTCGTCTTCATGGCTTCATCTTCTTCATGGACTCGTTCTTCTTCCTAGCGGGATTTCAGGCAAGATGACTATGACCTTGGATCTCATTACTATCATTGCTATGCTAGTTGTCTTGATGCTATCGCTATGTCGTGCTACCTACCACTTGTTTATCCAGCCACCCAAATTGCCATGATAGCCTCTAACCTTTTTCACCCTTCCTAGCAAACCGTTGTTTGGCTTCTTACCGCTTTTGCTCAGCCCCTCTTATAGCGTTGTTAGTTGCAGGTGAAGTTGAAGATTTCTCCACGTTGGAACATGTTTATGTTGGGATATCACAATATATCTTATTCTAATTAATGCATCTATATACTTGGTAAAAGGTGGAAGGCTCGGCCTTATGCCTGGTGTTTTGTTCCACTCTTGTTTCCCTAGTTTCCGTCATACCGGTGTTATGTTCCTTGATTTTGCGTTCCTTACGCGGTTGGGTGTTATGGGAACCCCTTGACAGTTCGCTTTGAATAAAACTCCTCCAGCAAGGCCCAACCTTGGTTTTACCATTTGCCTCACCACCACCTATACTTTTCCCTTGGGAGTCGCGCTCCCAAGGGTCATCTTTATTTTAACCCCCCCCCTCGGGGCAGTGCTTCTCTAAGTGTTGGTCCGAACTGAGTAGACTGCGGGGCCACCTCGGGGAAACTTGAGGGATGGATTTACTCGTAGGATGTCTCATCCGGTGTTGCCCTGAGAATGAGATATGTGCAGCTCCTATCTGGATTGTCGGCACATCGGGCGACTTTGCTGGTCTTGTATTACCATTGTCGAAATGTCTTGTAACCGGGATTCCGAGACTGATCGGGTCTTCTCGGGAGAAGGGATATCCTTCATTGGCCGTGAGAGCTTGTGATGGGCTAAGTTGGGACACCCCTGCAAGGTATAAATTTTCAAGAGCCATGCCCGCGGTTATGTGGCAGATGGGAATTTGTTAATGTTCGGTTGTAGAGAACTTGACACTTAACTTAATTAAAATACATCAACCGCGTGTGTAGCCGTGATGGTCTCTTTTCGGCGGAGTCCGGGAAGTGGACACAGTCTTGTGTTATGCTTGTGCGTAAGTAGTTTCAGGATCACTTCTTGATCACTTCTAGCTTACGACCGTTTGCGTTACTTCTCTTCTCGCTCTCATTTGCGTATGTTAGCCACCATACATGCTTAGTCGTTGTTGCAACCTCACCACTTTACCCCTTCCTTCCCATTAAGCTTTGCTAGTCTTGATACCCATGGTAATGGGATTGCTGAGTCCTCATGGCTCACATATTACTACAACAACAGTTGCAGGTACAGGTTATGTGATGATCATGATGTGAGAGCGATGTTTATTTGTGTTGGAGTTCTTCTTCTTCGTCGTCGATCTTGGGTTAGGTTCCTGGTTGGCAGCCTGGGCTAGCAGGGTGGATGTCGTTTGAGTTTCTATTTGTGTTTCATCCGTAGCCGGATGTTGCTATCATGTATGATGTTGATGTATTCTTGGGGCGTTTGTGCCTTTGTATGTATCCCCAACCATTATGTAATGGTACGATGTAATGATATCCACCTTGCAAAAGCGTTACCAATATGCGGCTCTATCCTTGGTGGTACATTCGAGTCCTCTCGGATAGGTTCGCATATTGGGCGTGAGACAGCGGCACCAGAAGTTTGTCCTGGCTCAAAAGGAACACGTTGCGCTCGTCCAGTTGGATCGCGACGTGGAGTTGGTTGTTGATGCTGTTGCAGCGGTGTAACAGAGGCAGCTAGTGGTCGTAGAAGACGCGCGGGTACTTCATCAAACTTGGCGTCAATTTTCTTCTCAATGCCATCAATCCTCTCCAGTGTCTTTCCAAAGCTGGCCATCACGTCTTCCACCTATTGACCCAACATTTGTTGAAACTTATCATGAAGCTCCTTCTTTGTCATGTTATCCCAGTCAATCTCGTCGGCTTGTGGTCCTGCCATGGTTAGCAGCAATAGAAACACACAAGAAATCCTATAGACTACTAGAAAGTGGTGGTGGTGGGGGTGTCACAAATCCATCAAGCAAATCTCAAATTCTTACCAGTTCTTACCGAGCAGCAGGCGGTGATCAGCAACCATTGTAGCCAAAATTATCAAAGCTTGGATAGAGCGATTAACAGGGAGAGTGAAATGCACGACGTAGATGTATGTGAAGCTAGGATAGATTATAAAATGGTAGCAAAAAGGTCAACAATAATCAATTTGGAAATACACAGTTGAATACACACTCAATGACTGTACTGTGTTGGTCCTAGTGTAGACCGTGCTAGAGACGCATGCCTAGAACACAAACAAAATCACGGCGCGACACGTAAACAAGGGAAAAGCACACTCTGGAAAAAAATTGGCGCTCTTTTCTTTTGCCGAAAATCACTATAATGGCGAGTGTCTCAAAATTCTTCCCAGGTCAAAATAACAGGATATGCACGGAATTTTTTTACTATTTTTTCGGAAAACAGAGTAGCGACGTGTCACAGCCCTAGAATTTGTTTGTCATTAGTTGCATTAAGGCATTCATGTCATCATGTTTAAATTTCTAAAGAAATTTGAAATGGGGATGTTCAAACCCTAGCATTAAAGGAATTCACTAGGTTCAACCAAAATATTTCCAGTAAATCCAAATGACTTCCAAAAATGTTCATCATTCTTGATCTATGCTGGAAACAGTAACCAAAGGTGATGCATATTTTTCCATGACATATTTGGGCTCTGAATTAAATCATATGGTATTTTCATTTGGGCATTTAAATACTATAAAATATTTTAAATGCTCAAATAATCATAAACTTAAATGTTTGTTGTTGGATATTTTCCAAACAGTGGGCTTGAGCAAGTTTCATGATTTTTGGGATAGTATTAGTATTTTTAATAAAGCCCTAAAGACTACAGAATAATAGAAAAACAAAAACAATTAAAAGAGAGAGAGAGAGAACGCCACCGGGCGCCACGAACCGCCCAGCCTCCCCGTGCTGGTCCAGCATTGCTGCCCAGCCCATCGCCGCCTCCCCTGTCTTCTTCCTCCGCCAGAGGAGGGCAGGCGAGTGCGTGGTGGCCTTGCGCCCGATCCGCGCCACCTCGCTTCGCCGTGTCGTGCTCTCCGTCACCCAATCCCGTGCCTGGAGACGCCTCGAAGCCCCTCTCGCCTCTCCCTCACTCGCTGCACTCTCTCCCCTTCCCTGGCTCTCTCCCGAACACACCCGAGCGCCACCGTCGCCACTGCTCGCCCGTAGCCACGCCACAGCCCTCCTCGCCCATCCAACAAGCCCTAGAGACCCGCCGTGCCTCCCTCGTCCTCCCCGACGGCTCACGCGACCGTAGAAGCCCCGAAGCGCCGCCCCGACGCTTTTTCCCTCCTCGGCCGCCGGAGATCGGCCTCGCCGCCTCGCTCGGCTCCGCCTTCCCGAGCTCGCTTCGACGGCCGCCCGAACCGCTGTGAGCTACTGCTCCTCCTCCCCTCTCCGTTCTCTCGTTTGTACGCCTGCAATTGCCGCTTGCCGACGGCCGGAACCCGCCGCCGCCAGATTCACCACCGACGACGCCCGGTGACCATTTGGTCCCGGTGCGTGTCCACCGAAGTTTGCCTCCCTCGCTGAGCCTCGCGAAGCGCCTCCCTTGCCCGCTTGCACCCTGCAGCCCCGATCCCGCGACCACCGAACTCCGGCCGCCGCCTTGAGCTCGCCGCCGTCGACTCCGGCCACCCCCGCCTCATTTGTTTGCTCCATTGGATGCGCGTTACTCCCCGGAGCATGTAGGTGCAAGTGGCTCTTCAAACCGGGCCCCATAGCGAAAGTCCGACGGCCTTCGCCGCGGATTTGGTCGCCGGCGTTTACACGACGGTGGTGATGATGTGGCACGCTTAATTAGTGCTAATGATCCAACTAATGAACCCACACCCATTGACATATGGGCCCCACTTCCTAATTAACCCTGTTTTAGTTTTGCTTAGATCAAACTAAACCCGAGGCCCCACAGTGTCAAGTTTGACCCGCCACGCCACTGTTGACTGGCCCTACATGTCGCTGACCCTAGCCGTCATTTGTGAGATCGACCAGCGGGTCCCGCTGGTCAGATTTGACCTAGACAGCGCCCGTTGACTTGCGACGTCACCGTGAGGTCATGTCGACGCATTAAAGCCTTTCGGAATTAAAATAAATCGAAAGGTTTAGAAATTCAGAATATATCCAAAACTTCTAAAATTCATAGAAATTCAACCGTAACTCCAATGGAAATAAGTTATATATGAAAATGATCAGAAAAATATGAAGAATCTGTTTATGCCATGATCATGCATGTTTGAACAAGTTAACCTCACTGAATAGGATGAATCATGATTAGGGCAATTTATGACCTAGCATTTGGAGTTGGAGTTTAACCTTGTTTGAATTCCACTTCAATTAACTTGGCTTACTGCTGCATTAGGTCAATTCAGTACCTTAACATGACATGTCATTCATGTGAATGTGCATTGCATTGATTGTGTTCTTTCTCGCTTGCGGTGTTTGTCCCCTCTCAGTAGACGACGTTCCGACGATTGTTCGATGACACTATTGAAGAACTATATTATCTTCAGAAGTGCCAGGAAAGCAAAACCCCCTTGTTCATTCCAATATAATCCCACTCGCTCGCTCCTGCTCTCTTTTACTGCATTAGGACAACAACGTTTCATCTGTTACTTGCTGCGGTAGCTGAACCCTTTATCCTCTGCATGACTGTCATTCCACAAGAATTAGATGAAACCCACTAGCATGAGTAGGAGTTGCTTGAGCCATGTTGTGCCTACTCATTCATGCTTGTTTGTCATGCCTGCTACTGCTTAGAGTTGAGTCAGGTCTGATTCATCGGGAATGAATTGGAATGGTGTGTGAACATGTCCTACTGTGTGTGAGCTAAGTGTGTGAACACGATTTGGTAAAGGTAGCGGTGAGAGGCCATGTAGGAGTACATGGTGGGTTGTCTCATTGAAACCGTCCTCAGGAACTCAGTTCTGTGTTTGTGATCCATGAAAGAGTTATTACCACACATTGGGATCCTTAAATGACTCTCTCGGCTTCTTAACCACCCTTGTCCTCTGTCCAGGAGTTGCAACTAGTTTCTGGTGTTTGTAGGATATGTGTTGGAGGCCGTGCGTAGCGCTGACCCTAGGGGTGGGCTATGATGCGGTAGATACACCGTGGCCGGTGTACGAATGCCCGCTTGGTATCTCGGGAACCCCGCACACATCGCTCGGGGCTGTATGGGAAACCTCGGCGGACTCCTGCGGATGGAACCTGAATAGGCGATAAACCCGGACTAGGGACTTGAGTGTTTAGGTAGGTCGTGGCCGACACCCTCGCTGGGCTTCCGCTTGAAGGTTGCCGAGTACATGTCGTAAACGGCGGTAAGTGGTGAGAGCGTGTGAAGAAGTACACCCTGCAGGTTAATATGATCTATTCGAATAGCCGTGTCCAAGGAGAAGGACTTCTGGGTTGCCTATATCAGTTCATAGACAAGTGAAAGTGGATACTCTAAAATGCGCAAGATAAGTGTGAGTGCTATGGATGGCATTCTCGTAGGGAGACGAGAGCGGGTCCATAGTGGTGTATTGATATGGTGAATATGTGGACTCGCAGCGCCACCTCAAAAGAGTTACTTGCAATGTAGTTCAGATAGCCACCGAGTCAAAGCTGGCTTCTGCGGTCAAACTCCACCACCCCTTTGTTGATAATGATGCATATGTAGTTAGTTACGATGTAAGTCTTGCTGAGTACGTTTGTACTCACGCTTGCTTATTTTATGTTTTGCGAGAGACGTCGGTCTCGCTAGTAGTTCCGCGTGGCCTTCGACGTTTAGCTTGTTACCTCAGCTATGATCTTGTGCCCTCGGCAGGATCTGGTAGATAGTCAGGCTTCTCAGCCTTTTCATTTATAGTTTTCTGTACTCAGACATGTTTAGCTTCCGCTTGTGTTTTGACTTGTATGCTCTGAGTGTTGGGTCATGAGACCCATGTTTGTAACATCTCGCTCCTCGGAGCCTAATGAATAAATATTTGAGTCGTAGAGTTATGTTGTGATGCCATGTTGTATTTACTCATATTGAGCATATTGTGTGTATGTTTGAAATGCTTGATATGTGTGGGATCCGACAATCTAGATGTTTATCCTTGGCAGCCTCTCATATGGGGAAATGTAGTCTAGTGCTTCCGAGCGATAGTAGTCCGCTACAGCCCGGTTCACGGAGTCTCGCTAGCCCAAAGACTACTGCTTGGACACTTGACTGGCCGGCATGTGTTTCACTTCGTCCTTATGTCCGTCCTTCGGGAAATGTCACGCGGTGATATTCGGAGTCCTGCCTAGCCTGCTACAGCCCGGAATACCGGAGTCCTGTTAGCCCAGTGCTACAGCCCGAATTCATACGTTGATGACCGACATGCTCGATATGATTCATGTATGCCTGTCCCCATGGGTTAGTGCCGCTTTGGGTTCACGACTAGCCATGTCGGCCCGGGTTCTTTGTCATATGGATGCTAGCGACACTATCATATACGTGAGCCAAAAGACGCAAACGGTCCCGGGCCATGGTAAGGCGACACCCGTGGGAATACCGTGCGTGAGGCCGCAAAGTGATATGAGGTGTTACCGCTAGATCGATGTGACTTGGAATCGGGTCCGACAGCGTTAGTATCGAGCCTGACTGCTCAGAGGATTACCAAGCCAAACTGGTCGAAGTTGTGTCTAGAAATGCTTTAGTTATGTAAGGGAATTGATTGTGGAAGGAACGTAAGGCTCTTTTTACTCCTTATACCTCATGGCCTTCGATCCGAGTCATCCTCTTCTCTTCTACGGGTTTAAGAACTAGGCTTCTCATCTATCTATCGAGGATGACGTGTTACTAATCCATAGACCTTTAAGATTGTTGGATTTAAGCCCGATTCAGTTCCTACTATTACGTATGATAATTGTAGATCTCGGAACCTTGATATTGTGATGTTGAGTGGTTATGCCACCATTTTTGCAGGATGTCTCAAATCATTTTAAGCATTTACAGCCGTTATGCTGTCCGAGTCATCCCAGTTTCTAAAACAATATGAAGCATTTGCAAAATTCCTTCCTCTCATTTTGATGTCCCTTTGGTCAGAATAAGCACACTAACCGGTGCGTTGAGGTAATTTATTGCCTTGACATATATGTTGGAACTTTTATTATGACCCTAGGTGCTTAGGAAGTCACCTAGCAATTTAGCAATGCTTTTGTATCCCCAGTGTGATTATTCTGGCCATTATTCTTGAAAGCATCCCGTGATGCCATTTAGTAGTAGGTATTCTACTCCCGGGTTTCGAACCGAGATTCATCCTACTTCATGTTGTTAGTATTTGCTAGTGCCTTTAGGATATTAGTAACCTTTGCATTAGTCCTCGAGGTCCGTGGTATTTCCTTCTTCCAAATACCATGAACTGCTTATGGCAAGAAGTTCTTTTGAACCAAAAGATCACAACCAAAGTGCTCTTGAGGAGTACTCCATTCATATTGTGACTCGCCAATTCTACCTTTCCGCATGGGTTATCCGGAAGAAATGTTGAACTTTGCTCGACATACTAATCCATGCCTCCACAACTCGAAAAGTTATATGTTCCTTTGAGTTGTTCTCTTAGATGTCTTCTGACCTTCATCTATCAATTGATAGCCAGGAGTAATTGTGCATTCGTGTTCATCGATGCCTATTATTCTTGTGGTCCGTCGAGCCATTCTATTCTGGAATGACTAGGAGAAACAAACTCCAGAGCCTCATCCATATCTAGGACTGGGTCAAAGCAGTTGTATTCCGCAGATCAAAATGCCAACCCAGCTTTTGAGTCTGTTCCACAGAGTGTTACCATCTTTATGTCAAGAATGTCATGAGAATTGCACCTTCTCTTATGAATTCTTGATGCAGTGATACTTCTCGCCATCATTGTTCATTCCTCGGTTCCGTGTTGTCGCAACCGGAATGCCGACTAGTGAATCGTGATGTGTGAAATCTATACTCCTAGTAACTCCGTTGCTCGGTAGTTAATGGACAATATCCTCATTCTTAGCGTGTTGATTATTAAATCATCATCCTAAGATTGATCGTGCTACCTAGTCCTTATTTCTGGTGCACACTTCGATTGATGAGTTAGGATCTTGTCAAGTCCTCACTCATTTGATCATATCGTCTTGCCCGAAAAGCAAGATTGCTCTCGAGCTTAGTAACATACCGTGGTTCGTGACTTTCCAAATATCTTCTTGGAAGTGTTACCGGTTGTTTCTCGACTGTTATGTTGAGCTCATGATCAAGTTGGTTTCTTGTGAACCACCCTTTCTCCAAGAATCTGTGTTGGATATCCCTAAGCTAGTTGGTTAAGCTAGACAACAACTTGGAGAGTTGGAAGATAAAAGCTTGCCTAACTTAGTTCGTTCAAGGATATTCTTGTGTAGTGTGTGTTGAAGAAAGATGATATCTTCATCGATTGGTCCTTGTGATCAGTTGCTGGACCTATTTTCTTATCAATCCTTTGATTTGAGTGTGGGCTATCGTCAAATCAAATCAGTACCAACGATGCTCGTGATGTTGTCTTACTCGTGGTTGATCCTCGAGCATACACCATTACATCTTTGGTCTGACCAATGCTATCACCGTGTTCACATGATGGTGGAAGTCCAGTGATATGGAAATTCCGATGAGTTGCTGTTGAGCCCATCAGTAGCATTTTGTCTCCCCCATGATTCATGTTGAACATCAACCTAGTGTTGGAAACTTTGTAAGCAATGCCTTCGTGTTCCGTTCATGAAGCTTATGCTTGGATGGATGAAGTGACTTCCTCTAATTCACGTGCATTAGGTGCAAGTTGCCGCCATGAATTTGAGAAAGGTTTGTTTTGTTTCCTTTGGAATCATCCCAAATCAGTCATGCATATGTGCGAAGTATTCTCTGGTCTGGAGACTTGCAACCTTCATTCTATATGTATTCCTAGCACACCAAGCCACTGATTGATTTGTTCAAGGAGAAGGAGTTCCTTCATAACAACTAGTCATGACTTATGTTAGGACTTCGTTATCCTTGATGATGGTTCCCAACCTGAACTCGGTAGTATTTTTATTATAAGTCTACTATGTGGTCATTTTTGTCTTGGACAATGTGTTCACATGTGTGTAGCAGAACCAGCTCATGTTTTGGAGCTTGCTATCGTAGTTCATATCCCAAGAATCTCGCAACGCCATCTCGTCGATTTGTGTTGCAACTTTTCTTTTCGACATGTGAGTCTCAAGTATCCTATTACCAATCGGATCTGAATCTCAGCAGATATGATGGTTGGAACATTCCCAACAGTTGCATTTTGTTCCCAGCGTACACCGCCATTGTGCCAATCCCCCATGGGCTGCCCTTCCCGGTAGTTGCTATCCAATATCATCTTCAAAAGTGGACTTACCATGGGTCCCATCCATCTTCGATGATAAGCAAAATCATCCATTGTGTTGTCTTCAACAAGGTAGTCCACATCATCCATTCTAGTCCGAGTATGTCATTCTTTGAACTCCTTCAAATGATCGATTGTGATTGCCTTAGGTTGGTATAAAGAGTTCCAACGATCTATGGATCAAAAGTAATTCTTTTTGCCACTTAAGGGGATAGTTCTTTGCGTCACCTCCCCTAAGGTGCCCCGTTTTGGAATCATGGCAACTTTCCTCGCTATTTTGAAACACTCGTAAAATTGTTTCCTCCGTCCTTACTGATGCATGCCTTACCTCTCCGCTCCAGAAATGTTTTACGCCTCATTCCATGAGTTGATCTTGGATCATTAAGATGATCCTAAATTGTTTGAACCTCAAGAAGATCGATTCTTCTAAATTCCCCCTTTTCTTCTCGTTGTCATGTTGGATGTGGTTCTCAAGACAAGACGTCGAGACAAAGACGGTGATTGTGTCAACGTTCCTATGAAGTGCAACTTGGATCGTGAAGATCGTGTTAGCTTGTGACTCCTTTGACTTCTTACTCACGCCTTGAATCTCGGGGACGAGATTCTTGTTTAGTGGGGGTGAGCTGTCACAGCCCTAGAATTTGTTTGTCATTAGTTGCATTAAGGCATTCATGTCATCATGTTTAAATTTCTAAAGAAATTTGAAATGGGGATGTTCAAACCCTAGCATTAAAGGAATTCACTAGGTTCAACCAAAATATTTCCAGTAAATCCAAATGACTTCCAAAAATGTTCATCATTCTTGATCTATGCTGGAAACAGTAACCAAAGGTGATGCACATTTTTCCATGATATATTTGGGATCTGAATTAAATCATATGGTATTTTCATTTGGGCATTTAAATACTATAAAATATTTTAAATGCTCAAATAATCATAAACTTAAATGTTTGCTGTTGGATATTTTCCAAACAGTGGGCTTGAGCAAGTTTCATGATTTTTGGGATAGTATTAGTATTTTTAGTAAAGCCCTAAAGACTACAGAATAATAGAAAAACAAAAACAATTAAAAGAGAGAGAGAGAACGCCTACCCGGGCCACTTACCTGGCGCCACGAACCGGCCCAGCTCCCCCCCCCCCCCCGTGCTGGTCCAGCATTGCGAGGCCCAGCCCACTGGCCGCCTCCCCTGTCTTCTTCCTCCTGCCAGGACGACAGGCAGGTGCGTGGCGAGCGCGCGCGCCCGACCGCGCCACCTCCTGCTTCGTCGTGTCGCGCTCTCCGTCACCCAATTCCGTGCCTGGAGATGCCTCGAAGCCCCTCTCGCCTCTCCCTCACTCGCTGCCCTCTCTCCCCTTCCCTGGCTCTCTCCCGAACACACCCGAGCGCCACCGTCGCCACTGCTCGCTGTAGCCACGGCCACAGGCCCTCCCTCACCCATCCAACATGCCCTAGAGACCCGCCGTGCCTCCCTCGTCCTCCCCGACGGCTCACGCGACCGGAGAAGCCCCAAAGCGCCGCCTCGATGCTTTTCCCCTCCTCGGCCACCGGAGATCGGCCTCGCCGCCTCGCTCGGCTCCGGCCTTCCCCGAGCCTGCTTCGATGGCCGCCGCAACCGATGTGAGCTACCGCTCCTCCTCCCCCTCTCCGTTCTCTCGTTTGCACGCCGCAGCTGTCGCTTCGTCGACGACCGGAACCCGCCGCCGCCGTACTCACCACCGACGATGCTCCGGTGACCATTTGGTCCCAGGTGCGTGTCCACCGAGTTTGCCGCCCTGCGCTGAGCCTCGCTAGCGCCTCCCCTTGCCCGCTTGCACCCTGCAGGCCCGATCCCGCGACCACCCGAACTCCGGCCGCCGCCTTGGAGCTCGCCGCCGTCGACTCCGCCACCCCGCCTCCGTTGTTTGCTCCATTGATGCGCGTCACTCCCCGAGCATGTAGGTGCAAGTGGCTCTTCAAACCGGGCCTCAGAACGAAGTCCGACGGCCTCCGCCGAGGATTTGGTCGCCGGAGTTTACACGCCGGTGGTGATGATGTGGCATGCTTAATTAGTGCTAATGATCCAACTAATGAACCCACACCCATTGACATATGGGCCCCACTTCCTAATTAACCCTGTTTTAGTTTTGCTTAGATCAAACTAAACCCGAGGCCCCACAGTCGGTTTGACCCGCCACGCCACTGCTGACTGGCCCCACATGTCGATGACCCTAGCCGTCACTATGAGACTGACCAGCGGGTCCCGCTGGTCAGATTTGACTGGACAGCGCCTGTTGACTTGCTAACGTCACCATGAGGTCATGCTGACGCATTAAAGCCTTTCTGGAATTAAAAATAAATCAGAAAGGTTTAGAAATTCCAGAATATATCCAAAACTTCTAAAATTCATAGAAATTCAACCGTAACTCAAGTGGAAATAAGTTATATATGAAAAATGATCAGAAAAATATGAAGAATCTGTTTATGCCATGATCATGCATGTTTGAACAAGTTAACCTCACTGAATAGGATGAATCATGATTAGGGAAATTTATGAACTAGCATTTGGAGTTGGAGTTTAACTTTGTTTGAATTCCACTTCAATTAACTTGGCTTACTGCTGCATTAGGTCAATTCAGTACCTTAACATGACATGTCATTCATGTGAATGTGCATTGCATTGATTGTGTTCTTTCTTAGTTGCCGGTGTTTGTCCCCTCTCAGTAGACGACGTTCCGACGATTGTTCGATGACACTATTGAAGAACTATATTATCTTCAGAAGTGCCAAGCAAGCAAAACCCCCTTGTTCATTCCGATATAATTCCACTCTCTCGCTCCTGCTCTCTTTTACTGCATTAGGACAACAACATTTCATCTGTTACTTGCTGCGGTAGCTGAAACCCTTTATCCTCTGCATGACCTATCATTCCACAGTAATTAGATGAAACCCGCTAGCATGAGTAGGAGTTGCTTGAGCCATGTTGTGCCTACTCATTCATGCTTGTTTGTCATGCCTGCTACTGCTTAGAGTTGAGTCAGGTCTGATTCATCGGGAATGAATTGGAATGGTGTGTGAACATGTCCTACTGTGTGTGAGCTAAGTGTGTGAACACGATTTGGTAAAGGTAGCGGTGAGAGGCCATGTAGGAGTACATGGTGGGTTGTCTCATTGAAACCATCCTCAGGAACTGAGTTCTGTGTTTGTGATCCATGAAACAGTTACTACCACACATTGGGATCCTTAAATGACTCTCTCGGCTTCTTAACCACCCTTGTCCTCTGTCCAGGAGTTGCAACTAGTTTACGGTGTTTGTAGGATATGTGTTGGAGGCCGTGCGAAGCGCTGACCCTAGGGGTGGGCTATGATGCGGTAGATACACCGTGCCGGGTGTGCAAAATCAATGCCCGCTTGGTATCTCGGGAACCCTGCACACATCGCTCGGGGCTGTATGGGAAACCTCGGCGGACTCCTGCGGATGGAACCTGAATAGGCGATAAACCTGGACTAGGGACTTGAGTGTTTAGGTAGGTCGTGGCCGACACCCTCGCTGGGCTTCCGCTTGAAGGTTGCCGAGTACATGTCGTGTAAAGCGCGTAAGTGGTGAGAGCGTGTGAAGAAGTACACCCTGCAGGGTTAATATGATCTATTCAATAGCCGTGTCCAAGGAGAAGGACTTCGGGTTGCCTATATCAGTTCATAGACAAGTGAAAGTGGATACTCTAAAATGCGCAAGATAAGTGTGAGTGCTATGGATGGCGTTCTCGTAGGGAGACGAGAGCGGGTCCATAGTGGTGTATTGATATGGTGAATATGTGGACTCGTAGCGCCACCTCAAAAGAGTTACTTGCAATGTAGTTCAGATAGCCACCGAGTCAAAGCTGGCTTGCTGCGGTCAAACTCCACCACCCCTTTGTTGATAATGATGCATATGTAGTTAGTTTCGATGTAAGTCTTGCTGAGCACGCTTGTACTCACGCTTGCTTATTTTATGTTTTGCGAGAGACGTCGGTCTCGCTAGTAGTTTCGCGTGGCCTTGACGCTTAGCTTGTTACCTCAGCTACGATCTTGTGCCCTTGGCAGATCTGGTAGATAGTCGCTTCTCAGCCTTTTTCATTTATAGTTGTGCGTACTCGGACATGTTTAGCTTCCGCTTGTGCTTTGACTTGTATGTTTCGAGTGTTGGGTCATGAGACCCATGTTTGTAATATCTCGCTCCTCGGAGCCTAATGAATAAATATTTGAGTCGAGAGTTATGTTGTGATGCCATGTTGTATTTACACATATTGAGCATATTGTGTGTATGTTTGAAATGCTTGATATGTGTGGGATCCGACAATCTAGTTGTTTATCCTTGGCAGCCTCTCATATGGGGAAATGTAGTCTCGTGCTTTCGAGCGATAGTAGTCCGCTACTGCCCGGTTCACCGAGTCCTGCTAGCCCAAAGACTACCGCTTGGACACTTGATGGCGGCATGTGTTTCACTTCGTTCCTATGTCTGTCCTTCGGGAAATGTCACGCGGTGATATTCGAGTCCTGCCTAGCCTGCTACAGCCCGGAATACCGGAGTCCTGTTAGCCCAGTGCTACAGCCCGAATTCATACGTTGATGACCGACATGTTCGATATGATTCATGTATGCCTGTCCCCATGGGTTAGTGCCGCTTTGGGTTCACGACTAGCCATGTCGGCCCGGGTTCTTTGTCATATGGATGCTAGCGACACTATCATATACGTGAGCCAAAAGACGCAAATGGTCCCAGGCCATGGTAAGGCGACACCCGTGGGAATACCGTGCGTGAGGCCGCAAAGTGATATGAGGTGTTACCGGCTAGATCGATGTGACTTGGAATCGGGGTCCTGACACGACGACTAAAAAGTGCGATAAAAAATCACTATGATGGAACGTGTCTCAAAAGACTCAGAAAAGTCTAAAAACACGATAGGGAAAAAATACTTTCACCTGCTGAAATATTAGCCTAAAACCTGCTTGGGGGTCTCTAGACTTTTTTTCGAAACCTACTCATACAAGGAAACACGAAACTAAAAATAGATGGATCTAGAAAACAAACCTAATATGAAATGAACTTGGATTGGTGGTGGTATATGGACTCAGAGCGGTGGTGGTATATGGACTCAGATTGGAGGTGGTATATGGACTCAGATCCGTGGTAGTATATGGACTCGGATTGGTGGTGGTATATGGACTCACAGAAGTACCGGATAAGAGATGGTGGTATATGGGAGAGGCGATGATGATGATGTGGTGGCGGCGTGACAACGACTGGCAGAACTCGAAACTCTAAAGAACTAGACGCTAAGACCAGCAACTTGACACGACGATGCAGCTGCAAATTCAACAAAGCAAAACACTGAAAAGATTATGCAAAGGCTCAGACTGGATCGGATATGATGAACCTAATTTTTTGTGGCTTTTTCGTGGATTGTAAGTATGAAGAACACACTTGATCTAAACTATGAAAAACTGTAAAATCTCACCGAGCAACCTACAAATCTGATACCACTTGATAGAGGCAAAGGTGTCCCACCTTTCAATGAGAAGGTAAATATCGTTTTCTGTGGGAGCAGACATTATGATCCGACTATGAATGTGCGATACGTCGCGCCTTAGCAATCGCTAAACCAACTTCCGAGGGTTATTGACCACGCAGGAGCACGATCAACCTGACCACAAGGGACTATTTCCTGCGAGCAAATGAAGAACAAGCAAGAAACTGAGATTGCAATTTGGATATCGCGAATATAAGGGGAAAGCTTTATTAATGAAACTGGGGTCCAGTGACGCCTTGATCTAGTCGTTGAACACAAACGAAGTACGCAAAGTTGCAGTTATGGCGAACTTTAATCTAAACAAAACACCCCAAAGTCCAAACGACGCCCTAAGGGTTGTATATATGGAGGAGTAGGGGGAATTTCGTGACCCCTTGTAGGAGGGGTCCGAAACCAACCCTAACTTTGTTTCCCCACACATACGGACTCTAAAAAAAAGCCTAAACTTAAGTATTATGAAATTACATGGGCCTAACCAAATAATAAGGTGATGCAGCACTTATAATAGCCTCTGGATGAAATTTGTGAAGTGGCGTCTTGTATATTTTGTCCAAGACTTCATGCACTCTTTAGGGTGGCTCAAAGTCCTGAAATCATCATTTGAAACTCCATTCTTGTTCCCCTTGCACATGCCATCATCTCCATGCTTGGTCTTGCTCCAATGTTCATCCTTCTTCCCCAAGCTAGGCCCTTCATTTGTAAGAAAAACAAATGTATCCAATTTAGGCAGCATCATATTATCATGAACATTAGAATCATGACCTGGAAAGGAAAGTACCTGGTAATTTAATTGGCGCACGCGAGCTCTAGTAATTGGTCCAGTATGTATAGCAGCAGGGGTTGTGGGTGTAACAATGGTATTGATGTCCTGATCACCACCAGGCTGTGAAACGAATTCTTCGATATTTAGCTCACACACCAACAGTTGGATTATGGTATCTGATGGTGTCCTGGACTAGGGGGTACTCACCACGTCGTCTCCCGATCAGTTGGATTGGGCCGAGGATCCCCATGGCCATATACTCATGGGCCAGTCCGGACAGTTGCCGCATACAAGGAAGATTCCACAAGACTTGGCGATCAAGACAAGGACTCCTCCCCACCGGCGTATTCGGCTAGGACTCTTGTTATCCTAGGCCTCTGGTGCATTATATAAACCGAGGCCAGGCTAGTCGATAGACAATCTCATATACAATCACAACAACCCTTACAATCATACCATAGGCTAGCTTCTAGGGTTTAGCCTCCTTGATCTCGTGGTAGATCCACTCTTGTAAACATCCACAATATCAATATCAATCAAGCAGGACGTAGGGTTTTACCTCCATCAAGAGGGCCTGAACCTAGGTAAACATCGTGTCCCTTGTCTCCTGTTACCATCCGCCTAGATGCACAGTTTGGGACCCCCTACCCGAGATCCGCCGGTTTTGACACCGACATTGGTGCTTTCATTGAGAGTTCCTCTGTGTGTCCGACAAAAGGTCGATGGCTCGCCCGCAGATCAACTGCGACTTCGGCATCTTCGTCACCAGCTCGACTGTTCACCTTGGTTCGACCAAGGATTGCGCCCTACCTCCGATCGTCATGTTCGGATGAGGGCCTTCATCAACATCAACTCCGATCTCTATCAAGATCATGGAGGAATCATCCAGGGAGCCCGGGGGCTCAACGTCAACATTGCCCTCGGCGACCATATTTTTTCTCGGACAGCGGACTTGTGTCCGCCGCCACCGCCTCCTCAAGCGTCGTTTTAACGATCGCTTCGGTGGAATTGCGCGGAATTGAGTCTACAACAACCCTGGAAAATTTCGTCGAGTTCCGATGGAGGAATCTCTGGCAATCTCCGATATACCGGAGCCGCATTGAATCTGGACGAGAATCCGGACGAGTTTAGGGCGTGGTGTCCAGCTTCTAGCTCGGACTTCCTTTAGAAGATCCAACCGTTGATCGGCTGCGGAATTCCTATATCTACCACCCCTCAAAATTTCAGCTCGATCCGACCGTCCAAACTCTGGGAACCTTCCGATTAGTGCATCACTTTTTAGATCTGTTTTCTGCGCGAAAACGAATCCGACCCGAGTTCGTCTTTTTTATGAACGGGATTTCAGACATCCTTTTTGAAGGAAGTTTTGTATGGGGTATTGTGTTTTGTTTCCGAACACATCCCGCTAACTTTAAGATCTTTTGAACATGATCTTCAATATCATGCTGCTGTCAAACCAGTCCGGCAATATTGCTCCACGGCTGCCGACCGCGCTTAGACATCGCCGACACTTTGTTGAGCCAAGCTCAACTTCTTCGGATCATCATCTCGGCAAGCCGAGCAAGAGTCCGGCATCGCGAAGGGCAAATCATCACCAACATCGCCGCCCCACGGATTACACGGAGCGGGCATACCGGCATCGCCGCACGGTCGCTTCATCAAGCCGGCATCAACCACGTCACGACCTGCACCGGCAGGGCCGCACTATTGCTTCTTCAAGATGGTGTCCATCACGCCGACCTACTTCGACATCTCGGCTGGACCGGGGGCTTCGCCATCTCTTCATCAACCTACTCCGGGCACTTCGGCGTCACTAGCCGACCAGGTGATGGGTGCGGGGATCGAGTCCCAATTTTGGGGATCACCTTCCTTCGGATTGTTACAACAAATAAACCAGGTGCTATTAATCCTACTATTTATTTTTGCTTGTTTGGGTTAAATTTTCCCAAGGAATTATTACTCTGGTTAGTCCATCATATGTACATAGGTCTATCAAATGGTGGCCGCATTATCGACGGTCGCATGATGGTTCGGTCGATTTCGTACACGATCCGTTAACGCCAGATCCGAACTTGGACCGACACAGTGAATCCGAGCTTTGCCACGCCTTTATTGCATTACGCCGACGACCTGCATCGACATCGACTTGGCGCTGGGCCATATTTCTTTATTACTCACTTTGCATAAATTATTTATTATGCAACATTTTTTAATTCCTATTATTACTATTATCCCGGTCTGCACTATTTTTGTGCACGGAAAATGATCCAGCCGGACTATATCCGTTGACGCCACCTCGGTGGACGGGGCTTCGACAACACTTCATTACCCCATGCCGTGGACTTCGCATCACTCTGCCGTCTGCATTGACCGTGCTATGTCACCACTTCACGGTGATTGAGCTCTTTGCTCCGCCACCTCGGGACCGGCTTGGGGATGGAACCTTGTCCGCATCAAGCTCGGATCGCATCGTCAATACCGAACATATTAACCAGCTAAGTTGCCTTCATGCTCAAAGTTTTAAATTTCTAACTTGTGTTCGGTTCGACCAAGCATTATACTTTTTTGGAAAAAAGTTGCTTGTAAAATTTTTCCTTGTCGAAACTTTTTTCAAGACACTTGATGCGCTACCCGCTCATTATACTGGGGCTTCTTTATGAAGCTTATTAATCTGGGTTTTATGCCCAACACATGTGTCACACTTCCGCATGTACCTTTTATTCACCATTATATGCATCGATATGACTTAAGTTTTGGCCAAGCTGGGTTGCTGGCTCTGTGCTTACCCCACGCTCCCGATTGTTCGCTAGGTGGTAAAGGAGCACCTCTGCGATTGTTCTTGCGGGTCAGCCGGATGTGTACCTCAGACTGGGTGAAGCCGAAGCTAGCGTTCTTAAGAGAATACTCGGTCGGTGAACTAAAAGATGATTTCTTACCTATTTATTTACCTACCCCCAGATGTTTTTCTGCTCTTTTCGCAGTCCGGACATGCACTTTAGGGCATACCTCCCAGGGAAAGGAACCCCTAACGGAACTATTCTCCCTGGAAGATGTTTCTTACTAACCATGTAATATAACATAACTAGTTGGGCACTTGCCTGATAAAGCACTAATGACCCCTACGCCTGGTCTCCACGCATGCCCCGGTTTTTATAACCGCGAGGGTATTCAGACACACTCTGGACTATTGGGTCCAGAGGTTGAAGCAAAAAGGTCCGCTACGACAAACGATCTACAATCCGGCTAGAAGGCATTCTACATGTCACCTTACATTTTATAGTCAACTTTTACCCAAGTCACTTGGGGGCTCTTATGTTTATTTGAGCCGTTTCATACTAAGTGTTTTTCTTCTTAGTCGCTGCAAAGTTAAAGCACGATGAAGCACTTTTTTTTCTAAAGTCCAATTTTGGATTGGCACCAACACTTGATCTTGTTCGGACGTCATCTTTTCTTGACGTTTTTGGTTTTCCAAGCTTTTGGCGCTTTTAACTATTTGTGTGTTTTCAGCACAAGTCTCGCGAGGCAACGCCGGACACCTTTTGAGATTCAGCAAAACATTCTCGGATATTGCTATATATGCATCCGTTTCAATTGTGTCTTTGGTCAATAGTTGGGTTGCGGCTCGCGCTTGCCTCCTACGTTCCGCTTTGTTCGGCTAGGTGTGCAAAGGAGAACCATCTGCGATTGTGCTTCCAGCTCGCATGGTCAAGCACCTCAGTGGAGAAAGCCAAAAACTGACTATCACAATAGGTGTAAACTGGTCAGCGATCCGATGACTATATTAAATGACGGGCCATTCATTGGCCGAAGTGTTTCCGGCTTGACCTCGACCGTCGCCGAACACTATCGAGGGCTATTAACTGGCCTCCCAAACTAAATCCTCGATATTTTGCTCTTACATTGGAGCAGAGGTTTCATGATCATGCTTAGCATGACAACCCAAAGAAAGGAACCGATAGCGGGACTATTTTCTCTGGAAGACATTTCTTCTGTTAAACAGTAATATAACATGTCTCTCCGCATACCTTTGTTTATAAAACCGCATGGCCAGATTGCCTTGTTTGTTGTAAATCTTTGCCCTCATAAAGGCTTTATAAAGTAGGACAAACACTCCTCGGCTATTGGCTGAGGATGTGGAAGCCGATGGTCGGTCAACAAAATTTTGTACAATGCGGATCCGAGCATTAATGACGTAAAGTACTTGGATACATAGAGTCATTACACATAATTTGTGATTTTACTATGGATATCGATCCTTAATTGGCCTCCGTGCCCGCATTAAGGCTCGGGGCTCTTGGGCTTCGGGCTTATTATTTACAAATATTAAAGGGCACATCAATCCTCGATCGGTGTTGCCACCCGACCGTTGTCTCGGGGCTCTTGCATTGCATGTTCTATGCAGAAAATTTTAAGTGCAATACAGTTTCGAGGAGATTTTGATCCTCGGGTTGGTCGGCCGCACCCAACCTGAGTCTCGAGGACTAAGCACGCCGCTTTTGTGTCCCAAAGTATTCTGCTGCGAGCTAGGACTTGATCCTCGGACCGATTTTGCAAATCAACTTTGAGTCTCGGCTGCCACGGGATCAGCGGTCTTATGTCATCATTCATGTGCATCTCGGTTTTAGACCGATACCCACCTTGAGGGCTCTGGCACCAATCAAAATATTGACAAAAATCGCCCACATTCGGGTGGTGCACCACCTCAGAAGCAGTCCGGCGTAAAGCTCGGGCGCTAGTGGCTGGCTCCATAGAGGGCACCTCCGGCATTAAGCTCGGCTAAACTCCTTCAAACTTCTTTGAACCAAGGTGATTTACGACACCTCGGATACAGTCCGGCGTTGGAGCTCGGATACATAGTCCGGCGTTGGAGCTCGGATACATAGTGCGGCGTTGGAGCTCGGATACCGTCCGGCGTTGGAGCTCGGATACATAGTCCGGCGTTAGAGCTGGGAAGCAGTCCGACATTGGTGCTCGGCTGCAAAAGATACCTCGAATGCAGTCCGGCGTTGGAGCTCGGACGCAAGAGGACGCTGCCGCCCGGGAACAACTTCAAACCCGAGGTGTGGCATAAAAATAACAAGGCATTGATAAAGGCCGGAAACTTAAAGGGGCTCCTCGGATACCCGACGTATAAACTCGTCGAATGCATTTCGACGATCCTCAAGATCGAAGATGAGAAGATTTGTTGAACCAGTTTTCAAGACCGGCAACCGAAGATGAAGAATAGTTCGGAAGAATCGAGGAGCGTCCCTAACTTGAAGACCGGTTCAGGGGGCTACTGACGGTGTCCTGGACGAGGGGTACTCACCACGCCGTCTCCCGATCGATTGATTGGGCCGAGGATCCCCATGGCCATATACTCATGGGCCAGTCCGGACAGTTGCCGCATACAAGAAGATTCCACAAGACTTGGCGATCAAGACAAGGACTCCTCCCCACCGGCGTATTCGGCTAGGACTCTTGTTATCCTAGGCCTCTGGTGCATTATATAAACCGAGGCCAGGCTAGTCGATAGACAATCTCATATACAATCACAACAACCCTTACAATCATACCATAGGCTAGCTTCTAGGGTTTAGCCTCCTTGATCTCGTGGTAGATCCACTCTTGTAAACATCCACAATATCAATATCAATCAAGCAGGACGTAGGGTTTTACCTCCATCAAGAGGGCCCGAACCTGGGTGAACATCGTGTCCCTTGTCTCCTGTTACCATCCGCCTAGACGCACAGTTCGGGACCCCCTACCTGAGATCCGCCGGTTTTGACACCGACAGTATCCCAAGGGCTCATCTTTTGATCTAGCTGGATTTTCTGATTCTGATTATGTTGGAGATTGTCTGGAACGCAAGTCTACATCAGGCACATGCCATTTCATTGGACGATCTCTTGTCTGTTGTTGGTCCTCAAAGTAGCATACTAGTGTGTCCTTCTCCACAACTAAGGCTGAATACATTGCCGCTAGTGCTTGGTGCTCCCAGTTGGTATGGATGAAGCAAACCCTCAAGGACTATGGCATCAACGTGAAGAAAGTCCCTCTCTTCTGCGAGAACGAGAGTGCTATCAAGATCGCCCACAACCCAGTGCAAAATTGCAAGACGAAACATATTCAGATTCATCACCATTTTCTTCATGATCATTTGCTGAAGGGAGACATCGTCATCGACCACATGAAGATCGAAGACCAGCTTGTCGATATCTTCACTAAGCCCTTGTATCAAAAGAGGTTCTACAAGTTGCGATGTGAGCTAAACATCCTAGAATCTTCGAATGTCCTCTGAAGTGGACACACATCCTAACGCTTATGCATTTTTTATGACTTTGCTACACAACACGCGAAGTAACGTTTTTCTTTAATCAATGAAGACTAACCCTCTAAGTGTGAAGAAATTAATGAAGAACTTGACTCTTAGAACCCTACGACAATTATAGGCGGTGTCTGAAGTCATCAAAGTTCTTATACGGTGGGTAACGCCACACCTCTCTGTGACATTCTTCAAATTTGAGTTTTTCATCATTTGCAATTTCGTCAAACTTTTCAAATTCTTCATTTGAGGTTATTCTTCACTGCCTTTCATGTCCTCAACAGCATCCACATATTGCTAATTCTTCAGTTCGATTTCTTCATCTATGTGGAAGTGATCGGACCCACTCCCCTCTATGCTAAGCTCAACCCACTCTGTTCACAAATTCTTCATACGCGTTCTACTTGACACTATTCAAAGTCTTCACTGTGTCCATGACAGCTGAAGAAATTGCGAACATATTTTAAAAATTCTCAAAGTTTTGCTGGCGGTTGCCACAATAACTCATCCCGCGTTTCACATGCATGGATAAGTGTGAAAAAATGCATGTGTGACATGTGTCACCGAGATGTGAATGGTCAAGGGCTTATCCATCCAAAAAATTCAGACTCTTTAGTTTTCACTGCGGCTATGAATAGCCTTGACCCTGTCAACGATAGTTCACTTCGTCCCCTCGCTCCCTTTGCTATCAGTTCTCAAACCCTAGCACCGCCACTAGATCTCATCGCCGCTGGAGAAGAAGAGCTTCATTACCTCGACTTCTTTGTCAATGTACTCACGCCAGACGCGGATTTCTTCACCTCCGCCGCCGCCGTAGACGTCTTTCATCACCGAGTTAGGGCATGTGAGATCTGAGCTGACGATTTCCATCACCTCGTTATCCAGTTCATCAAGTTCATCTCTGAGGTAAATTAAATGCTTATTTACTGCCCCGCCTTGATCTTCACTCTACTCAAAAAATTTCAAGTGATGTTTTTACCACTCTTTCAATTCTTCAGCATTTCGTTTGGCCAGCCTTGTGTACTTCATCATTGTTATGCTTAACATCTAGATTCCCCAATTGTGCAAATTGCTTCAATCTGTACAACTCTGGAATCAAAGTCAAGAACACTTGATGAAATTCTTCAAGACGATAAGGGTCAATTTCCTCGACTGGTTTATTTTGAAAACCTCTGAGAACGCATGTGACTCTTCCCTATTTCCTCGCAATTATACTCTATTCACAGGTACAATGTCTGCCGACGAATCTCTAGGTTCTCATCAACTTAATTCATTTGCAGGACAGCTTGAGAAAAAACTTCAAACTTCATCAGAGTCCTCACAAGTTCAAAACCCTCAGTTGAAGAAAATGGCTGATGAGAAGAAGCCACAGAAAGGTGGCAAGAGAAAGGAAGAACAAACAGCTTTTGAGATCCCTGATGAATTAGGGCACAACACGCTTGACAAGAATGTTCATGGCGGCGAAGAAACAAAAGAACAGTGAAAAACTCGCATGCAGAAAATCAAGAGATATTGGACTTATTAGTGGAGAGCTTACAAATATGTCACTCCAAAATATATGAAGGATTTTTGTTGTAGGGTGGAACGATAGATGGAGATCTTTAACGAATTGGAGGGGAAATCCCCAAGAACAAGAAGAACACAAAGGGGGGAAACAAGAGGAACACTCAAATTGACTTGATCCAATCACACATGTGCTATTTCCAATCAGAAGATACAAGAGGTAACTAGTTCATCCCAATCCTATGAGGAAAGAGGTCTTGATGATCCTATGATGGGGATCCTTCTCCAAGAGGAAGGCTTGATCACTAATAGGAGCTTCTCCAAGAGGAGGGCATGATCTCCAAGAGGAGGTCTAGATCTCCAAAAGGAGGAAGATGAGCAAAGCTCTCTCTTTGTCTATCAAATACCTTTCTATCCTCTCTAATGAGCTAGGGGAGGAGTATATATAGGCTAGGGATGAAATAAGAGGAAAACGGGGGTACAAGGGTCATTTGACCCTAAGTGCACGCAAGCACAGCCGGATAGGTCCGGGCACCCGGGGTCATCGGGGAGTAGAAGACCGGGCACCCAGGGTTGAGGGTCGGGCACCCGGGGTGGCGCCTGGGAGGGGGGCCGGGCACCCGGTGGTCGAGGTGCGGGCACCCGGGGGTGCGGGTACCTGGTGGTTGGGGTGCAGGCTCCCGGGGTGGACAGAGGGACCGCACTCTTTGGCGTCGTGGTTCGGGCACCCGGGATGGTCCGAGGCCTTTGGTGTTTCGTGTCTTGGGGGCCCTCTTCCTCCTCCGTCTCCCTTCTTTGATGGTGTAGATGTTCTCTTGCATTTGAACTCCTCCTCGTCGTCAATGAAGCTCCGGCAATACCTATGCATGTACACGAGAGGGATGTCAACAAGTATACCATTCTTGAAGGGGTCAAGTGAACACGTGTAAAGGAGATGATTCACCTTTATGTATGTGAAGTAGATGTCGCACGTGCCACTTGCCGAACAGACTCTTGACATGGTGATGTCCGTAGGATGCTCCGTATCATCCCTTCCCCCTTGGGAAATATCCTACCTCGGATCGAAAACCAAATCATCATGGGAAAGGGATGGCGTCGCCTTGTAGGAGTGAACGTTCACCAAGTACTCATTGTCTTTAAACTCGAAATGGGAACTCTCCAGGGTCGCACCATCTATTGATTCCTTCAAAAGGAGCACGAACAACAAACACTTGAAAAAAAATGTGGTTAGCATTAGTGCAAAACCAAGCATTCAAGTGGTGATTCACCGAACAAGTGTCGTCATCATGCATAGCATATGGTGTAACAAATGATTGTGACATGGCATGAAAGCACATAAATTGAGCGAAATCAAGGACATCATGGAAACAAGCATGTAAATGTGAGGTAGCGATGCAAATATGTGTGTCAAGAGAATAAGCATCTACCTCAAGCTCATAGCAAGAATGCATAAGGCGCTCAATGAATGGTCTATGGTGTGCATATGAAGCATTCACAACACCAAAATAAACGATGTGTCTAAACTCTAAAGTGCAAGACAATCCAAGCGTAACGTGCATGGGCTGTAGTGAATATAGAGTGGCACTCAACACAATAGAAAGAGCAATTGTTCATCATGTGCGAGGTAATCAAGTAATGCAAGCTAGTAGTGCAAAGATGCAACATACTATAGGTAATCATGGCAATCATGTCATGTGTGAAAATAGTAGGCCTAGGTAATGCACATGTCATATCGCAAGCACGAGCACTAAGCAAGATCAAAGTATCGTCATAGGCATTGGGCACAAAGCAAACATGGCAATAACAAGCAATATCTCCAGTAAGCTTGCTAATACAAATACAAGTAGTAGAATCAATCATCATGCATGGTAAAGGCATATGAATAACCATGTCATGCAAAGTGAACATGGCAAGATGGGCATATAATATGTAATGGACAATAACCCATAGCCGAGTTAGGGTCATGTAGAAAAATGCGCGAGGGCTTTGCGCGAAGAGAGTAGTGGGAAAGACAATCCATGGTGAAAGGACATGCGGTGCCCCCATGTGTGGTTTTGGTAATTGATGACATTCTCTATGGACTAATGGTTGCCTTGAGTTTATTTGAAGGTTTTGTCCATAGGCTTTTCTTGGAGTACATGTGTTGGTTTCAAGGAGAGTTTTGTGTCGACCAAGGTGCTATTCAAGGAATTATCCAAAGATTGGTCATGTGAGTGTTGAGCTTATTGCAAGCATGTCTTGAAGAAGAAGATTGTGTGATCATTCATGTTTACCTTCAAGACATCATCCAAGCGAAGAGAGTTGGAAAGATTCAAGGTTGATCAAGACTAAGTCAAGAGTGAATCAAGTTGATCAACTCACAAAGCGTAGAAGATGTACCGAGAGGGATCAAGTGATCCCATGGTATGGTAAGCATTGTCCATTACGCTTTGTGTGCTAACCCATGGTCTTCGTGAGAGTTCTTTGTGGGGTTAGGTTGCGGTGTGCAAGTTCAAGTGATGCATCACGAAGAGATCAAGTGCTTGAAGCTTGCCGTCCTTTTGGTGACAATGGACTTGTGAAGATGTGCGGAAGAGTGGCTCATCCATAGTGGAGTATGGGGGAGCAATCAACTAGTCTTCTTCGAGCCAACGCAATCAAGAAAGGTGGTCCAACTTGAGGGAGTCAAGATCGTCATCATCTAGCTCAAGTGGACCATGTGCAAGGCAAAGGTTTGCCCTTGATAGGTTTTCTATTTTACCGGTCTCATGGTAGTTGTGGAAGACCGGGTTATAGGATCGATAGCCGTACTATCAAGGGGGGCTCTCAAGTGAGTAGCTTGATCGTATCGTTCGTCGAGAGCTCAAACCATTGCATCCTTGCATCATGTTTCTTGGTTCTTATTTGGTTCTTCTCCTTGTGAGATTTGGAGCTTATGGTCATTTTTATGACAAGCTCGAGTTCATCGAAAACGGAGTTCTCATGCATCTTCTATGATGTTTTCGATGTTGGAGGGTATGCCGGTTCTTCTCGGTTGGAGGTTTCACTCCTTTGTTTGCTAAGCATACCTCCCCTGCCTCTTCTTACTATAACCAGTCGGTGTTTTGATGCTACTCGTTGTCTTGTTTCAAACAAGCTTGAGTTTGCTCAATTCGGAGCTCATATGAAGGAGTTATGGCAGTTCTGGTTTTCCTTGGAGTATTCGTGTTTTCAAGGTTGGTGTGCAGTAGTACCGTGCCCTCAGCGGTAGTACCGCTTGAAGCTCCCCAGCGGTAGTACCGCTCTCGAGCGGTAGTACCGCTCTGCTGTAGTACCGCTCTCCGAACGGTAGTACCGCTTGGGAGTTTCGGCCGTAGTACCGCCAGCGTCTGGCTACTTCGCCTCGATTCTCGAACGGTGTTTTCTCGTGTCGGGTTTTATGGCACTAGGCGGCAGTAGTAGCGGTAGTACCGCTTACTCCCGCTGTAGTACCGCTCTGGGGCGATGGCCTGTCTTTCTCATCAGCAGGTAGTACTGCTGGATAGGAGCGGTAGTACCGCCCTCAGTGTAGTACCGCCCTTCCCTAGCGGTAGTACCGCCTGTCTGGGCTGTTCAAGGGGGTAACGGTTGGATTTTCCCCTCCTATAAAAGGGGTCTTCTTCCCATTGAACCTTATCCTTTGAGCTCGTGTTCTTCCCCCATTGTTGACCTTCTCCGAGCTTGCTATCTCTCAATCCCTCCATGGATTCTTGCTAGTTTTTGGGGGAAAAGAGAGAGGAGATCTAGATCCACATTTCCACCAATCACTTTCTCCTCTATGTGAGGGGAACCCCTTGGATCTAGTTCTTGGAGTTCTTGGTGTTCTCCTTCTTGCTCTTCCTCTCATTTTCCTCCCTAGCATTAGTTGCTTTGGTGGGATTTAAGAGAGAAGAACTTGGGCACTCCGTGTGCCCTTGCCATTGCATTTGTGCATCGGTTTGAGTTCTCCACGGTGATACGTGGAAGTTACAAGTTGAGAAGCTTATTACTCTTGGGTGCTTGGTGCCCTTGAGCTTGTTCCTCTTGGGTGCTTGGGCGCCTAGACAGTTAGTAGTGTTCGGAGCTCAATCATTGTGGTGTAAAGCTCCGGCAAGCGCCGGGTCTCCAATTAGGTTGTGGAGATCGCCTTGAGCAATTTGACGGTTCCGTGACCGCCCCAAGGGTTGCCAAAGTGTACTGGTTGGTGACCGCCCCAAGGGTTGCCATTTGTGCGGGTTTGGTGACCGCCTCAAGGGTCCCTTAGTGGAATCACGGCATCTTGCATTGTGCGAGGGCGTGAGGAGATTACGGTGTCCCTAGTGGCTTCTTGGGGAGCATTGTGCCTCCACACCGCTCCAAACGGAGATTAGCATCCGCAAGGGTGTGAACTTGGGATACATCGTCGCCTCCGCGTGCCTCGGTTATCTCTTACCCGAGCCCCTTTACTTATGCACTTTACTTTGTGATAGCCATATTGTTCTTTGTCATATATCTTGCTATCACATAGTTGCTTATCTTGCTTAGCATAAGTTGTTGGTGCACATAGGTGAGCCTAGTTGTTGTAGGTTTTGTGCTTGACAAATTAACCGTTAGGTTTATTCCGCATTTGTTCAAGCCTAAACCGTAATTATTTTAAAGCGCCTATTCACCCCCCCCCCCCTCTAGGCGACATCCTCGATCTTTCACATGGGATCCCAAGTCATCATTGCTCACTAGAGCTCATTTTATTAACTTGTGGGATTGCGAGGTTGACAAGTATTCATGGGTACCTACACAAAACAAATACAAAGGAAAATTGTGTGCGCGTGATAGATGTACATATTATCCATTATGATGCATACATGCATGTGTTGGTTAGGACGAAATATCCAATGCTCAAATAAATGATATGCGTGATATAAAAACATGTCATCCATCATGAAAGGTTTGTTATTATGTATAGCATAATGGAGATTCAAATTGTGTAAAGCATCACTAGTAATATATAGAGCATTGTTATGAATAGTATGCATATGATGCACACAAGGAATGAATCAAGCAATACGCAATAATTTTCATGGCATGGCATATGAGATGAATTGCACAAAATTTGCAAAGGTAGCATAGCAATATCATTACAAGAGAAACGCATACCAATAACCATGATCTCGTCGTCTATGCCATAAGTGCAAAGGGGATTTATTTGAATGGGGTATGCATAGTTACTATGTTGAGATTGGAATGATGAAATATGGGAGATCTCACTCATAGCATATGACAAGTTTAATGGATTGTCAAACATAATGTGACTAATAGAATTTTTCACATGATATCCTATGGAGAGGAGCATCACAACTAGGCAACTCAACATGCTCATCATCATATTCATCATAAATTTGGAAGTCATTACATGAGGAAGTCGCACTAGCATGAAGCATGGAAATAGGTGGATCAACATCATGCAAGCAATCAATGTCAAGAATGTCGACTGGTGGGACTAGAGCATCACCTTCACCTATTTTACCTTTCTCAATCCACTCATGTGGTGTAGGTGAGGTGGAAAAGACCAAATGGTGGTCATCTTCATCTTGATGGAACCATGTGGGGGTGCATCATAGTCCACCATGGCCATCGTCATGTCCAAAGGAAGGACGAAGTCGTCGAGGATCGACGCGTCATCATATATGGGACCTAGAACCAAATGAGAAGACACAATAGAGGTGGAGGTTAAGTTGTTAGAAATCGAAATGGCCTTACATGCCCTATCAACTACCTCACTCTCTCTATGTGGTGGTGGCTCACTCACTCCCTCAAGGTAGGTGCACTCAATGTCACATATGGTGGAGTCACTCAAATCACTCAAGTGGTGGTGGTGGTGGCTCTCCTCACATGGGAATTGGGGCAACTCGTCATATATGGGGCTAGTGGTGAAGGCACTCTCACTCTCAATATGTTTGCATATGTCATCACTCTCCTCCGAGACCAAAGAGAAAGTCTCATGAGCGGTCTCGTAGCTTGACTCGGAGTATGTGTCCCATTGGGATGTCGCCTTCATGTTGTTGAAGAGGTTCGTGTTCGTCTCCATGGTCGAAGGGGATGGACCTTGCTCGACCGTCTTGTCGCCGTCTTGTATGAGGCCCATATAATGTGGCACCTCGTAGCTCTTTTCCATGACCGAAGGGAATTTCCCATGCTCAGCCATTTTCCTTGAGGGGCTTCCAAAGATGGAAGAGTCACCCTCGCTTGTAGGAGCTCGCCCTGTTGTTGAAGATGTCGATGTAGGCGAACTCATGGGAAGTAGGCGAAGATGCCATACGTCCAAAGGTGAAGATGCCTTGATAACACTTGGCTAAGATGCCGAAGTGGTGGTGGTAGCCGTAGCTTGCTCGTGGTGGTGCTCGTCTCTCGGTCCTCTTTTTTGCTCATGAAGGTTTTCTTGACGGTGTCGTGTGGTACTTGCATTTTGTGGCCGCTCCGAAGATGATGAAGGGGAATAAGACTTGTATTTGGCCACCATGTATCGTACTTGATCCATTTGTTCGTCCAACTTGGTGTCGATGTAGTCCCTTTTCCTTGCTTCTCTTTGGTGAATGTCGACGGTGAGTCGCTCAATGCCATGCATTGCTCGTTCGAGTATGAAGAGTGGAGTTTTGGTGATGTAGTTGTTCGCGTCGTCGTTGTCGTGGAAGACCGGACATGAAATGCTTTGCCTATCCATCACAAGACTCGAGCACATGTGAGTGGAAGAAAGGAAAGAAATAGACCAAGTGTACCTTTCCAATGTTGAATATGGATCAATGATCACTCAATAATGTAACAACGACATAGCACAATTGGTACTGGATCTTGTCAATTATCACACCTACACAAGTAAGGCTTATGGTGGAGCTTGGTGAGGATAGTGGCACAAAACTTTGATGCAAAATGTTAGCAAGAGTCAATAATATTGGAAAAGATTCACAAATTCGCAAGTGAAACAAGTGAAACAAGTAGACCAATAGCAATGGGTGGAACACGGAAACACACACACACGGATAGATAAATGGGGTCGTGCAACCAAGGAATGAGCACAACATGTGGAATCCACGGAAAATGCTCGTGTTGCACAACTCTAGAGAGACGCTAACACGATTTCTCAATAGGCGGATACGACACTTGTGCACAACCTATAAGATGCAAAATGTATCAACTTTCTATCCCAAGTATGCTATATATGTATGATGTTCCAGTGTTTCGCATACGATGATCCAAATCAATATGGTAGTATGGTATGCAATGTGGCGATACTATGGCTCTTGCT
Source organism: Aegilops longissima (assembly GCA_021605205.1). Taxonomy (NCBI): domain Eukaryota; kingdom Viridiplantae; phylum Streptophyta; class Magnoliopsida; order Poales; family Poaceae; genus Aegilops; species Aegilops longissima. The sequence continues at coordinate 245,749,430 of CM038679.1, forward strand.
TATAAGCTTATTTGCTCTCATTTTGCTTAAAAGCTTATTCTCTTTTTTTTGTATGGCCACTTATGCGAAATGCACAAACCAAGATAGCTATTGTGTATATGCGGGAACAATCTTGTGACACAAGGGATGGTACTATGATACCAAGATGATACCGATATGATATTGTATGTACACAATGGAAGGTGTAGATCGATGATCACTATGTGCACAAGTAACGGTGTTGGCAATACTCAATGGCTAGTCTCGATAGGCAAGTGACGCAAAATCGGCTAAGGGGTTAACAATGTAATGGCAAGGGGAATATACAATGATGGGATACCATGATACCAAGATGATATAGAGGTTATCGTTCTTGCTTACGGTTAGGGTGTCAAATTGGTGAAGGTGGTCGATGTCGAATCCTTGTCGAAGTTGAGCAGCAGCGTTGTCGAGGTCGAACCGTTCCTAGTTAGCCGAAACATCCTAGGAAACAGAAAAACCGCAAACTCAAAATCTCAAAGGAAAATGTCAAATGATGGTAGCGGAATGCTTTGGTGGTTCCGGAGTTAGCAATGCGCAAGTGGTGGTGGTGGTTGATGACAAAGCAACCGTCCCTAAGTAGCCGAAACACCTTAGGAGACTCAAGTCACCACTCAAGCAACCACAAATGCTACAAGGATCAAAATGGATTAGGTTGCGGAAAGCGATGGTGATTTTGCGGATGATATGGTGGATGGCCTAGGCAAAGATGCCAAAATGCGAAATTTTTGATGGAGTCAAATGATGTTGGAACCTATCTAGATGGATGGGGGATGTCAATAGCCACTCAACGAGCTAAAGAACGTCAAAATCAGACTTCGGGAGTGAAAGTTATGGCTGAAACAGTGTTTGGAAGAGGGCTGAAACTGGGGGTGCGGGTGCCCGGGGGTCGGAGGTGCAGGCACCTGGGCTGGACAGCGGGGTTGGGCAGAAAAAGTGGCCCGGGTGCCCGGGGGTCCGGGTGCCCGGGGGTAAGGGGTGCGGGCGCCCGGGGAGGTCAGCGGGGTTGGGCGGAACTTGCCCGGGGGGTCCGGGTGCCCGGGGTTTGAGGTCCGGGTGCCCGGGGGGTCACGGATAAGGGCGGAAATTTGTGGGAAAATGGAAGAAATTGGTGGATCTCGTGGAGGGAAAGGTGGAGATGGATGAGGGGAAGGCTAGATCCACATGAAACCAAGCATATCCATGGATCAAATCCAACAAAACCTCATCAAACCAACAAATCACAAAAATTTGGGGCTATTTTTGGTGGGGAATTTTTGAAATTGGGGAAAACACAACAAAATTAGGCTAGAGAACAAGAAGGGGGCTCCAATTTCGTGAGAAACCATGGCTCATGATACCAAGATGTTGTAGTGTGGAACCCTAGATGGAGATCTTTCACGAATTGGAGGCGAACCCCCAAGAACAAGAAGAACATAAAGGGGGGAAACAAGAGGAACACTCAAATTGACTTGATCCAATCACACATGTGCTAGATCCAATCACACAAACAGATACAAAGGTCCAAATCCAACACGAGAAGATACAAGAGGTAACTATTTCACCCCAATCCTATGAGGAAAGAGGCCTTGATGATCCTATGATGGGGATCCTTCTCCAAGAGGAGGGTATGATCTCCAATAGGAGCTTCTCCAAGAGGAGGGCTTGATCTCCAAGAGGAGCTTCTCCAAGAGGAGGTCTAGATCTGCAAAAGGAGGTAGATGAGCAAAGCTCTCTCTTTGTCTATCAAATACTTTTCTATCCTCTCTAATGAGCTAGGGGAAGATTTTATATAGGCTAGGGACAAAATAAGAGGAAAACAGGGGTACAAGGGTCGTTTGACCCTAAGTGCACGTAGGCAAAGCCGGAGGGGTCCGGGCACCCGGGATCATCGGGGAGTAGAAGACCGGGCACCCAGGGTTGAGGGTCGGGCACTCGGGGTGGCGCCTAGGAGGGGGGCCGGGCACCTGGTGGTCGGGGTGCGGGAACCCAGTGGTCGGGGTGCGGTCACCCGGGGGTGTGGGTACCCGGTGGTCGGGGTGCGGCCACCCGGGGTGGACAGAGGGGTCGCTCCCTTTGGCGCCATGGTCCGGGCACCCGGGGCATAGGAGGCCTGGCACCCGGGATGGTCCGAGGCCTCCGGTGTTTCGTGTCTTGGGGGCCCTCTTCCTCCTCTGTCTCCCTTCTTCGATGGTGTAGATGTTCTCTTGCACTTGAACTCATCCTCGTCGTCAATGATGCTCCGGCAATACCTATGCATGTACACGAGAGGGATGTCAAGTAAAATACCATTCTCGAAGGGGTCAAGTGAACACGTGTAAAGGTGATGATTAACCTTAATGTATGTGAAGTAGATGTCGCACGTGCCACTTGCCGAACGGACTCGTGACATGGTGATGCCTGTAGGATGCTCCATATCAATTTTGATGTGAAGCCTCGTGCAAGAGGCCCCCTCTTGCCGAAGGTCAAGAGACTGATTCTACCAGTGTCAAAAGGCGTGAAGAATTCCCTAGGGAATATGAAAGGCAACAGGACAAATTGGCAAAACAAGCCAAGAAGGTTGGTGAAGAATTCAACATGGCCACAAAGGCTTCAGTTGAAGCCAGTGTAGGTGGTAGTGGCAGTGCTACAAAGAAGGCTAACCAAAAGAAGCCTGCACACAAGTCAAAGCCATCTGATCCAGTGCCCTCAATGGCCAAGCCCAAAGCTTCAAAGGCTTCTGCTCCTAAGATTCCAAAATCTTCAGTGCCTCCTCCTGCGTCGAGTTCCTCAATGACAGTAGCAAAAGCTTCATGGCCAGTCATGCTTGCATCTTGCCAGCACACTGAGGGCTTTCAAACGGCCTCTATTGCTACATCAAGTGCCCCAGCTAGTGGGTAACCAATATCCTCATCACCCAAGCTAAAGCAAAAAGCAGCTGCTGGCCGTGGAACTAGGCCAAGTCCCAAGAGCAAGGTCGTTGTGCCTCAGGTTGATGAACATGGGCTCGCTGACGAAGATGAGCTCGCAAAATTCCTTAGAAGAAGGCAAGAGCAAGCTGTTGTAGCCAAGAATTCTTCTGTTCATTTGCTGCTGGATCCAAAACAGTTGCTGGACTTCTTTGAGATCTGGTGCACTAACCTAGAAACACCTCTTGATGACTTGAATCTACCTCGTGGCCCAAGCCACAAGATTTCCTCATTCATCTTGAATGAGAAGCACAAGATAGCTCGGGCAAAACTTGTGAAGAAGCAACAAATTCAGAAGGAGAGGGAACTAAAGAAAAGGATGATGACTATAACCCCTCAGCAGTTGTTGCAATTGCAAACTGGAATTCACCAGCTGCCTAAAGAATACGAGAGACAAGCCAACCATTGTTGTGGCGTGAAAGATCGATTCATCACTACCTCAACCAAAGTGGTAGAAGACCACAACAAGAGAGAAGCTGCCAAGTTTGGCATGACACCACCTACAGGTTCCTCAGCTCCACCTCCAATAGCACAGGCCAGTGTGACTACGCCTTCGTCTACTAAAGAGGCTGCCAGGGCAATTGAAGAAGTTGCACCTAAAGAAACTAAGAAGGCAACGGATAATGTTGTGCCTGAAGAAATTCCAAGGGCGACTACAAGTGTTGTGCCTGAAGAATTTGCCAGGGTGACTGTATCAGTCACGCCCGATGAAACTTGCTCCAACAAGTACATCAGCAGCAGCTCCAACATAGTATTCATGTTTGAAGCTTATCACCCTTCCTTCTGCATCAGAAACGAAGAAGACAAAGGCTGCTGAATGTGAAGCTAAGAAGAGAAAGGCATCTGCTCCACCTGTGCCAGAATCCCTGAAGATATTGAAGACGGCAACATTGTCTTCAATTGTCATTCCTATCGATGCAATTCCAATCTCATGAGGCCCCCTACTCGTAATATTGAGAATCTTCAAATGGTTCCATACGAGGTGGATTATGAAATCCCTCAGGATGATGAAGAAGAAGAAGAAGATACCCATCCTGCTACTACCACAGAGCAAATGGATGAAGAGATTGAGGTAGATACTGAAGTATCAATGCCTCAAAATACTACTCAAAGTCCTCAGCGAACTTTGCTTATTGAAGAAAATGAAGAGGAAGTGGATATTGATGGTGAAACTACCCCTCTAATCCATGAAGAATTTTGGGAATCAGCTCACCCAAATTCACCCCTCACCACTCCCCTCACAAAAGAGCCTCAGTCGGCTCAGCGCACTGAAGAAATTCCTTCTGGCTCTGAAGAAGAACAACCATCGCACCACATCATTCCTGAAGAAATTCCAGCTGCAGCAGCTGACAATATTGCTCATGATGACTGTCGGTGTCAAAACCGGCGGATCTCGGGTACGGGGTCCCGAACTGTGCGTCTAGGCGGATGGTAACAGGAGACAAGGGACACGATGTTTTTACCCAGGTTCGGGCCCTCTCGATGGAGGTAAAACCCTACTCCTGCTTGATTAATATTGATGGTATGGGTAGTACAAGAGTGGATCTACCACGAGATTAGAGAGGCTAAACCCTAGAAGCTATCCTATGGTATGATTGTTGTTCGTCCTACGGACTAAAACCCTCCGGTTTATATAGACACCGGATAGGGTTAGGGTTACACAGAGTCGGTTACAATGGTAGGAGATCTACATATCCGTATCGCCAAGCTTGCCTTCCACGCCAAGGAAAGTCCCATCCGGACACGGGACGAAGTCTTCAATCTTGTATCTTCATAGTCCAGGAGTCCGGCCAACGGTGATAGTTCGGCTATCCGGACACCCCCTAATCCAGGACTCCCTCAGTAGCCCCTGAACCAGGCTTCAATGACGACGAATCCGGCGCGCATATTGTCTTCGGTATTGCAAGGCGGGTTCCTCCTTTGAATACTTCATAGAAGATTTTGAACACAAGGATAGTGTCCGGCTCTGCAAAACAAGTTCCACATACCACCGTAGAGAGAATAACCTTTGCACAGATCTGCTGATGTATTCCGCGGCGTGACATCACACCACGGCCAGGCCTTTATACGAATCGTTTTTACTGTCCCACCTCAGCGTGTTTAGCGAGGCGGTTTCTTCGGCACGTCTTATCAGAGTAGAGATCGTGCCCCCCTTATTCTGGAATCCTCATCAATAATGGCGTGGGTAACCCAGTCGTGCCCGTTGGCACGCCTCCTCCATCGAAGGCGAGTCCCAAACGATCACGGGGAGGGCTCTCGGTATTCAACCTCTTTATAACGAGACCAAGGCCCGCTCCTTTCTTTCAATCTCAACCGAATCCGCCCCTCGCCTCGAGTTCCAACACCCAAAGCTCCAGATTTAGGCGCTTCGGACCTTCAATGATGTCTGGCTCCGACCTGCACGGCTGGTGGATGTTTCCTCCGTCACGGAAGAAGATGTGCTAAAGCTGAGAGACGCCAGTATCTAACGGCGAAATTTCAAGATAGGCTGCCTGCCCAAGGGCAGGTTATTCCCACTCCCGAGCCTGGTGAGGCGTGGTATTCGTGTCTCACTTCCTTCGGGTTTAGGCTTCCGACGGACCCCTTTGTGAGGGGGGCTCATGTTTTATTATGGGATGGAATTCCATGACTTGATCCGAGTCCATCCTCCACATCTCGCTCGTTCATTGTCGTATGTGAAGCCTTCCTCCGCATTACCCCTCACTTCGGATTGTGGCTGAAGACCTTCAAAGTGGAGCCGAAGATGATCAAGGGGCATCAGGCAGAGTGTGGAGGGGCTGTTATAAGCAAGAATGCGGACGCTCCATGGCCCGAGGGCTCTTTTGAAGAGGAGCTCAATTTATGGCAACATGAGTGGTTTTATATCACCGCTCCCAGGGGCACCAAATGGGCGGCGCCACCTGCCTTCCACTCGGGTCCTCCACTGCGGCAGGCGTCATGGGTCAATAAAGGGATCGACTGGGGACCGTCCAAGGACGTACCTTGTTGCAGGGCCGTATTCGAGACCTCCGAGAGAGAGAGATCAATCTGGTCGTAGTAGCGCAGGTCATGCTGATTCGTCGCACCTTGCCCTGCAAACGTCGCCCCCTCCGCCTGTGGGAGTTTAATCCGGAGGGACCACGAGCTCTCCAACATTTTATGGGCGTAACGCCCGTGGAGATGTACCAACTGTTCTTCGGATCACAAGCAATGTGTCCAGACTTAACCGAGGACGCAGGTCTGAGCTGCAATCGCCCGGATACTCAAGTAAGTAATCCTGTACCCGGACATGCTATCCGCAAATTTATCATAAACTTGCCCTTGAAAGAGCTATCCTTTAAACATGAGTGGATAGCAAAAGAAAAACTAATTAGGTGTCCGGCCCCCCTCCCTGAGACCACGCCGGATCCTGTATTAACCAAGATGCTAGAGTTTGTGCCTTTTGAAGAAGGCGAAGGGGGGAACAAGGGAACTACTACCCCCGTGAAGGAGGCTATCAAGAAAGGGGATCGAGAATCCCTCCTCCAAGGGGAGAAGAGGACCGCTTCAAGATCCGGAGACCAAAGCCTCAAGCGGGGAAGAAATCTTCACGAGGGGGTCTGCGGCGGAGATGCCCCGCCGCACTATTTCCCAAGGAGATCAGCCCTCCAATGAGCCGTAAGTAAAGGGGGGAGTTTTTTAAAGAGAGACATCCCGTTTATTTCGAAGGTAACTGAAAGTTTACCTTGTAGTTCGGATCTCAGCCCTTCACAGTGAGCTCGTCTTGAGGGATCTTGGTCCGGAGATGATGGAGAGCGAAACGCCTCCGCCTGCCGTACCGTTATGCGAGGTGGACGACCCTGAGGTGTCATCGCGGAGGTCTTCTCCGAATCCGGCGGGGCGGAAGGCGTCGATGTCCCCTCAAAGCCCTCCGTGTCCGGCCTTGAAAAGGCCACCGGACGAGTCGGCACCAGCAGATGTCGGTCGGAGGAGCTGAATGATCTGCTCGGGCGAGCGTCTATCTCGGAAGATCACCGTACGTTAATGGGTATGGTGATTGAAAGGATTTCATCCGCTGAGAGAGGATTGCATGAAGCCGTCGTAAGTTTCTTGACGGGTTTTGAGGTACATAAAATGATGTACCTTCGACAGTTTTGCATATAAAATCGCCTGTATAGATAGTAGCCCCTGAGACTTGGTGCGGTGTCAAAAATGACGGCGCGCCGAGGATCATAACCCCATGTATAATATGCGCTCTTCCTATGTAGGTGGCGAAGCATCCGGTGGCTAGCCGGGCTGATGAATTTGCCGAACTGAAGCGACAACTTGACGTGGCGGATGCGGACATCACGCTTGTTAATAAGCGGCTTGACGAGTCACAAGGTATGCAACTTCTTCATGGACACCTGGTAAGGGAGCTTGACGCCCATGCCTTACAACATGTATGCTTAATGCAGATGGTGCCGCTGCTATGGAGAGCCTTCGGGCGGAGCTCGCCCGAGCCAAGGAGCAAGCTAGAAAAAGTGATGCGGTTGCCTTAAAGGCGGCCACAGAGCTAAAAGCCGAACAGGCTGCTCACTGCCGAAGAAAGAAAGAAATGGCCGAGATGGCCGTGAAATTGACGAATGCTACTGACCGTTGCGAGCTTCTTGAAAAAGAAGATCGAGCGAAACAAGAGCACCTGAAAAAGGCCGCCACCGAGGCCAAGGATACTCGCTCTGCGATGAGAGCTATGAAGGAGGAGCTACGTCAGGCCGGAGATATTGCGGCTGGAAAGCCCTTTCTGATGCGGAGGAAATTCACGGATCCTAAGTACGCTCAATTGGACCGGCTGTGGGGTGCGGAGGATGCTTATCTGGATTTGGCGGCGAGTGCCGCGGACGCGGCCGAACACTTCCGAGGCCAAAAGGATCACGGAATGGAAGAGCTTTTTTGGTCGCAGTTCCATAGTCCGGAGCGTCCACTTTCATTAACCGATCGTTTGGCCGAATAGGCTGAGCTGAATAGGTTGTCCGGACTTACCATGAAGGCTGTCGTGACTCATTTGTGGCTGAAAAGGCCCGAGCCGAAGAGTTATTTTGGCTTGGTGCAACAGTTCCTTGGTGCAGTGCCGCATATCGATGCAATGAAGCGGTCAGCATGCATAGAGGGTGCGCGGATGGCTCTTTCCCGTGTCAAGACATACTGGGCGGAGATGAAGGCCACCGACGTTGCATCCCAAGATTGGACGAAGCCGAGTAGTGCCGAGCACTATTTTGAGGAAGTCCTGCAGGGCGCTCATTTAATAGAGACGCAGTGCTCGAAGGATATTATGTTTTAATGACATGTATGATTTGTGAAAACAATGTTTCAATATAATATAAGAGCTTTTTATACTTGTGCGTTCAAGTATTAAAACACCTCTGTCTTGCCGTTGATGTATATGTGTATATAACTTTGAAAGATGGCAGTCTTGACTTAGCCCCCACGCACATAGTGCGGGGGTGTTTGCAAAAAGGCGCATTTTCACACTTAATCCAACGTCTTGGTCCTGTAAAGGAGGTGATAGTGTAGAAAACTAGGCAACCAGACTATAATGCTTTATCACTTTCACTTAGCCATAGGAGTTCGATGGTGGGGCTACTATATAGCCCCTAGGGGCACCGCGCTCTCCCGAATTTGGGGCGCGTATGTGCCTGACCGGGAAACGGTCCTTCGTTAATGCGGGGGAATTCTAAACATTCCGGTGGGTAATCAAGTGGTTGACCAATCTCACGCTATATCATGACAGTCAGTTTTCGGCTTTCTCTACTGAGGTGCTCACCTGGCCGAACCGGGGCACAATCGCAGTAGTTCTCCTGGTGCCGCGTTAGCCGATAGAACGGAACGTAAGGCAGCAAAACACAGGAGCCGGGCAAACCCAACATTTGACCAAAGACATGATTCGAGCTGATGCATATAAGGCCTAACTCGAGACGCCGAACACTCCCTAAGGTATTCGGTCTTTATGAAAACGGGTAGAATAATGCCCTAAGCCCCTGGTGTCCAGGTACGCGCAAAAATTCTGGTGCGGCCGATGCCAAAACGCCAGCCTCCTCCTCGGTTATAGCAAGAAACCGGGGATGTGTATCAACAAGAGACAGTAAAAAGGTTTACGCAGGTCTTAATCTGAAAAGAATCCTTGCAGCGGGTCCCTCTTGCGTCTGCGCATGTGTCTCCGTTGTGCCGTATCCTGGACGGATGTAGCACGGTGTTCATCTGTAAAAGAGAAGAACTTAGTTGAAAAGAAAAAAAAGATCGTGCGAAAAATGTACTTTATATTAAATAAACAGAGTAGGTTGGAAAAGTGAATAAAATTGAGCTTTATTGTCTCTTGTTGTACATCGTGCAGCCCTTATACGGGGGTATGCGGCTAGTAGGCGTTTATATGTTTACGCCGGACTCGTCTAGCCATGTCCGGGTTGAATGACCTATTCAGGTGCTTTGATTAGCGGGCGGATTAGTGTGGGGCTGTCAAGGCAGTCTCACGTTCTTCCGTCTTTCGAGTAACACTTGATACTCCTTTTAATGAGATGATGCCGCGTGGATCGGGCATTCTAAGTGTAAGAGATGCATAATGCGGTATTGTGTTAAAGCGGTAAAGCTTCATGTCCCAAAGATGGTGCTTAATAGCTACTTTGAATGGGGCGATGTGGAAGGTTAACTTTTGGCGGAAGTTGTCGGATGAGCGAACACAACTTCTAGCAGTAGGGAGCCCGTATAATGGGCATATAGGCCTGGCATTACCCCTTTGAAGGAGGTGTTGCTATGGCGAATTTTGGTTGGGTCTATCCCCATTTTGCGGATTGTGTCCTCATATAGTAGGTTTAGATTGCTACCTCTGTCCATTAGGACTTGTGTAAATTGGAGTCCGTCGATTATAGGATCTAATATCAAGGCAGTCCATCCTGCATTCCGGATACTTCAAGAATAGTCCGATGATCGAAGGTGATTGGTTTTACAACCATCGTTGGGACTCTGCTTGGGATAGACCGTGCGGTAGCGTGTTTCTATGGGCGCCTCTGTTTTTCCCTTTGTCACTTGAAGTGAGTTCACTGTTTTGACTTTTTGTGGGAAATTCTTTTGTTTTCCGGTGCTCTGCTTGTGGGGTTCGTCATCGTCCTCGCTTGGTGTGTCGAGCCCCTTGTGTTCGGCATTGATTTTGCCGGACTGCTTGAAGACCCAACAATCTCTGTGGGTATGGTTTGCAGGCTTCCCGGGAGTACTATTGATTTGGCATATTTTGTCCAAGATTTTGTTTAGGTTGGATAGCTCATCGCTGTTGTCCTTGAGGGGCAGTTTTTTATGATTCTGCCGGGAGCTTCTGAATCCGGCGTTGACTGCCGTGCTCTTCGGGCTGTTTCCCTTTGTCCGGCGCTGGTCCTTGCTGCATCGTGGTTTTCCATTTCCATCCCCGACTTGGATGTACTTGGGTCGCTGTTATCTGCATCTTGCCAGCCAACTATCCTCTCCCGCAAAAGCGGGTCATGAGGCTTGTTAATGCAGCCATTGGTCTCGGCTTCTCTGGCGAGGTGTTCTGTGAGCCATTCGTCCTGGACGTTGTGTTTGAAAGCTGCTAAGGCTTGGGCGTCCGGACGATCGGCTATTTGGTTCTTTTTGATGAGGAACCTGTTCCGAATTTGCGGGCTGACTCTCCAGTGGTTGAGTTATGTGACTTAAATCGCTGCGATCCGGAGGACGGACATAAGTCCCTTGAAAATTTGCTAAAAGCGTCCTCGAGCTCTTCCCAACTTCCAATGGTATTTTCGGGGAGGCTTTTGAGCCAATGCGGGCTGGCCCTTTGAGCTTGAGGGTAAGTATTTTATGGCGTGGAGATCATCTCCTCTAGCCATGTGTATGTGGAGGATGTAATCCTCAATCCGAGACTCGAGTCTGTTGTTCCATCGTATGCCTCTATGTTTACGGGTTTGAATCCGGCTGGGAATTCGTGATCCGGCACCTCATCGGTGAAACACAGGGGGTGTGCGGCACCCCTATATTTGGGTGTGCCGTGATGTTCGGATATTTGGCGTGTTGCATTGCTTGGAAGGGCTTGCTTTCTGAGTGCATCTTCCGCTGTTTTGAGCTTCCGCTTCCGTTTTTACAGGCTACGCGCAGTGGCGACAAGCCTTTTGTGGAGGTTCTTCTGCTCCAACAATTTGTCTGGCGTGAGATCGTTCGGACTGTTATCTTGGCCGGGGACGGGTTGTTTATCCAAGTTGTCCTGTTCGGACGGTTGCTCGATAGCATGTTCGTCGTCCACCGATTCGCCCTGCTCTATGGCTGGGTCTGTGTGGCTGTCGTCTTTGTCGAGGCGGGACTTGGTGCGGCGTTTACGTTGCCGTTTTGACTGCTTTTCGAGGGATTTATCCTTCATAGTGTCCTGTTGTTCCTCGTCGTCACTTCCTTTAGGTGTATCAACCATGTACACATCATGGGATGAGGTGGCTGTCCAGTATCCTATAGGTGCTGGTTCATGGTTGTCTCCGACATCGTCGTCCATACCGTCGATGTCTTCGAAGTCAAAATCGAGCACGTCATTTAAGCTTTCGACAGTGGCTACAAAGTGGGCGGTGGGTGGGCGTTGAATTTCTTCGTCGTCCGCATCCCAACCTTCCTGACCGTAGTTCGGCCAGGGCTCTCCTGATAAAGAGAGAGACTTTAGTGAATTCAGGATGTCGCCAAAGGGCGAGTGCTGAAAGATGTCCGCGGCAGTGAACTCCATAACCGGCGCCCAATTGGATTCGATTGGCAGGGGCGCGGAGGGTTCAGAGTCCGGAGAGGAGTCCGGCACCTTGGAGTCACGGTCTTCACAAAGGACAGGGATGGAGTTCGGCTCAATAGCCGTAGAGATCGTAGCCCCCGAGGCGGTGTCCAACCACTCGTCCTCGATCGGCGGAGTCGGCTCCGAGCTAAGGGTCGGAGCGGACGCTGTGCGGCCCCGTGGCCTTGTTCGTGGCGAGCTAGATCGTGCCCATCAAGACAGTCTTGGTGGCGCTATTGTGGCTCGAATCCGTCGAAGATCAAGTCTCCGCGGATGTCGGCCGTGTAGTTCAAACTCCCAAATCTGACCTGATGGCCAGGGGCGTAGCTTTTGATCTGCTCCAGATGGCCAAGTGAATTGGCCCGCAGTGCAAAGCCGCCGAATACGCAGATCTGTCCGGGGAGAAAAGTCTCACCCTAGACCGCGTCGTTGTTGATGATCGAAGGAGCCATCGGGCCTAAGGATGACGACACAGAGGAACTCTCAATGAAAGCACCAATGTCGGTGTCAAAACCGGCGGATCTCGGGTAGGGGTCCCGAACTGTGCGTCTAGGCGGATGGTAACAGGAGACAAGGGACACGATGTTTTACCCAGGTTGGGCCCTCTCGATGGAGGTAAAACCCTACTCCTGCTTGATTAATATTGATGATATGGGTAGTACAAGAGTGGATCTACCACGAGATCAGAGAGGCTAAACCCTAGAAGCTAGCCTATGGTATGATTGTTGTTCGTCCTACGGACTAAAACCCTCCGGTTTATATAGACACCGGATAGGGTTAGGGTTACACAGAGTAAGTTACAATGGTAGGAGATCTACATATCCGTATCGCCAAGCTTGCCTTCCACGCCAAGGAAAGTCACATCCGGACATGGGATGAAGTCTTCAATCATGTATCTTCATAGTCCAGGAGTCCGGCCAACGGTGATAGTTCGGCTATCCGGACACCCCCTAATCCAGGACTCCCTCAATGACCCTGATGTTGATATCATCAATGCATCTCCTCCACATGCCTACTCAATCCTCTCAGCAGACACTGACACAATTCCAACTACTACAGCTGAGGAAGTTGCTTGTGCCCCTGCCTTCACAGATCCAAATGACTCAACTTGGTCCCCACGACTAGTGCTCGATGTCAGAACCAAGAGGCACAATCTTCAACCCGTTGTTGTGATGCCCAAGATTGGCTAAGGCCTCAAGCGGAAAAAGTTTGATAGTGCGCAATTCTTTGAAGAGAAGAACTTCTTCATTGGCGAGTCACCCTATGACTCAGCCAAACTAAGGCATTTGAGGTTCTGGACAAAGACACAGATGAATTTCTATGCCTCACTACTATTTGACAAGAAGAAAGTTTTCCAGCATCATCATATTCCTCATGTGGATATGGAGTCAATCCCCTGCTTCCGACCAGTTTTGGTTGTTCTTCATGATTCTGATCTGCTTAATTTCTGCACTGATGTCAGCAATTGGAATGAAGAACTCATTCTTACATTCTGTGCAACTGTACACTTCTCTGGCAACGCTGATGACACATCAACTTGGGCTCTGGACTGGATGAGTGACGACACTCACTTCAAAGAACCGGTTGATGAATTACTCCATGCTCTTCCAGTGGATCCGCCCCAAGAAGGCGCCAAGAAAATATATGAAGAACTTGAGCTTCCTAATCACCTGATGTAAGTACTGATGAAGCCTATGGCTGAAGCAAATGCTCCAAGGACAACCTTCCTAGTGAAGGATTTACTGTATGTGCCAAGAACTGTCTATCGCATTCTTGTAAAGACCCTCAGTCCGATCAAAGGCCACAATTCCAACACTGATGAAGTTGTGGGACTTATGAAGAACTTGTTGTTCCACATCATTCATTGGTATGGCGAGGTGCTATACAAATGGTTTTTAACTCCTTTCCACGACAGTGTTTTGAACCATCGCCAAGTGAGTGTGTGCGATAGGGGGGGGGGGGTCCTTCCCACACGACCCAGAAACGTCGGGGATAGGGAGCCCTGATGCATACAGTTGTCCCTATAAAACTATTTCTGATATCTCGAATATCCCAAACACTTCATTCTTGCTACTTAATTATGTTCGCATTGCCATTGCAGTCGGTATTCTGTGGTGCTACATTTATGATATGTGGCCCATCACAAACGGTTCACGATTATAGAACCTGTATGATAAGCATACAATCACACACATTCACTTTTCACGAATCGTATCCGATAACTAATTAAGAAGATTAGCTCATCATCTTATGAGTGTCTGATAGGATTACGAAACGTCGGACCGTCGTAACATCGTCATACATGATAACTATCGCACACGCTATTCTGTGGTGCAATGTTTACAACACGTACCACATCAGAAACGGTTCATGGTTGCAAATCGTGTATTATAAGGCAACTATCACAAACGTTTAGTTTGCCCGCACCATTTGTGATATTCTCTAGCAAACTAGGCAACCAGACTATAATGCTTTATCACTTTCACTTAGCCATAGGAGTTCGATGGTGGGGCTACTATATAGCCCCTAGGGGACCACGCTCTCCCGAATTTGGGGCGCGTATGTGCCTGACCGGGAAACGGTCCTTCGTTAATGCGGGGGAATTCTAAACATTCCGGTGGGTAATCAAGTGGTTGACCAATCTCACGCTATAGCATGACAGTCAGTTTTTGGCTTTCTCTACTGAGGTGCTCACCTGGCCGAACCGGGGCACAATCGCAGTAGTTCTCCTGGTGCCGCGTTAGCCGATAGAACGGAACGTAAGGCAGCAAAACACAGGAGCCGGGCAAACCCAACATTTGGCCAAACACCGTATTAAAAATACCGGCTCGGTAGTGAGAGTATCGGGATTTGCATGGTGTAAGAACCTCCTCTACATAATATACTGGCTTTTGGATGGGGAATTTATGTCCCTCTTCCCCTTGCTCGACGACGAGTGCAGGCTCACTACCTGGTGAGTTGCGGAGATATAAAGCAACATAGGCTCGCCAACGCTTGGGGCGGCTAGGATTGGGTTACCTGCTAATAAGGTTTTTATTTCCTCCAACCTGTGTGGTCGCATTCGTACATTTGAAGTTGTCGGTGCGTCTAAGCAACCTGTAAAGTGGTAATGCTTTTTCCCCTAATCTAGAGATGAAGCGGCTCAAAGCCGCCAGGCACCCTGCTAGTTTTTGGACCTGCTTTAAGTCTGTTAGCCAATTGTGACAAGGCTCGGATTTTAGTTGGGTTTGCTTAAATTCCTCTATGGGAGACAATGAACCCTAGCAGCTTTCTGGCTGGAACGCCAAAAACGCATTTTTCCGGATTGAGACGTATGTCCTATGTTCAGAGGTTGTCAAATGTGAGGTGGAGATCGTCCACCAATGATTCGACGTGTTTAGTCTTGATGACCACGTCGTCCACATGTGCTTCAACTGTCTTGCCAATTTGTTTTTCCAAGCATGTTTGAATCATGCATTGGTAAGTGGCACCAACATCTTTAAGCCCAAAAGGCATAGTGTTGAAATAGAAAGGCCCGTACGGGGTAATGAACGCCGTTGCGGCCTCGTCGGACTCCTTCATTTTAATCTGATGGTATCCAGAGAAAGCATCGAGGAAACACAATGAGTCGTGTCCCGCGGTCGTATCAATAATCTGGTCAATGCGGGGCAACGGGAAAGGGTCTTTGGGGCAAGCCTTATTGAGGTCTTTGAAATCGACACAAGGGCGCCAAGATTTATCCTTCTTCGGCACCATGACCAGGTTGGCTAGCCAATCCGGGTGTTTTATTTCTCTGATGAACCCGGCCTCGAGTAGTTTGGCTAGCTCCTCCCCCACAGCTTGTCGTTTCGGTTCAGAAAATTGCCGCAGCATTTGCTTGACTGGTTCGAACCCTTTGATTATGTTGAGGCTGTGTTCTGCCAGTCTACGTGGGATCCCGGGCATGTCCGAAGGGTGCCAGCCAAAGATATCCCAATTTTCATGTAGGAACGCACGTAGGGCGGCGTCTACCGTCGGATCCAGCTATGCTCCAATGGACGATGTTTTATTAGGATCTGTCAGGTGCACTTGAAATTTAACTATTTCATCTGCTAGCTTGAAAGGGGTGGATTTAGGTCTCTTGTCGAGAATCACATCATCCTTGTCCACCATGGATCGTAGGGTAGTTAGTTCTTCGGCCGTAAAGGCTTCGGATAGTGCCTCAAGGGCCAAGGATGCGGTTTTGTTTTCGGCGTGGAGTGCTTTATCTGGATCACTTGTAACTGTGATTATTCCATTGGGCCCTGGCATTTTAAGCTTCATGTACCCATAATGGGGTACGGCTTGGAAGCGTGAAAAATTGCCCCGCCCTAGGAGGGCGTGATATCCGCTATTGAAGGGAGCGATGTGAAAGAGCAACTCCTCCGACCTGTAGTTTTCAGGCGTGCCGAATACTACATCAAGTTTAATTATCCCCGAACATCGTGCTTCTCGACTAGTGATGATGCCTCGAAAGGTGGTACTGCTTTGCTCGATGTGTGTTCTATCAATCTGCATTTTGTCGAGCATGTCCTCGTATATGAGGTTAAGCCCACTGCCGCCATCCATGAGCACTTTAGTAAGTCGAAAGCCATCCACAATTGGGTTTAGTACCAAAGCGACGGGAGCTCAGACTGATCGGGCCCTTGGTTCGTCGTCAGCCGTGAGACCATAGCCCTCATGAGTCGGCTTATCTTGATAAGGATGAGCCGGATCAAAA
Source organism: Aegilops longissima (assembly GCA_021605205.1). Lineage (NCBI taxonomy): Eukaryota > Viridiplantae > Streptophyta > Magnoliopsida > Poales > Poaceae > Aegilops > Aegilops longissima. Next base: position 245,765,832 of record CM038679.1, read on the forward strand.
AATATAAATGTGAAAAAGAACTTCCGCACACATTAGCCCCCAAGTGTCAAGTGTTTTGCTTGCAACGTGCTTGAGACTTGTATATAGATTGTGTCCTGACAAATATGTTTATAACTTCTTAACTCTTAATTGCAGGGTGCCTTAACTCGGGCTGAGTCCTAGGTGGTCAATTTAAGGACCAGGCTTGAGCAACAATAGGCTAAAACACGCGAAGCTGACTCCAAGATTAAGCTTAGTCTGGAGGAGAGCGAGAAGGTCAAAGTTGGATTCTCCACAGAAAGAACCGCCTGGAATAAGGAGAAGGCCACCTTAGTACAAAGAGCAGAGACTGACGAATCTTCTTTGAAAGAGACTGCCGCCGAATTGACCGGCTTAAAACACCATGTATCACAGATGACAACTTCTATCTTTGGTAGGTAATTCGGGATGTTTTGACCATTTCAAATTTTTAATTTTAACTCGCTGGCGGCTTATCTACTAACTTTATTCAATAGGCCCAAGGAGTGCCAACCTTGGCCAAGACATGTTGGTGAAGCTGAAGGTGGTTTACACTTTGGTGGAGCAGCTGTACACAAGCACTCAGCAAACCATAGTAGCCATCTCGCACAGTAAACAACCACCTTCACTCATCAGGGAGGTACTAGACAAATTATCTGTCATGCCCAAGAGAATTGAAGAGACTAAGCGATCCTTAGCTCGAGCTGGTGCCATCATTACTTTGAGCCGGGCCAAAGCATGGCAAGCGGAGTTAGACCCGGAGCAGATGGCCACTAGCTGCCCGAGTCTCAAAGAAGACGGGTCTCCCTTTGATGCAAGATACTTCACCAAAGTGTGAAGGATATGCACCCTCTGCAAAGCAAATTGGTTGAAGAGACTGACTTGTCCAAGTATCAGGTGGCTTATACAATGGAAAATTCAAAAGTGAAAGCGCCGGCTTACGAGATTGTGGATCTCATTCCTCCAATACGTAAGCATACTTTTGCTCCTGATGTTGACCCGTCCACCCTTATAGATGATGAAGCTGTGTTCCAAGATTTAACTAGCATCGATTGGACATCACCTAACTTCCAGACGATGGAAGAAGAAGAAGAAGAACCAGTGCAAGTTAACCCGGAGTCTTCAACTTGCCAGGACAAAAACAACTAATCCAAAGGGCGTCTCCCAGACCAGGCGTAACGCTTCTCTTTAAAAAACTCTTAATCATTTGGGCTTTGGAAAGCCTTGTATTAGGCTAGTTGAAACAATGATCTGCCATGACATCGTGCATGTGTTATTCTTTGAATGCTTAAACTGCCGTGCTTGATTTTTATCACCCACCACTTGTGTGTATAATACTATCAGTTATGTGGATCAGATCAAGCATCATCATACTTCCTATACACAAGGAAACAACATATGCCCTAGTGGTTTACGCCAGGGCAGGTCACAAATATCTTTGAAAAAACCCCTGATATAATGGTCTTTAATAAAAAAGACTAAAGGATATTTAAAACAGAAATATGCCGGCGACTTAAAGTCGATGGCAGGGCGGGTTAGAAAAATCCTATATATCTATTCAAATATGAAAAGTCATACATGTAGACCGATATCATAATGAGGCTGTAATGATTGTAATCCAGCATGGGTATTGACCCGTAAATATGAAAAATCATGACTCGAATTTATTCAAGGCGAATCATCCTGGCGACTTAAAGTATTCTTATCAGGGCGGGTTATCAACCCAATATGCTTAAGTATAAGTCACAGAATCAAGGCTACATGGCCAAAATTGCAAAAACCATATATTAATATGGAAGAAGGATATGAATCCAAAATTTTCAAAAAGGACATAAACCTAGAAAAAACAAGGCTTTCATAGGCCGCCAAGCCTAAAACTTCAAGTGCTTTCATGGGTCGCACAGCCGCTGAGTTAATTCCTGCACACATGTAAGCCGGCCCTCACATGACAAAGCGTTGTTCTAACTTTAACAAGTTCAGTGTCTTATTTAAATGATTGACTGTCAAGAGTACGGCGGGTCATTCCAGGATTACCTGCGCGGAGTAACAATGACATACAAGTCGGTTAACCCGGAATTTGGTGTTTGCACCTGGCATGTAAGACAATCAAGAGCGTAAGTATAGCTATGCTCTTTGAGTAGGAAGCCCCCAAGTGACCTGCGAAAAGGCATGTAAGCCTGATCAAGAGGGTAAGCATAACTATGCTCATTGAGCAGGAAGCCCCCAAGTGACCCGTGAGAAGGCATGTAAGCCTGATGAAGAGGGTAAGCATAGCTATGCTCATTGAGCAGAAAGCCCCCAAGTGACCTGTGAAAAGGCATGTAAGCCTGATAAAGAGGGTAAGCATAGCTATGCTCATTGACCAGGAAGCCCCCAAGTGACCCGCAGGAAGGCATCTAAGCCTGACCAGGAGGGTAAGCATAGCTATGCTCATTGAGGGGAAGCCCCCAATTGACCTTATGAACAAATAATAAAGGCTAAGACACTTCGAATTTGAAACGACGGAGGCCCTGAATTATCAGGGATGCCAGCTTTATTATAGTGATCATAATATGTACACTGAAGAAACTATGTATAGCACAAGAGTCAGTGGCTCAAGTGTAATAGGGCCGAAGATGAGCAATGCTCTAAGGCCGGCGGGTCTCCTCCTCCGATGTGCGTGAGTCCTTGTGGTCTTGAATATCAATGAGGTAATATGACCCGTTGTTCATGTTCTTGCTGGCCACAAAAGGTCCTTCCCAAGGTGGGGATAACTTATGCATATCTGTTTGATCTTGGATGAGCCGAGGCACCAAGTCGACTTCTTGAAAGGTCCGGGTATTAACCCAGCGGCTATGATAGCGAAGCAAATCTTGCCGGTATATCGCCGAACGAGCTGCCGCAAGGTCATGCTCCTCATCCAACATATCAAGAGCATCCTGACGTGCATTTTCATTGACAACTTCAACATAAGCCGCCACCCGGGGCGAGTCATGACGGATATCGCTTGGAAGAACCGCCTCTACCCCGTAGACCATGAAGAAAGGCATGTAACCTGTTGACCTGTTGGGGTGGTATTGATACTCCAAAGCACTAAGGGTAATTCCTCAACCCAAAAACCCGGCATCCTCTGCAAAAGGACCATAAGCCGGGGTTTTATCCCTCTCAAGATTTCTTGTTTGGCCATTTCAGCTTGACCATTGGACTGGGGGTGAGCCACCGAAGAAACGTCAAGGTGAATATGCTCTCGCTGACAAAACTCTTTCATAGCACCCTTAGACAGATTAGTGCCATCATCAGTTATGATACTGTGAGTGTAACCAAAGCGGAAGATCACCTTTTTAATGAATTGAACCGACGTTGCCGCATCACACTTACTGACCGGCTCTGCGTTAACCCACTTGGTAAACTTGTCAACGCCACCAAGAGGTGGGTCTTTTATCCTTGGACCTCTTGAAAGGTCCAACCATATCCAGTCTTCAGACTGCAAACTGCCAAGTAATTAGAATCATCCTCAATTCTTGAGTCGGCACATGAGCTCGTCTTGAAAATTTCTGACGGCCATCACACTTGCTAACCAGATCCTCCGCATCAGCACGATCCGTTAACCAGTAGAATCCATGACGAATAGCTTTGGCCACCAGAGATTTAGAGCCGGCATGATGTCCACAATCCCCTTTATGGGTTTCCCTTAGAATCTCACGGCCTTCTTCAGGAGAAATACAAAGCTGGAACAGGCCTGTGACACTGTATCGGTGTAACACGCCATTAACAATGGTCATGGACTTAGACCGCCGGGCTATTTTCCTGGCCAAAGTTTCATCCTCAGGCAACTCGCCACGGGTCATATAAGCCAAGTATGACACCATCCAGTCAAGAATAGCATGAAGAGCTGCCACCAACTATGCCTCCGGGTCAGGAATTGCAAGATCCTCCTATGTCGGTAGCATAACTGAAGGGTTATTTATTATATCAAGAAAAACATTTGGTGGTATCGGCTTACACTGAGATCCCAGCTGGCTTAAAGCATCGGCCGCCTCATTCTTTCTGTGATCACCATGTTCCACTTGATAACCTTTGAAATGACTAGCAATATTGTCAACCGCCTGGCGATAAGCTGCCATGAGCGGGTCCTTAGAATCCCAAGTTCCAGAGACATGCTGAGCCACCAAATCTGAGTCGCCAAAGCACCTCACCCGGCCTAAATTCATTTCTTTGGCCATCCGAAGACCATGGAGCAGGGCCTCATACTCAGCTGCATTATTAGTACAAGGAAACATCAGCCTTAAAACATAGCAAAATTTGTCCCCTCGTGGGGATGTCAAAATAACTCCAGCCCCCGAGCCTTCCAAATGCCTAGACCCATCAAAATGAATAGTCCAATACATATTATCAGGCTTCTCCTCGGGCATCTGCAACTCTGTTCAGTTATTGATGAAATCCACAAGAGCCTGAGACTTGATAGCTATCCTAGGCATATATTTCAAACCATGGGGGTCCAAGCTCAATGGCCCACTTGGCTACTCGGCTTGTGGCTTCTCTGTTTGAATAATATCCCCTAAGGGAGCAGAACTGACCATAGTAATGGGATGACCAAGGAAATAGTGCTTCCACTTGCGACTGGCCATGAACACCCCATAGACTAGCTTCTGCCAATGTGGGTACCTCTGTTTAGACTCAATTAAAACCTCACTGGCATAATAAGCCGGCCTTCGAACCGGATATTCCTTACCCGTTTCCTTCCTTCCCACCACAACCGCCACGCTGACAGCTCTGCTGTTAGCAGCCACATATAAAAGCAAGGGCTCCTTCTCAACAGGAGCTGCAAGAATTGGCGGCTCAGCTAAGTACTTTTAAGCGCCTCAAACGCCTCATTAGCAGCATCACTCCAAATGAAGTGATCTATTTTCTTCATCATCCGGTACAGAGGATTAGCCTTTTCTCTCAGGCGGCTTATAAACCGGCTTAAAGCCTCAATACGACCCGCCAAACGCTGGACGTCATTAATGCATGCTGGCTTAGCCAATGAAGTAATAGCCTTGATTTTTTCCGGGTTAGCTTCAATACCTCTTTCAAAAACCAGAAAACCCAAGAGCTTGCCTATAGGCACACCGAAAACACATTTGGCCGGGTTAAGCATCATCTTGTAGACCCGGAGGTTATCAAAGGTCTCCTTCAAATCATCTAACAAGGTCTCCTTCATTCTGGACTTCACAATAATATCATCCACATAAGCATGGACATTGCATCCTATCTAGTTGTGAACACAATTCTGAACAAAACGCTGATAAGTCGCCTGGGCACTCTTGAGCCCAAAAGGCATAGACACATAGCAGAAAGCTCCGAAGGGCGTGATAAAAGATGTCTTCTCCTAGTCTTTAACTGCCATCTTGATATGATGATAACCAGAATAAGCATCTAAGAAGCTCAACCGCCCACAGCCCGCCGTAGCATCGATGACCTGATAAATACGGGGAAGAGCAAAAGGATCAGATGGGCATGCTTTGTGAAGGTCTGTGTAATCCACACACATACACTAAGTGCCATTTTTCTTAAGTACTAGCACCGGGTTAGCCAACCACTCAGGATGGAAAACTTCAACAATGAACCCGGCTACTAAGAGCCGGGCCACCTCTTCTCCAATGGCCTTGCACCTCTCCTCATTAAAACGACGAAGGAACTGTTTGACCGGCTTAAACTTAGGATCAATATTGAGAGTGTGCTCAGTGAGTTCTCTCGGTACACCCGGCATGTCTGAAAGCTTCCACGCAAAGATGTCCCAGTTCTCACGGATGAACTCGATGAGTGTGCTTTCCTATTTTGGATCCATATTGGCACTGATAGTGAACTGTTGAGATGAGTCGCCAAGGACAAAGTCAGCCTGCTTGGTATCATCTGCCGATTTAAACTTCAACAAAGGATCATGCTTTGTGGTTGGCTTCTTCAACGGAGTCATATCAGCCGGGTCAACATTGTCTTTATAAAACTTAAGTTCCTCTGTGGCACAGGAAGACTCAGCGTAAGCAGCATGACCTTCTTCACATTCCAAGGCTATCTTCCTGTCACCATGTACCGTGATGGTACCTTTACGACCCAACATCTTAAGCTGCAAATACACATAACAGGGATGCGCCATAAACTTGGCGTAAGCCGGCCGTCCGAACAGAGCATGATAGGGGCTCTTGATTTTAATCACTTCAAAATTCAATGTCTCAACCCTGTAGTCATGCTCATTGCCAAAAGCCACTTCCAAGGCTATCTTACCCACGGGATAAGCCGACTTACCAGGCACCACTCCATGAAAGACTGTAGAGAACGGTTTAAGATCTTTGTTAGTCAAATTCATCCGGCGAAAAGTATCATAATAAAGGATATTGATATTGTTGCCTCCGTCCATAAACACCTTAGTGAACTTGTAACCTCCAACCTAAGGAGCTACCACTAAAGCCAGCTGACACGGATTTTCAATCCGGGGCGGGTGATCCTCACGGCTCCATACAATTGGCTGCTCTGACCATCGTAAGTATCGAGGGACCGCCGGCTCAACCGCGCTCACCGCTCGTTTATGAACCTTCTGATCTCGTTTTCACAGGCTTGTGGTGAAAACATGATATTGGCCACTATTCAACTGCTTTGGATTACTCTGATACCTTAACTGTTGTTGCTGATTCCCCTGATTGGGCTGCTGGTTATAATTGCCCTGACCCTGATATCCGGAATTTGAACCGCCACCACCAAACCTAGGCCCCTGAGAGCCGGATCCTGACCCGCCATGCGGGCCATTATTTTTATTGTGGTCCTAGTGAGAGCCGGAATTCTTACATTCCTTCATGATAAAACAATCTTTCCACAGGTGAGTCGACGGTCTATCTTGATAGCCGTGCTTTGGGCAGGGCTGGTTCAACATCTCTTCAAGGTTGAACTTTGATCCTCTCATCCGAGAAAATTGCTTTCCCTTCCGACGTTGATCGTTATTCTGTGTATTAGTATTAGCAACAAAATCTGACCCACCGTCAAGCTGCTTGCGCTTACCATTATTACCCTGGTTATGCCCTACCATGTTTGGTTGCTGCCCTTTTCCATTGCCATTCTTCTTCCCCTTGTTGGACTTCTCCTCATCAGACCCAGGGTCTTTAGTATTGTCAGAGTCAGCGTATTTGATGAGAGTCGCCATGAGCTCTCCCATGTCATTGCAAAGACGTTTAAGCCGCCCTAACTTTTGCTTGTGAGGGGTGAAACGACAATTCTTCTCCAAAATTAAAACAGCAGAGTCGGCGTTGATGCTATCCGCGTTGATGCTATCCGATGAATGGATAATAGTGGAGACCCAGTGGTGAGCCGACTCATCCTCGCGTTGGACACAAGCGACCAAGTCGATGATTGACAGAGGTTGTTTACACGTGTCTTTGAAATTCTGAATAAAACGCGCCTTCAACTCTGCCCATGAATTGATAGAATTAGGTGGTAATCCCTTCAGCCAGGTTTGAGCCAGCCCATCCAAAATCATGGTGAAGTACTTGGCGCACATAGCGCCATTGACATCTAACATCTCCATAGCCAGCTCATAACTCTCAATCAATGCTCCAGGAGGTTGATCAGCTGTGTAATTGGCCACCTTTCAAGGACCTTTGAAATCCTTAGGTCTCTATTTTGCAATATGCCGATGACACGATTCTTTTGATGGAACATGACCTAGACAAAGCTCGAAATCTGAAGCTATTGCTTTCAGCGTTTGAGCAAATGTCGGGCCTCAAAATTAACTTTCATAAAAGTGAATTGTTCTGCTTTGGAGAAGTCGTTGAGGCGGCAGCCGATTATCTTGACCTGTTTGGTTGCGACTTGGCCAATTCGATTAAATATCTGGGAATACCGGTACATTATCGGCGTCTCACCATTGCAGAGTGGAAGCATGTGGAGGAGCGTCTAGAGAAACGGTTGAGCAGTTGGAAAGGAAAACTACTCTCAGCTGGTGGTCGGCTGGTTTTGATCAACTCCGTCCTCACAAATATGGTTCTCTATATGCTTTCTTTCTTCCAACTCCCAAAAGGGGTCCTGCAAAGACTGGACTACTTTAGATCCAGATTCTTTTGGCAAGGAGATGGTGAAAAGAAAAAATACAGGCTGGCCAAATGGAGCGTGGTTTGTAGGCCTAAAGACCAAGGTGGCCTTGGAATTCATGACCTGCAGGTCAAGAATGAGGCCCTTCTCAGTAAATCTTATTTAAACTTCTTACCGAGGATGGTGTTTGCCAAACCATGTTGCGCAACAAGTATCTAGGCCAAAAGGCGGTATCCCGGGCATATTGGAAACCTGGCGACTCGCACTTTTGGGCTTGCCTAATGGCGGCAAAGAAACATCTCTTTTGCTTTGGGTCTTTCGCGATAAAGGACGGGTCAGAGATTCGTTTCTGGGAAGACATCTGGCTAGGCAATGCCAGTCTCAGAGAAAAATATCCAGTCTTATATAACATCGCTCGCGATAAGAATAATACTATTCCGCACGTGCTCGGTTCTTCCCCGCCGAATATTTCGTTCAGGCGGGATTTGATTGGCCCCCGGCTTGTGTCATGGCATAATCTTTTATCCCAGCTGGATTCGATTAACCTGACACAAGGTCGGGATATGTTTCGCTGGAACCTTACTACATCAGGGTCTTTCACAGTGGACTCTATGTACCATGCACTCACGCATTCTGAGGTACCAACGAGTAATAATAAGAAAATTTGGAAGTCTAAAATTTCACTAAAAGTGAAAATCTTCATGTGGTATCTCCGTGGGGAGTTGTGTTAACCAAAGACAACCTCTTGGCGCAAGCTGGCGAGGAGTAAGAAGTGTTCCTTTGTACTCATGACGAGACAATCAAACACCTCTTTTTCCAATGCAAGTTTGCACGTTCTACGTGGTCAGTCATCCAAATAGCATCAAATTTGTATCCGCCCACAAGTGTTGCCAATATTTTTGGCCATTGGTTGGACGGGATTACAAATAGGTTCAAAACGCTAATAAGGGTGGGAGCGTATGCCTTAATTTGGTCGCTTTGGCTATGTAGAAATGATTTGGTTTTTAATGACAAAAATGCTTCTCCTCTACAGGTTATTTTCGATTATGCCTTTTCGCTACGTCGTGGTCTATACTACAACGGCGGAGTACCAACCGCTGTTCATGGCGGTGTGTCTGCTGATTGGAGCAGGTGGCTATGGAGGTTTGTTCCCAACATGGGTGGCAGCATAACCTACGGATCGAGCCACCACCTTCTTCGACATAGGCATAGTGTCGGTCTAAAGACTCTCTTGTTGCGGTGTGTCGATTTTTATTTCATGAATTTTGTCAGACTTCTGGATTTGGCTGTGTGCATCTTAGTTATGCAGATGCTGGGTGTTACTCATAATGCTTTGTATCCATTTGATGCTACATTTTGAGATAACAAAGTCGCCCTTTATCGAAAAAACCGCTCATTGCGAAGAGCCGGTGCTAGGCATGGCAGCCCCACTGTCCTAGAAGTCATCCCAGCCTTTACAGACGCTAAAGGGTTCAACTGAAGCCGTTGATGAGCCGCTAACTGAGCCGCCAGCTCTGCCTCTTGGCATGCCCTGGCTTGATCCATCAGAATCTGAGCATTGTGATTATCACGGGGGCGGGTCATGACTATGAGGCGGGTTACGATGCCGCTCGCTACTGGAAACCGCCGGCGACTCAATGTGCCGGCTATAACTTCGGCTACGGCGTGGAGTTGAATGAATTCGATCACGGCTATATGAATAAGCCGTCTATTGAGCTAATGTTGTCTGAAGAAGCTCCATGGCCTTTCGGGCCTCAACCGCAGCAGGAGACTCGCCTTCTATAGGAAGAGCCGCCAGCCGCAAAGCCGCGGCAATCATATTATCCAGGGGTTGGAATAATGACCTGGCGGTGTTAACACTTGCTGAGGCGGGTTTAAATTCAGACGAGGCGGGTCTGTTACACGTGGTTGAGCCGCTAACCTGGCCACGGGTGCCTCGGCAGCCTGGGTCACACCGGGCGTGTTACTTGGTCCTACCCCAGGTGTATTGAAAATATTCCTCGCCTCAAGGTCCAAAGGGAGACGGCTCTGGTGCCTCCTTTGAAGAACATTATTTGATGCATTCTAATCCAAGTTTAACTGATTTTTTTTTCTTGAATCCATTGGGACCCAGCCTCCAATGCGGCTCGCTCTATTGCTATCCTTGCATTTCAGCGTTAAGCTCCTCCTTAGCCTGAGCTACCTCATCCCGCAGCTTCGCAACTCCCACCTTATGTTGCACTTGAGTCGCTGGGGTTACCTCTGCGGCTAGCAGAGTTGCCAAAGCATCCAGGAGCTCGGGTAAGACCTGGGCCGGCGGGTGAACAGAGTCGCTCTCCCCAGCTGTCGTAGCAGCCGTCGCACTAGAGGTCATAGCCACAGCAGTTGATGAATTTAACATCTGTTGCATGCTAACCATGAAAATAGCAGCCCTGCTCGGTGGCTCATAGGGGTCCGGAATGCTGTCGCCATCGGAACAGCCCCCAAGCCCGCCGTCTTACAGTTGATAGATCGATTCGGTTTCGCCGGTTGAGGACTCGTCATCTGAGTAGATGGTTGTCTCTCCACCTGGCATAGAACCTTCTTCGAGATCCGCCCCATGCACAAAACCAACGAAAATAGGCTTCTTGGTGGGTTGTGCGCACTGAGCCATCTCGATCGTGTCGATGTACATATCCGGCTTAGGCTCCGACTCCCCAATCTTGCCGATGAAGACATTGAATTCCGCCAAAGGGGACCGGTACCCATACTCGATTGAGTCGGCCTCGGGACCCCAGCCAGCATCGTCGAGCTTACCATGGCGATTCTTGGTCATCCGGCCCATGGCGTATCCCTTGATCCCCGAGAAGCTGCCCTTCAAGAACACGAAACCACCATGCTCTGGCCCCATGGTGGGCGCCAACTATCATGGATTTGTCACGACAGATGCCCTAGTGAAAGGAATTAGGTGTGGAGCCATCGCAACTAGGTTAGCTTGAAGGGGTTGAACGGGACAAAGGACACAGAGAGTTTACCCAGGTTCGGCCCCTCACAACAAGGTAAAAGCCTATGTTATGCTTCTAGTTGTATTTCTTGAGTCTCGATTACAAGGGAAAGAATACGCTTGACCTAGTTCTCGATTACTTGTCTCTTGAGTAAACCCGCTGCCGGGTCTCACCTTTATATACACAAGTAGAGACCGGGAGGCTTACAGAGACCCAGCTTGCTCACACAACGTGACCGCCTCGGTTTCTAACTAGTCATGCCTTATAGAGCAATTCCTCCTACGGCGGTTCATAGCACCAATCTTGGGCCTTTAGCAGGCCTGCCTCCAAGAACCGCCATCTTCATACCTCTCCTGGGGCCTCCTTCATGTTAAGCCACCAATGGTATAACCCGGCCCCTCCTGGGCGGGTCATACCTCGAAGCTATATCCCCAACAGGTCCATAGCTAGTAGCTAGATGGCTTCTTCGATCTCTTTGATTCTCAATACCATGTTCTCCTTGATGTTCTTGGAGATCTATTCGATGTAATACTTTTTTGCAGTGTGTTTGCCGAGATCCGATGAATTGTGTATTTATGATCAGCTTATCTATGAATATTATTTGAATCTTCTCTGAATTCTTTTATGCATGATTTGATATCTTTGTAATTCTCTTCGAACTATCGGTTTTGTTTGGCCAACTAGGTTGGTTTTTCTTGCAATGGGAGAAGTGCTTCGCTTAGGGTTCAATCTTGTGGTGTCCTTTCCCAGTGACAGTAGGGGCAGCAAGGCACGTATTGTATTCTTGCCATCGAGGATAAAAAGTTAGGGTTTTCATCATATTGCTTGAGTTAATTCCTCTACATCATGTCATCTTACTTAATGTGTTACTCCATTCTTTACAAACTTAATACTCTATATGCATGCTGCATAGCAGTCGATGTGTGGTGTAATAGTAGTAGATGCAGAATCACTTTGGTCTACTTGACACGGACGTGATGCCTATATTCATGATCATTGCCTTAGATATCATCATAACTTTGCACTTTTCTATCAATGGCTCAGTAGTAATTTGTTCACCCACCGTATTATTTGCTATCTTGAGAGAAGCCTCTAGTGAAACCCATGGCCCCCAGGTCTATTTTCCATCATATTAGTTTCCGATCTACTCTTTTTGCAATCTTTTACTATTCGATCTATAAACCAAAAATATTTACCTTATCGTTTATCTATCTCTATCAGATCTCACGTTTGCAAGTAACCCTGAAGGGATTGACAACCCCTTTATCGCGTTGGGTGCAAGTTGTTTGATTGTTTGTGTAGGTATTCGGTGATTTGTGCATTATCTCCTACTAGATTTATACCTTGGTTCTCAAACTGAGGGAAATACTTGTCTCTACTTTGCTGCATCACCTTTTCCTCTTCAAGGGAAAAACCAACGAAAGCTCAAGAAGTAGCATCGACGACCTCAATGTCGTAGCCGGCGTCCGTGACATACGCGCATACTCTAGCCGTTGATTGAGTGCCTGCGGCCAGTAATGGTCGTGAGCTTGCTCGGCGGCCACCTCGGCGACGTCGGGCGAAGAGGCTGCGATACACCTTTTTTGGGCCAGTCGCTCCTCGAGCTCCACGGGAAGCGTAGCCAGGCTTAGGCTGCGACGCTCTGGAGTGGGGGATGGGGATGGGGATCTGTGGGAAAGGGGGAGTTTTGCAGGCGTCATCTAAGAAACTCGGGGCGACCTGGGTATGGAGATTGGCTGGTAAGCTGCACGGGCAAACCGGCAGATGTTGATGATGGAGGCCTTGCAGCGGCGGCGACCTTGCTAGGGTTTCGAGTGAGGGATGGGTTGTGGTGGGTGTGTGTGCGCGCGCGCGCCCGAGGAGGTTTTGGGAGGGGTGTGTGTGGAGGGAGGGGTGTTTGAGGAAATGACGCGGCTACTGAAAATTTTACTACGCGAGAGTCTAACATAGGAGTAAAATGACGGGGCTATTGAAAATTTGGATGATGGTGCATCGCACACGGTCCGAAAATAACGATCGTGCGTTACGAAACAGAAAAGCCCTCTAGCCGGACAAGTATTTTCGAGGGATGCATGTGGGAGCGGGAACAACAAACATCACACACGGTCGAAACATAATAACTGTGTGTTATCAAACAGAAAAAACCTGTAGGCGGGTAGATATTTTTGAGAGGGAAGCCTCGTGGAGCCCAATGTACTATGATGATGTGCGTGACAGGGGTACCGGCATGGCACACGGTTAGTGTGAGTGAACCGTGTCTGTTGCGTGATCCGACTTGTTTAATGTTCATAAATTTGGCAAAAATGACGCAGGAAAGGGTCAGAACACGAACACACTTGCATGTGGACCAAATATATGTATGAAAAGGGTGGTTTGATGTTCAAATACCAAATGCACAACTTCAATGTGGCACCTATCTCGCAAAGCGCACGGTATTGCTTGCCCTCCCCCCTCCTGTCGGCGGGAGGGGAATCCTAAGCTATGAACGTATGCCCGCCCCCACGGAGGTTCACCTAGCAAAGTGTGAAGTAGCAGTCCCCTCCATGACACACACACACACACACACTTTCAGTCGGCGGGAGAGGGCATCTCACCAAGATGTATATTAAAATGGACCAAGAATAATCCACCTTGGTCGTACAACCTCTCTCTTGCTGTTGGTCAAAGTGATGGCCGTCCATCCAACCCCAGAGATGGGCTAGCTCGCCAATAATCATGCAAGTAGCTAGTCCCCGAAGACAACCACTACCTGCGTGTGGCCAAACATATGTATGGAGGTGTAGATGTTTGAATACAATATGGAACAACTTTGATGTGGCACCGTGCTTTGGAACCAGAAATCCCCACACGGAGCGAGGGTTAGTTGATGATCCATATGTATGTCACACCACACTTCGAGCCGATGACGGGGATTCATGCATGCATGCATAGTATGCGCTCAAACTTAATTAGGTATGAATCTCACCATGACCTACTACGATAACATGAACCAAAGGAAAAATCCGCCATGGTAACCTGTCTTGTTGTCGGTCAAAGTCATCATGGATTTCCACGTGGGCCCATAAATATATAGGCTTGTCGCCGATAACCACGCAAGGGAGTGTACCGTTCGAAGACAACCACTACATGCATATGTATGTATGGAGGTGATGTGTGCATGCATGTTTGAATACCATTTACAACATTGATGTGGCGCTAGCGTCGAAAATCGTACATTCCCCACACAGAACGAGATCGGTTCATGACGTGTCGTGGTACTAGCCACTTTGACTTGATGGGAGGGATTCATGCGTACACATGCATGTGTGCTCAAACTATATCATTTCATCCCAGAGCATGACATATATACCATAATACAAACAAAAATAATAATCCCCTCCTAAGTCAAATTAACCTCTCTCGTTGTCAAGCAAAGTAGTGATGGACCAAGTGGGCCCACAGATGGAAAGCATCGATATCGCTGATAACCGCGTGAGTCGGTGCCAGAGGACAACCACCACCGCTTTGCATGTCAGCCAAACATATTATGCACAACTTTGATGTGGCACATGCCTCGAAAACCGTAAAGTCCCCACACGGAGCGAGATTCATGAAGCGTAGTACATATGCTTGTCCCCTTCCCCCTCTTCGACGCATACTATATGCTCCTACCGTAATACAACCAAAAAAAGAATCCTCCTTGATGGTGAAATTAATTAACCTCTCCCGATATAGGTCAAAGTGATGCATGCATCGACGATGACCTCGCGGGCCCATAGATGGAAGCGTCACATGTGAGTGTCCTAGGATAACCACCGCCTGCATGCATCTGTCCCAAAGAGGTCTTCTGTGTTGTTTGAATAGCCAATGCACAACTTTGATGTTCCACATGCCTCGGAAACCAAAAAGTCCTGACACTGAGTGAGGTGTGTTCACGGACGCGTACGTAGTATATATGCTAGTCCCCTCCCACCTCTTCGACGCGTACTATATACTCCCACCATAACACAAACAGAAAAGATTATAACTTACTAGTCAAACTACCCTCTCTGTCGGCTGTTGCTCGAAGTGATGGACGACGACCTCGTGGGCCTACAGAAAGCATCACACGCGAGTGAGTGTCGTGTAGGACAACCACAGACTGCATGTGGCCACAATCTGATTTTCACTCTTATTTTTCTCCTGTTTTGCTTTATTAGCTCTATTAATATCATCTTTCAAAATGGAATCAGGAGACATAGGAAGCAAACTAATATGTTTATCCTTATGAACAAGAGTATACTGATTGTTTCTACCATGGTGTACAGAATTTTTTATCAAATTGCCATGGTCTACCAAGTAATAAGAACATGCTTGCATGGGTACCACATCACAGTCAACATGATCAACATATGTAGGATACTAAAATGCACACGAACAGTACGTGTTACCTTAACCTTGCCTCTATTGTTGAACCATTGGATGTCGTAAGGATCCAGATGGGGTCTTGTGGTGAGAGACGGCTTCTCCACCATCTCCATGCTAGCCAAATTGTTGCAGCTCCTTTCATCAATGATGACACGGACAGAATGTTCCTTCACAACTCCCTTTGTATGGAACAAATTGTGCCTCTGATTTTGCTCAGCTTGTGTTACCTACACACTCAAAACACGTTGAGCAACTAAACTCTCATACATGTCGGCATCTTCAGCAACCATGCTGTGTCTCATGTTCAGAATCATCTCCACCGTGTTCTTCACTTGCAATAAGAGCCAAAGTCTCCTCATCATAGTCACTAGCGGACTCATACCCACCATCATCGGTAACAATCATCACACGCGGAGATGGACATTTCCTCGCATAGTGACCTCCACCCTTGCAATGACGGCATATAACCTCATGTGTTTGCCCTGTTGGTGCCATGGATGAAGAAGAGATCTGTACGGGCCCAGATAGTGTGCTCTTGCCAGATGGTGGTGGCGGTGCCTGTTTTCTTGTATCTCGGATGCAGTTGGCGGATGAAGTAGGAGGTGCTGCAGCAAGACGTGTGGAAGGAGAAGATGTACGTGGCGTCCATGATGAAGATTTTCCTGCAGAGAAATTAGTTCGCGCCAATGCCTGTCGATCCTGCACTTCACGTTCAGCTTTGCAAGCAAGATGGAATAAGCTAGTGATATTATTATACTCCTTATACTCTAGAATGATCTGAATCTCTCTATTTAATCCACCCATAAAACATGCAAGCATAGCTTCATTATCCTCAACAATACCACATCGAATCATGCCAGTTTGTAATTACTGATAATATTCTTCTACAGAATTGTTTCCTTGTCTTAAGCGCTGCAATTTTGAAGTAATTCACGTTGATAATATGGTGGAACCTAACGAGTACGCATAGCAGTTTTCAAAGCAGCCCAAGTAGCTGAAATAGGATATATTCTACAATGTTCAGACCACCAAACACATGCAAAACTAGTGAAAGCACAAACAGCAGCAGGAACACGTCTCTCCTCGGGATATTGTAAACATGTAAAACATTGTTCAGTTTTTAAATCCCAAGTAAGATATATATCAGGAACATATCTACCCTCAAATGGTGGAATATTCAATTTTAGTTTAGGAAGATGGTCATGATCTCGTACCTCAAGTGGTGGTGCAACCCTACCGTTGCGATGATATGCATGAGGACGACCTGGTGGTGGTGGTGCTGGTGGTTGCACGTAGTTTTGATTTTGATCAACCTCATCCTCATAATGGTCCTCCTGCACTGCAGTAGCAGGAGGAGCTACAGAGGCATCAACAAAAGTAGCAGCGGCACCAGAAGTTTGTCCTGGCTCAAAAGGAACATGCTGCGCTCGATTGACGATTGTATCGCAATGTGGAGGTGGTTGTTGTTGTTGCAATGGTGCAGCAGATGCGGGTGGTGGTTGTGGTAGACATGCGAGTACTTCATCAGACTTGGCATCCAACTTGGTGTCAATTGTCTTCTCAATGTCATCAATCCTCTCCAGGGCCTTTCCAAAGCTGGCTATCACGTCTTCCACCTGTTGACCCAAAATTTGCTGAAATTTATCATGAAGCTCCTTCTTCGTCATGTTCTCCTAGTCAATCTCGTCGGCTTGTGGTCCTATAATGGTCAGCAGCAATAGAAACACACAAGAATATGATCTACAGACTACTAGAAAGTGGTGGTGGTGGTGTGTCACAAATCCGTCAAGCAAATCTCAAATTCTTACCAGTTCTTACCCAGCAGCATGTGGTGATCGGCAGCCGTTGTAGTCAAAACTCCCAAAGCATGGACAGAGCGATTGCCAAGTGGTGTCAAATGCACGATGTAGATGTATGTGGAGCTGGGGAGGCTTATGATATGGGAGCAAAAATGTCAGCAATAATCAATTCACAGATGCAAAGTTGAATAAATGCTCAATGACGATAATGTGCTGGTCCTAGGCTAGACCGTGCTAGAGACGCGAGCCTAGAACACTAACGAAATCACGATGCTGCACGTAAACAAGGGAGGAGCACACTCTAAATATCTTCATTTCACTTTTTTGCCTCTTTTTGTTGCTTCACAACTAATTTTTTTTCAAAAAAAGTCTACAAATGGTCTAAAACTGCCTAGCCAGAATTTTCCAAACGTAGTTTTTTTTAACTGGAACTATTTTTCTTCTGTGGGTGGTACGGAAGTTGCGGAGTCCGACTTGGTCATGACTCGTAGTATGGCGTGATCTGGAAATCAAAAATAAAGAAATAAATACTGGACTCGGACTAGGACTGGTGGCGGAGATGAATCTGGTGGAAACTCGGACTGGTGGCGGATATATGTTGGGTGGTCGAACATGGACTGGTGGCGAATCTATGATGGAGGTGGACTCGGATTATCGTGATGGCAGTGGATATGTGGTCTATGGCAGCGGTGATGACGATGGTGGTATATGGCAGCGGTGATGACGATGGTGGTATATGGCAACGTGATGACGATGATGCGGCGTCGGCGTGACAACCTGTGAACAGAACTCAAAACTCTAAGGGACTAGACACTAAGACCAGCAACTCGACACGATGATGCAACCGCAAATTCAACAAAGCAAAACCCTAGAAAGATTATGCAAAGGCTCAGATTGGTTCGGATATGATGAACTAACCCTATTTTTTGGCTTTTTTCTTGGACTGTAGGTATGAAGAATAGACTTGAGCTAAACTATGAACAACTAGAAAATCTCATAGAGCAACGTGGAAATCTGGTACCACTTGATAGAGGCAAAGGTGTCCCATCTTTCGAGGAGATGGTGATTATTGTTTTCGGATGAGCAGACTTTGACGATCCGACTACGAACGTGTGAGGACATCACGCCTTAGCAATCGCTAAACCAACTCCAAGAAGTTATTGACCACGCCGAAGCGCGATCAACCTAACCATGAGGGTCTATTTCCTGCAAGCAAACGAAGAACAAGCAAGAAACTGAGATTGCAATCTAGATATTGCGAATTTAAGATGAACGCTTTATTGATCAAGGTGGGGTTCTGTGATGTCTTGGTCTGGTCGTTGAACACAAACGAAGTATGCGAAGTTGCAACTATGGTGAACTTTAATCTAAACAAAACCCAAAGTCAAAACGACGCCCTAAGGGCTGTATATATGGAGGAAGAGGGGGGGAATTTCGTGGCCCCTTGGAGGAGGGGTCCGAAACCAACCCTAACTCTATTTTCCCCATACATACGGACTCTAAAAACAGCCTATACTTCAGTATTTCAAAATTACATGGGCCTGGCCCAATAATAAGGTGACACAGCACCTATAATAGCTTCTAGACGAAATTTATGAAGTGGCATATTTTATATTTCATGCAAGGCTTCATGCGCTCATTATGGTGGCTTCGAAGTCCTGAAATCATCACTTGTAGCTTCGTTCTTGTCTCCCTTGCGCATGCCAACATCTCCATGCTTGATCTTGCTCCAAAATTCTTCCTTCTTGTCCAAGCTAGGCCCTTCATTTGTAAGCAAGACAAATGTATCCAATTTAGGCAACATCATATTCTCATGAACATTAGAATCATTACCAAGAAACGATAGTACCTGGTCATTTAATTGGCGTGCGCGAGCTCTAGTAATTGGCCCAGTATGTATAGCAGCAGGGGTTGTGGGTGTACAATGGTATTGATGTCCTCATGATTTTCCCGCGGTGAACATATGTTACCAAAGTTGGGGGGTTTTAATTTTGAAAAAAACCAGAGATCATTAAGAAGTTTAAGTACATTGCTTGATTTTCTAGGGGTATAATGTGCAAAAATCAAATTTGAGCTACATGCACACATGACAATGCGCCTAAAAGGATTGTAAAAACACATGTGTCTCACTGGATGCATGTTTACTCCCCATGCAACAAATTTCAAACATTGAGAATCTTGATTTTTAAAATCTAGTACATCCAAAACTTATTTGAAATTCATGAAACTTATCGTGTTGTCATATGGACACCAATACATATTGTCATTGTACTTTCTTTGTCAAATTTGAGACAAGTTTTGATGTAATCTTTATCTTCTAACAAACGGGAGATTATTAATAATTGGGAACCGATATCAAAAACGGATTATTTATTTGAACCGTGGGCGTTAGACCAACAATGGATACGTGCCATGCTATGGTTAAGCAATAAAGAGGCAACATTAATCACCAAAATAGAAAAACAATATATGTGTCGCCACGCGACCCGTCTGGCATGCGAGCAGGCGTGAGTTGACGGGACGCATGCGAGCAGTCCGCCGCGCAGGCATACCGGGAGGCGTGCGTGCAGGTGTTTGAATTGAGGGAGGCGTGCTTGCTACATAGTGTCATCGGGAGGCGTGCGAGTAGCTGTGTGAAATGACGGTAGGCATGCCAGCACTCCGGTGCGCAGGCTCACTGGAAGGCGAGCCAACGGTTTGACCGTCGCCCGCCTCTATCCCACTACTCCAAATTAATGGCACACCCGAGCGGCCGCACCCCCCATCCTCGCCACACACACAATCCTCTCTCTCTGCCTGCATCCTCGACGCCGCTCTCAGTCCTCAAAGCCCTCAGTGTATGAGGATGACGTCGAAGCTCCCCATCAGCAGGAGTGGCGACGCCGGAGCTGCTGAAGCACGGAGCAAGGTGTGAAGATGGAGACAGAGGTTGTCGTCACCACCAGCGGCGTATCGTTGTACCCTGACGTCGTAGACGGCGTCGTGCTTCCATAGCCGGAGGCGGAGGTCCACACCGACTCGGGCGACGACTCCGACGACGATGGAGAACCATTTAGTCATCTATACCCATTTATGTGTCAAATACATCCTAGGGTTTCTCTGGTTACTCCTGCGTCCTCCCTTCCCCCTTTTGGGATAGAAATCCTACGGTGTTCTCCCAATCCATGAAATCTGAGTAAGTTTTGTTATATCCATGTAGTGTATTGATTGTTTGAATGGTACAAGTGAAAAGTGATTAGTTGTTTCATCTGTGCAAATGATTTATGCTAATAATCTGACTAGGGTTAGTGTTCGTGCTAATAATTCCTAGCCAGGTCTTGACAATTGATTTTGAATGACCTACATATATGTTTGTGCCATTATTTTCTTCAATATTCACTACTGCGGGATGATGCTAACGCGACACTACGATCAGAGACCCTTTGATGAAACTGTGTGTGATGCAATAATGGCAAACAGTGGTGTAAAGAAACCTTCAAAAAAGATGCAAAACGTTTGCGATGATGCATGCATCAAACATGGTTCAGAATTTAGTTGCGTGTGGGATGAGGGGCATATGGTTCAGTTCAATGAACTATTTGCGACGAGGCGGAACAAAAGAAACGGGAAGCCAGATGAATGCGTGTGTGATATACAACATACGGTTCACTCGGATGAACTGTTTGTGATTAGGCAACACAAAAGAAACGGTCAGCCAGATCAAGGTATGTGCGATATACGGCATACAGTTCACTCGGATGAACCGTTTGCGTTGAGACAAGAGAACAGAAATGGTTCAACTTAACAAGATGTGTGTGATACGCGGCAAACAGGTATGTAATCAGAAACGTGTGGGTAGTCGTGTGTGCTGTGAGCAAATGATTGCTGGTATGCAATCGTTAGTGATTGATGAAATCATCACCGACGGGTTCCATTGTTTAGTCCGTGTGCGATGTGATTTGCTCTGCCTAGAGAGCATCAACATATATACTTAAAAAGACAGCATTGCGAAACCAAATTAAGCATACAATTACACAAGGGACTACACACATAACATTTCCACACACCAAAGTAAGCAATTACATGCATACTAAACTAGGAGAAACGAGGATCTAATTATCTACTTATTGTTGCGATGACCCTTGCCATTGCTCTGCTTCTGGCTGGATCCCTGGCCATTTTGGGGAAGGAGGCACTTCCTCATATCAACGATCCGCCTGTACATGTCGTCGCTCGTGTACGCCTCCTTGGCCGCGTACACGACGTGAGCTTTGTCGAGTTTCTCCACCCAGGGCGAGTGCCAGGCACGCTTGTCCTTGTTCCAGGAATCCTTCATGTCTCTGTAGTAGGGGTCGATGATGGCCTCGGCGAGGTGAACCAGTGAGTCCTTCTCATGCTCCTTGCTGCCCCATATCTTGTATTGGCTATGGATGTTGACAAGATTCTGGCAGGTGATGCCCAAATTCTCGAGCGCCTTTACATCGTTGGTGATGTCTACCTTAGCGAACATGTAGTGGGGGATGTTGACAAACCTGGCAAAACGCTCGCAAGGCCTTGTGGCCAGGCAGTAGTGGTAGATGAGGACGTGGTGCCACATATGGTGCATGTGGCACCTTTTATCCAAATGTAGCAATATTTAGAATATGTTCAGGAAAGTAGACCATGCCAACCGATTTAGGGTGAGATTGAACATACCGCGCGCATCCTCAAGTCATCTGGTACGGTGAGATGGAATGTCTGGTGAAGGACGCAAAGTCCTGATGTGTCCGCGCACTGTACACTCTATGAATGAAAGAAAACCCTCAAATCAGCTCGAATAAAAATAAATTCATGGCGATTTTGGACGGTGATTAAAGGAGGCAGACGAACTGGGATAAGAGATGAGATAATATCTCATTAAATTAGTTACCTTGTTCTCCATGATAAAGAACCCTTAGTACGGCAGATTCCCCAACAGAGTGGAACTGTGTCGACCGCGAGCAGCGTCGAGAAAGTCGATGGCGATAGGCGGTGGCAAGCGGAAGTGGCGAAATGCGGTAGGGTTTGCCGGCAGTCTGGGACAGCAGCCGGCATCAAGCTAAGTGGTTACCACCGCGATAGGCGGTGACATGCATAGACGCGGATGAGCTTGTGCAGGTGTGAATGGGGACCGGAGGGGGTGGCGGGCGGGGTGAGGGTTTTATTTTTTCTTTTTTGAATTGGGTGGTGAGGGTTTTCTGTCCCACAAAGAATTTCGGAGGCAACGTTTGCTAGAGCCAACCGTGTGTGATTGACGCAACAGGAAAAAGGAAAGTCATTGCACACGGTTCCAATTTTGGGAACCGTGTGTGATTGACGTACTACCTCCGTCCTGGTTTATTGGTCCGCTTTGTAATTTGTACCAAAATTTGACCAAATATTTAACTAAGAAATGTTTATGCATGTCACCAAAAATTATATCATTGAACACTATGCTCAAATACCCATCCAACGATATAATTTTTGTTGACCTACACTAACATTTTGTCAGTTAAATCATTGGTCAAAATTTAACACAAATTACAAAGGGGACCAATAAACTAGGACGGAGGTAGATTCCATCAACCGAACTGATTGCATCCATATCCCACAGTTAGACATAAGTAAACATAGATTAAACATACTCAGACATAGATAATAAGCGTACATGTACACAAGCATAGTTTAACCATAAGTACATAGTTCAACCGTCATTAAGCATACTCAAGCGTACACGGTTCGATCCCACATCTCATCTCACATGCCGGCACAATCCTGAAGCTTCTCCAGGTACTCGGTGTACGTGTCGTGCGCCACCCTGCGAGAATACTTCTGCTAAGGAGCCAACGACCCGTCCTCTTGCATGCGCTAGAACACTTTGATACGCGTCATGAAGCTCGTGGTTGCAAAATGGGCATCGATAGCCGCCGTTCCAGGTCCTAATACGCCTGTTGTGCATTCCCGCGTAAAGATCCCTCAGGATTTGCCTCTTGTACCTCCTCTGGCCATCTTCATCCTCGCTGTCCACATCGTTAGACAGCACCTATACAAATAGTAAAACAAATTTGGCATCAAATCAATGTTTACATGCCGTGAAGTAGGATTAGGAATTTATGGCTATTTTTTATACATATCTAGAGATTATGGTTCGATTTTTAAGCACAGTCGTCTATGTACAATCTTGAAGAAAATAATGGCACAAACATATATGTAGGTCATTCAAAATGAATAGTCAAGTCCTGGCTAGGACTTATTAGCACGAACACTAACCCTAGTCGGATTACTAGCAGAAATCATTTACACAGATGAAACAACTAATCACTTATCACTTGTAACATTCAAATAATCAATACACTACACGGATCTAACTAAACTTACTTTCATGGATTGGGAGAACATAACCATAGGATTTCTATTCCAAAAAGGGGGAGGCAGGAGTAACCAGAGAAACCCTAGGATCTATTTGACACATAAATGGGTATAGATGACTAACCAGTTCTTCGTCGTCATCAGAGGCGTCGCCGGAGTGGTCGTCAGAGTCATCGCCGGGGTCGTCGCCTGATTCGTCACCAGAGTCGGTGTGGAACTCTGCCTATGGCTATGGAAGCTCGACGCCGTCGACGACGTCAAGGTGCAGCGATAACTCGCTGGCGGTGACAACAACCTTTGTCACCATTTCCACGCCGTGCTCCGGTGATTCAGCAGTCCAGGCGTCGCCGCTCCCTTCGATGGGGCACTTCGGCGGAATCCTCATACACTGACAGCTTTGAGGACTAAGAGTGGCGTCCAGGATGCAAAAGGAGAGAGAGGATTGTGTGTGTGGCGAGGATGGGGGTGCGGCCGCTCGGGCGCACCATTAATATGGAATAGTGGGAGAGAGGCGGGCGGCGGTCAAACCGCTGGCTCGCCTCCCGGTGAGCCTGTGTACCAGACTGTTGGCATGCCTACTGTCGTTTCACACAGGTACTCGCACGCCTCCTGATGACACTGTGAAGCAAGGACGCCTCCGTCAATTCATACACCTGCACGCATGCCTCCCGGTCTGCCTGCACGGTGGACTGCTCACATGCGTCCCGTCAACTCACGCCTGCTCGCACGCCACACAGGTCACGTGGCGGCACATATATTGTTTTTCTATTTGGATGATTAATGCTGCCACTTTATTGCTTAACCGAAGCATGGCACGTATTCATTGTTGGTCTAACACTCACGGTTTAAATAAATAATCCATTTGGGATACTGGTTCCCAGTTATTAATATCCCCCGTTTGTAATTACATAAAGATTACATCAAAACTGGTCTCAAATTTGAAAAAAAGGTACAATGCCACTTTGTATTAGTGTCCATATGACAACACGATAAGTTTCATGAATTTCAAATATGTTTTGGATGTGCTAGAATTTAAAATTCAAGATTCTCAATGTTTGAAATTTCTTGCATGGAGAGTAAACATGCACCCAGTGAGACACATGTGATTTTGCAATCCATTTAGGTGCACTGTCACGTGTGCATGTAGCTCAAATTTCATTTTTGCACATTATACCCGTAGAAAGTCAATCAATTAATGTACTAAAACGTCTTAATGATCTCTATTTTTCGAAATTAAAACATCCCTCCTTTGGTAACATATGTTCACCGCGGGGTAATTTAACATGCCTCGTAGTTGCGGTGGATTCGCGGTGTGTGTTTTGGTGTGTGCATCTGGGGGGTGGTGGGTGGCTCGCAGTACACTAAGAGTTGTGAGCCACCGTGTGGGTTGGCCGTTTTGTTAGGCACGTGTCACATCAGAGTCGTGATTTTGTTATTTAAAACATTACACAACCCTTTCATACATACATCTTTTGGCCACATGCAGTCGATGGTTGTCCTACACAACACTCGATACTCGCGTGTGATGCTTTCTGTGGGCCCGCGAGGTCGTCGCCCATCACTTTGACGAACAGCCGGCAGTGAGGTTAATTTGACCAACAAGGTAGAATCTTTTTTGTTTGTGTTATGGTGGTATATAGTACGTGTCGAAGAGGTGGGAGGGGACTAGCATATATACTATACGTACGCATCCGTGAACAAGTACACCTCACTCAGTGTCGGGACTTTTCGGTTTCCAAGGCACGTGCCACATCAAAGTTCTGAAATTGGCTATTCAAACATCACACAACACCTCTTTGGGCAACATGCATGCATGCGGTGGTTATCCTAGCTAGGAAACTCACGTGCGAAGCTTCCATCTGTGGGCCCACGAGGCCATCGTCGATGCATGCATCACTTTGACCTACATCGGGAGAGGTTAATTAATTTCACCATCGAGGAGGATTATTTTTGGGTTGTCTTACGGTAGGAGCATATAGTATGCGTTGATGTAACGCCCCGGATTCGATGCGCCAGGTGTCTGCCAGTTATTCGCCGTCGTTGCCATGTCATGTGCTTGCGTGTTGCACTTTGCCATGTCATCATCTGCATTTCATATCATGTCATCATGTGCATTTCATTTTGCATACGTGTTCGTCTCATGCATCCGAGCATTTTCCCGTTGTCCGCTTTTGCAATCCGCACTCCTATGTCTCCGGCGCCCTTTTACCTCTTTTCATGTGCGGGTGTTAAACAGTCTCGGAATGGACCGAGGTTTGTCAAGCGGCCTTGGTATAGCACCGGTACACCGCCTGTCAAGTTTCGGATCATTTGGAGGTCGTTTGATACTCCAACGGTTAACCGGGTAACCGTAAAGCCCTCTTTTGTTTGCAGCCCAACACCCCTTCCAAAGTGGCCCAAAACCCACCAAACTCCCCTCCATGCTCTTGGTCGTTCGATCACGATCGCGTGGCCGAAAACCGCACCTCATTTGGACTCTCCTAGCTCCCTCTACCTATATATTGCCCTCCCCCTCCAAAAATTCGCGGATGAATCCACCCTTACCCTAGTCCCTTTCGTCCTCAGCGCGCCGGACATGTCCCCCCGGCCGGACGCGTCTCCGCCGCCGCCCGCGCCCAACGGGGCTGCCACGCGTTCCCCCGCCTCCCGCGCCGCGCCGCGCCGGGCAGGGGCAGGCCTCCTGCCCATCTGGCGCCGCCGCCCGGCCCAGCCAGCCGCCGCCGCCATGGCTGCTCCCGCCTCGCCCGGCCATGGCGCCGCGCCCACGCCGCCCTCCGGCGCCCGGTCCCGCCTCCGGCCGCCGCCTCCTCCACAGCCGCCCGGCCGCCCGTCGCCGCCGCCGCCCGCCACCCGGTGCCCTCCGTCTCGGCGCTGCCCGCCGCCCGGCCCTCGCCTCCTCGCCCGGGCGGCCGACCCGCCGCGCCCGCCCCGCTTCTTCCCGCCCGGCCTGGCGCCGCCGTCTACACCATCGCGTCGCCCCTCGCCGCCGCCGCTCGCCGCCGTCCCCGCCGCCGGTGCCGCCCGCCCGAGCCGGCCGGCCTCCTCTCCGGCCACGTCCCCGGCCAACTCCGGCGAGGCCCCGGATCGGGACGAGATCCATCACTCCCTCCATCCAAACGGTTTCCCCGAACCCGGATCTCCTCGTCCCGCACGCCTCCGTCCCGGGTTGACTCTGCATCCGTAGCTCCGTTTCATAACTCTGCATCCGTAGCTCCGTTTCATGCGTGTAATATGTCAAAATGTTCGCCTCGAAGAGTAGATCATTTCATCTCATTGCATCATTTTCATTTGAGCTCATCTTGATGCCCGAAATGCTGTTGGAAGAGTGCTATGTGATGTTAGTTTCTGTTTCTTAACAGAACATGCACTTTTGTCATTTTTGCTATGATTGATGTGTGCACCCTATGAATTTGAGTCCTACATGTGTTTTGTAATATGCCATGCCATCTTTCCAGGGGTGTATGCCATGTATTTTTGTGATCTCTGTGGTGACTAGCACAAGCATGCAAAGTAGGATTCCTGATGTTGCTGATTTCAGCCCTGTTCTGCTGATATTTTTATGCCATGTTGACTTGATGCTACAGAGAGATCCATGCATATTTTGATATACTTCAGTAAGGATGTTTTGTTAAACATGTCTTGCTCTATCCATCCATGCCCTTGTTTGCAATTATGGAGTGCCATAGCTTGAGTCAATCGAGCTCTACTTTTGCTATAAAATGTTTCCTGGCAGGTTGTTTACAGGTTATTCAATTTTGCCAAGGTTGTTGTAGTTGATCCTTGCATGCTATGTTGTTGTTCTTGCCATGTATAGCTCCTATGCCATGTCTTCTTACTGTTGGTTGCCTTGCCATGCCATGTATTGCTCTGTGGTGAGTGGTTCAAGCTCATCAACATGCCTACCTATTATTATTCCTGCCATGTTCAAATCTGTAATATAACTTGCCATGTTTACATGGGTGCCATCATATTTTCTGATCCCTTTTGGCTCATGGTCAGTAAAGGACTTTTGATCTATGCATTTAGTAGTATCATGCCATGCCTTTGTTTTCCATGTTAAGTTCCTGTAACATGTTGTTTGATAGCTCTAAACATTGCAACTTCGATGTTATTTCGCCAATGCCCTAAACTGTTATTATTTGCAATCTTGCCATGTGTTTTTGAGCATGTTCTAGTTGTTTCTGGAGATAGCTCAGTGTTCATGTTTTGTAATGCTTTACCTGTACATCATGCCCATGCCTTTTTTTTTCATGTTGAGGTCCTGTAGCATGTTGTTTTGATGCTTGCAATATGCCTAGTTGCTGTTTTGGACAGATTGTTGTCATAACTTGTATAGGGTGTATGTGTTGATCCGTTGCTCCGTTTTGAGTGTGCTCTATATGAAACTTGCTTGATTTTGCATGTAGTTTCATATTATCATGTTGCATCCATGTTTTGAGGTGTTTGCTTGATGTTTGTATGCATTTTGCACTAATGCCATGTTTAACTTGTTTTGCTCATATCTTCTAGGCCGTAGCTCCGAATTAAATGAACTTTATATGTAACTTGACTAGAATTTCGTGTAGATCATCATGGTGCATCTTAACTTGCTGTTTAACAACTCGAACTTAAGGTTTATTCAGATCTGGACCAATTTCGAAATTTACATATGAGGACTTACCGGAATTATTATATGTTGTTTCCGGCCTCATTTAAACTTGCTTTGTTGTGTTGCTCTTGTTTGCATCATCTCTTGCCATGAGTAGCTTCGTGTAGCTTTGTCATGCATCATGCTTGGTTGTGCATCATGCCTTGTTCATATGTGGTGTGTTTACTATGTTGTGTGTTTCTTCTTGTTAGTTCCGGTTTCGTTGCGTTCGTGAGGATTCGTTCGTCTACGCTTGGTTCGGCTTCATCCGTTCGTCTTCTTCATGGACTCGTTCTTTTTCCTTGCGGGATTTCAGCCAAGATGACCGCTACCTTGGATCTCATTACTATCATTGCTATGCTAGTTGCTTCGTTCTTTCGCTATGCTGCGCTACCTATCACTTGCTGCTCAAGCCATCCCTAATTGCCATGTCAGCCTCTAACCTTTTGCACCCTTCCTAGCAAACCGTTGTTTGGCTATGTTACCGCTTTGCTCAGCCCCTCTTATAGCGTTGTTAGTTGCAGGTGAAGATGAAGTTTGTTCCTTGTTGGAACATGGAGATGTTGTTCCTTTTTGGAACATGTTTACTTGTTGGGACATCACAATATATTCTTATTTAATTAATGCATCTATATACTTGGTAAAGGGTGGAAGGCTCGGCCTTATGCCTGGTGTTTTGTTCCACTCTTGTCGCCCTAGTTTCCGTCATATCGGTATTATGTTCCCGGATTTTGCGTCCCTAACGCGGTCGGGTGATTTATGGGACCCCCTTGATAGTTCGCTTTGAATAAGACTCCTCCAGCAAGGCCCAACCTTGGTTTTACATTTGCCTCACCTAGCTTTCTTTTCCCTTGGGAGTCACGCTCTCAAGGGTCATCTTTATTTTACCCCGGGCGGTGCTCGTCGTGAGTGCTGGTCCAAACCGTCGACGCCGGTGTACCGGGGCAACTCTGGGTTCGCCACTACGGAAGTTTGGACAATCCGGTGTGCCCTGAGAATGAGATATGTGCAGCTCTTATCAGGATTTGTCGGCACATTCGGGCGGCTTTGCTGGACTTGTTTTATTACTGTCGAAATGTCTTGTAGCCGGGATTCCGAGACTGATCGGGTCTTCCCGGGGAGAAGGAATATCCTTCGTTGATCGCGAGAGCTTATCATGGGCTAAGTTGGGACACCCCTGCAGGGTTTGAACTTTCGAAAGCCGTGCCCGCGGTTATGTGGCAGATGGGAATTTGTTAATGTCCGGTTGTAGAAAACTCGAAGTTGATCTTAATTAAAATACACCAACCGTGTGCGTAACCGTGAGTGTCTCTTTTCGGGGTTGATCGAGAGGAGAACACGGTTTCTGGGTTATGTTTGACGTAAGTAGGAGTTCAGGATCACTTCTTGATCATTACTAGTTGACGACCGTTCCTTTGTTTCTCTTCTCGCTCTCATTTGCGTATGTTAGCCACCATATCATGCTTAGTCGCTGCTGCAACCTCACCACTTTATCCCTTCCTTTCCTTTAAGCTTTGCTAGTCTTGATACCCATGGTAAGGGGATTGCTGAGTCCTCGTGGCTCACAGATTACTACACCACCAGTTGCAGGTACAGGTTCTGCGATGATCATGACGTGAGAGCGATGCTTGCTTGCATTGAGTTCTTCTTCTGCTTCTTCTTCGATCAGCGGATAGGTTCCAGGTCGGCAGCCTGGGCTAGCAGGGTGGATGTCGTTTGAGCTTCTGTTTATGTTTCATCCGTAGTCGGATGTTGTTCTTGTATATGATGTTGATGTATTCTTGTGGCATTTGTGCCTTATGTATGTATCCCCACTATTATGTAATGTTGATGTAATGATATTCACCTTGCAAAAGTGTTTCAATATGCGGGTCTATCCTTGGTGGGACCATCGAGTTCCTTTTGGATAGGGTCGCATATTGGGCGTGACAAGTTGGTATCAGAGCCTCGACCGACCCTAGGAGCCCCCTTGATTGATCGTGTAGTTTGGCCGTTGTTGAGTCTAGAAGAAAACTGTTTTCTGAGTCTAGTTATATCGGAGAGTAGGAATTCTTTTTACTCCTCTGCCCCTTCGTCGCTCTGGTGAGGAATCTTGACGTAGGTGTTTTGAATTACTTCTCTTCCCCTTCAAATTTTCTTTAGGATCACGCATTTGGTTTTCCGATCGTTGTTCCTCTGGTCTTTTGTCCGGTGCATTTCTCGTCAAGTCGACTCGAGCCTCTTCATCTTTGCAAGTTCAATCCTCAGTTCTTCCGCCGACGTCGTTGTTTTCGTTGTCCGAAGTTGTCCTTGTTTTTCCCACCCGCCCTCCCTTCTTCTTCTCGGAACCGGAGTCCGTAATCGAGTATCCATCCTACTCGTGTGAAGTTTTTGCTCTCTCTTCTCAATGATTTCAACCGGTGTTTTTTCAAGATATCCGTCGATTTCCCCTTCCAAGTTGCCTGTGTTTTCCCGCCCTCCCACCCTCTTCTTCCCGGAGCCCGAGTCTTTTTCGACCATCAATTTCATTCATGTGGAGCCTCTTCAGTCTTTTATCAATCATTTCAACCGGTGGTTTCTCGTCTACTTCGTCATTCTTCATCCCTTCCTTTTTTCCGGTGCACTCAATTCAAGTTTGTGGGTTGATCATATTCTTTTCCTTGGATCAAGTGTTTTCCCTGCTCGTTCGCCTCTCGCCAGTTTATCATTCCGGAGTTCCGAAGACATATCAGGAGATTCGTCTGTGTTCTAATTAATTCCAGGTTGTCACCTCATTCTAATATTTCAATTGTTCCGGTGCATCATCTATCTCTTTCCTTTCCAACGGTGTTTTCCTTTTAGTGGGCCCTAACCCACAGGTCTTTTCCTAGGATCTTACCTGACTCTTCTAATTTTCCCGGAGTTATTCTCAATTCTTTTCGGAGTTTGACGTAAGAATGAATTTCATCAGTCAGATGCCTTTCCAAGCTCGATTTCAAATCATTTCATTGTTGGCACAACCTCTCTGCTTTTTCATTCTCCCGGAGTATCCCAACAATTTTGATGGTGTTTTTCGTCCTCATTTGAAGATTGAAGAAGAGTTTTCCCTCTAAATCTTGTCCGTTCTACCGGAGATTCGCGGTGCTAGCTCGATGTTATCCTATCTAATTGTTTCTAATCATGCAAATTCTTTTCATCCATCCGGAGTATTTCAGGAGTTGTTTTTTTTTCCGTCTCGATCATCCGGAGGCCATCTTTTCGGAAGATTTCTTCATTCTAAGTTTTCAAAGTCGTCCTCCAATTATTCTATATCCGTGCCCCTTCGTTCGTCTCAATATTCTTCCGGTGCTTCGTTCAAGTATTCGTCTATCAGTTCGCGATCTCTTTGTTCTCTTGCATTTTAATTCCCTCAAGTATCTCCGTGCTTCTCTAATTCTTCTCGGTGATTATTTCTTTTTCATCAGTTATTTCGAATTCTTGCGGTGGCTCGTTCAAGATTCTTTTTCCTTTGTTATCATATTAATTCATTCGTTGTTTCCAATCCTACTGGTGGTTCATGAAGACCTTCTCAAGTTCTGTGCTATCTCTTCTCAATCCTTTTTCAACGAGAATAAGTATTATGCCAAATCCATTTCATGTCATCAATTTAATTTGATGAAGGATAAGTATACAATAAATCTTATTCTTATTTCCTCGAAGTGATTAATTTTTCCTTCAGAGTTTGTTCTTGGTGAATAAATTCTAGTTCCAAGTGTTTTCATCTTTTCTTTTCCGGAGTTCAATTATTTCCTCGGCCATCTCGTCAGAACCTCCATCTAAATCATCGCAAGGCTCATCTTATTCTTTCATCCTTCATCATATCTCATCATCCTTTCGTTACCGGAGTTCTCCACGGTGGTTCTTCATGATTTAATTCTTTCTTCAAGAGTTTCATCAATATTTTGGCGGAATTCAAGTATCTTTTCTTCTCGCATCTTGAAGTGTAATTAAGTCTCTGTATTCTTCTGAAGTGGAGTTTTGCATCTCTTTGTTCTCCTCAGCTATTCAATCTTTTCCGCTTGTGGTCGGTTATCAGCTCATAATTTTTGAGATGTTATCCATAAGTCCACATCAAGCTTACTCTTTCGTTGTTGATTTTCTCAACAACTCCATTCAATCCTTCCTTCTAAGTTATTTTCAATTCTTCCAAGTCTTCCGGAGGCATTGTGTTGTTCATCTCGTCAAGTTTCATCCCATCTTGTGAAGTTCATGTTCTAATCCTTCCATTTTCAGCCGGAGTGCTACCTAAATCCTTTCAGTCTTATTCGTTTCTTATCTCGCTCTAACCAGAGTGCTTTCATAGTCTATCTGATTCCGTGAGCTTTCGATTCTCGTCATTCCCTTCGTTCCTCTCTTCTTCTTGAGTGCTCTTGATTCCTTGCTTTTCTTTGAGTTCATGTTTCACCTCTTCCTTTTTCCCTTCCGTCTCGGTCCTAAGATCTCGGGACGAGATCTCTTGTTAGTGGAGGAGTGTTGTAACGCCCCGGATTCGATGCGCCAGGTGTCTGCCAGTTATTCGCCGTCGTTGCCATGTCATGTGCTTGCGTGTTGCACTTTGCCATGTCATCATCTGCATTTCATATCATGTCATCATGTGCATTTCATTTTGCATACGTGTTCGCCTCATGCATCCGAGCATTTTCCCGTTGTCCGCTTTTGCAATCCGGCACTCCTATGTCTCCGGCGCCCTTTTACCTCTTTTCATGTGCGGGTGTTAAACAGTCTCGGAATGGACCGAGGTTTGTCAAGCGGCCTTGGTATAGCACCGGTAGACCGCCTGTCAAGTTTCGGATCATTTGGAGGTCGTTTGATACTCCAACGGTTAACCGGGTAACTGTAAAGCCCTCTTTTGTTTGCAGCCCAACACCCCTTCCAAAGTGGCCCAAAACCCACCAAACTCCCCTCCATGCTCTTGGTCGTTCGATCACGATCGCGTGGCCGAAAACCGCACCTCATTTGGACTCTCCTAGCTCCCTCTACCTATATATTGCCCCTCCCCCTCCAAAAATTCGCGGATGAATCCACCCTAACCCTAGTCCCTTTCATCCTCAGCGCGCCGGACATGTCCACCCCGGCCGGACGCGTCTCCGCCGCCACCCGCACCCAACCGGGGGCTGCCACGTGCCCTGCCTCCCCTCCCCGCTGCTGCCGCCCGGGCCCGGCGGCCCATCTGGCGCCGCGCCAGCCATGGCCTGCCGCCGCCATGCTGCTCCCGCCTCGCCCGGCCATGGCGCCAGCGCCACGCCGCCGCCTCCCGGCGCCGGTCCCCACCTCCGCCGCCGCCTCCTCCTGGCCGCCCGCCCGCCTTGCTGGGCGCCGCCGCCCCTGGTGCCCTCCGTCTCTCCGCTCGGCGCTGCCGCCGCCGCCTCCCCCTCGCCGGAGCGGGCCGACCCGCCAGGCCGCCCTGCTTCTTCCCGCTGCCTGGCGCCGCCGTCTACACCATCGCCCGTCGCCCGCCGCCGCTGCTCGCCGCCGGTCCCCGCCGCTGGTGCCGCCCCGCCCCGAGACGGCCGGCCTCCTCTCCGGCCACGTCCCCGGCCAACTCCGGCTGAGGCCCCGGATCGGGACGAGATCCATCACTCCCTCCATCCAAACGGTTTCCCCGAACCCGGATCTCCTCGTCCCGCACGCCTCCGTCCCGGGTTGACTTTCCCGGAGGTGATATTTTCACTAAGTCCCCGAAATTATTGCATATTTTGTTGCA
This sequence comes from Aegilops longissima, assembly GCA_021605205.1. Classification (NCBI taxonomy): domain Eukaryota; kingdom Viridiplantae; phylum Streptophyta; class Magnoliopsida; order Poales; family Poaceae; genus Aegilops; species Aegilops longissima. The sequence goes on from CM038679.1 coordinate 245,799,687, forward strand.
TTTTCATCGCATCATAACTCTGCATCCGTAGCTCCGTTTCATGCGTGTAATATGTCAAAATGTTCGTCTCGAAGAGTAGATCATTTCATCTCATTGCATCATTTTCACTTGAGCTCATCTTGATGCCCGAAATGCTGTTGGAAGAGTGCTATGTGATGTTAGTTTCTGTTTCTTAACAGAACATGCACTTTTGTCATTTTTGCTATGATTGATGTGTGCACCCTATGAATTTGAGTCCTACATGTGTTTTGTAATATGCCATGCCATCTTTCCAGGGGTGTATGCCATGTATTTTTGTGATTCTGTGGTGACTAGCACAAGCATGGAAAGTAGGCTTCCTGATGTTGCTGATTTCAGCCCTGTTCTGCTGATATTTTTATGCCATGTTGACTTGATGCTACAGAGAGATCCATGCATATTTTGATATACTTCAGTAAGGATGTTTTGTTAAACATGTCTTGCTCTATCCATCCATGCCCTTGTTTGCAATTATGGAGTGCCATAGCTTGAGTCAATCGAGCTCTACTTTTGCTATAAAATGTTTCCTGGCAGGTTGTTTACAGGTTATTCAATTTTGCCAAGGTTGTTGTAGTTGATCATTGCATGCTATGTTGTTGTTCTTGCCATGTATAGCTTCTATGCCATGTATTCTTACTTTTGGTTGCCTTGCCATGCCATGTATTGCTCTGTGGTGAGTGGTTCAAGCTCATCAACATGCCTACCTATTGTTATTCCTGCCATGTTCAAATCTGTAATATAACTTGCCATGTTTACATGGGTGCCATCATATTTTCTGATCCCTTTTGGCTCATGGTCAGTAAAGGACTTTTGATCTATGCATTTAGTAGTATCATGCCATGCCTTTGTTTGCCATGTTAAGTTCCTGTAACATGCTGTTTGATAGCTCTAAACATTGCAACCTGATGTTATTTCTGCCAATGCCTGAAACTGTTATTATTTGCAATCTTGCCATGTGTTTTTGAGCATGTTCTAGTTGTTTCTGGAGATAGCTCAGTGTTCATGTTTTGTAATGCTTTACCTGTACATCATGCCCATGCCTTTTTTTTTCATGTTGAGGTCCTGTAGCATGTTGTTTTGATGCTTGCAATATGCCTAGTTGCTGTTTTGGACAGATTGTTGTCATAACTTGTATAGGGTGTATGTGTTGATCCGTTGTCCGCTTTTGAGTGTGCTCGATATGAAACTTGCTTGATTTTGCATGTAGTTTCATATTATCATGTTGCATCCATGTTTTGAGGTGTTTGCTTGATGTTTGTATGCATTTTGCACTAATGCCATGTTTAACTTGTTTTGCTCATATCTTCTAGGCGTAGTCTCAATTAAATGAACTTTATGTGTAACTTGACTAGAATTTCGTGTAGATCATCGTGGTGCATCTTAACTTGCTGTTTAACAACTCGAACTTAAGGTTTATTCAGATCTGGACCAATTTCGAAATTTACATATGAGGACTTACGGAATTGTTATATGTTGTTTCCGCCTCATTTAAACTTGCTTTGTTGTGTTGCTCTTGTTTGCATCATCTCTTGCCATGAGTAGCTTCGTGTAGCTTTGTCATGCATCATGCTTGGTTGTGCATCATGCCTTGTTCATGTGTGGTGTGTTTACTATGTTGTGTGTTTCTTCTTGTTAGTTCCGGTTTCGCTATGCTCGTGAGGATTCGTTCGCTTCACGCTTGGTTCGGCTTCATCCGCTCGCCTTCTTCATGGACTCGTTCTTCTTCCTTATGGATTTCAGCCAAGATGACCGCTACCTTGGATCTCACTACTATCATTGCTATGCTAGTTGCTTCGTTCTTTCGCTATGCTGCGCTACCTATCACTTGCTGCTCAAGCCATCCCTAATTGCCATGTCGCCTCTAACCTTTTGCACCCTTCCTAGCAAACCGTTGTTTGGCTATGTTACCGCTTTGCTCAGCCCTCTTATAGCGTTGTTAGTTGCAGGTGAAGATGAAGTTTGTTCCTTGTTGAACATGGAGATGTTGTTCCTTGTTGGAACATGTTTACTTGTTGGGATATCACAATATATTCTTATTTAATTAATGCATCTATATACTTGGTAAAGGGTGGAAGTCTCGGCCTTATGCCTGGTGTTTTGTTCCACTCTTGCCGCCCTAGTTTCCGTCATATCGGTATTATGTTCCCGGATTTTGCGTCCCTAATGCGGTCGGGTTATTTATGGGACCCCCTTGACAGTTCGCTTTGAATAAGACTCCTCCAGCAAGGCCCAACCTTGGTTTTACATTTGCCTCACCTAGCTTTTTTTTCCCTTGGGAGTCGCGCTCTCAAGGGTCATCTTTATTTTACCCCCCGGGCGGTGCTCGTCGTGAGTGCTGGTCCAAACCGTCACCGCCGGTGGTACCAGGGCAACTCGGGTTCGCCTACCGGAAGTTTGGACAATCCGGTGTGCCACGAGAACGAGATATGTGCAGCTCTTATCAGGATTTGTCGGCACATTCGGGCGGCTTTGCTGGACTTGTTTTATTATCGTCGAAATGTCTTGTAGCCGGATTCCGAGACTGATCGGGTCTTCCGGGAGAAGGAATATCCTTCGTTGATCGCGAGATCTTATCATGGGTTGTTGGGACACCCCGCAGGGTTTGAACTTTCAAAGCCGTGCCTGCGGTTATGTGGCAGATGGGAATTTGTTAATGTCGGTTGTAGAAAACTCAAGTTGATCTTAATTAAAATACACCAACCGTGTGCGAATCGTGAGTGTCTCTTTTCGGGTTGATCGAGAGGAGAACACGGTTTCGGGTTATGTTTGACGAAGTAGGAGTTCAGGATCACTTCTTGATCATTACTAGTTGACGACCGTTCCTTTGTTTCTCTTCTCGCTCTCATTTGCGTATGTTAGCCACCATATCATGCTTAGTCGCTGCTGCAACCTCACCACTTTATCCCTTCCTTTCCCTTTAAGCTTTGCTAGTCTTGATACCCATGGTAAGGGGATTGCTGAGTCCTCGTGGCTCACAGATTACTACACCACCAGTTGCAGGTACAGGTTCTGCGATGATCATGACGTGAGAGCGATGCTTGCTTGCGTTGAGTTCTTCTTCTGCTTCTTCTTCGATCAGGGGATAGGTTCCAGGTCGGCAGCCTGGGCTAGCAGGGTGGATGTCGTTTGAGCTTCTGTTTATGTTTCATCCGTAGTCGGATGTTGTTCTTGTATATGATGTTGATGTATTCTTGTGGCATTTGTGCCTTATGTATGTATCCCCACTATTATGTAATGTTGATGTAATGATATTCACCATGCAAAAGCGTTTCAATATGCGGGTCTATCCTTGGTGGGACCGTCGAGTTCCTTTTGGATAGGGTCGAATATTGGGCGTGACAGTTGAAGAGGGGGATGGGGACCATCATATGTATTACGCTTCATGAACCTCGCTCTGGGGGGGGGGGTTATGGTTTTTGAGGCATGTGGCACATCAAAGTTGTGCATTTTGGGTATTCAACATATGTTTGGCCCACATGCAAAGCGATGGTGGTTGTCCTCTCGCACCCACTTAAGCGGTTATCAGCGATATCGATGCTTTCCATCTGTGGGCCCGCTTGGTCCATCACTACTTTTTGCCTGACAACGAGAGAGGTTAATTTGACTTTGGAGGGGATAATTTTTTTTGCTTGTAATACGGTGTATATATATAGGTCATGCGCTGGGTGACATGATACAGTTTAAGCACACACACATGCATGTGTACGCATGAATCCCTCCCATCGAGTCAAAGTGTCTAGTATACAACGACACGTCATGAACCGATCTCGCTCTGTGTGGGGAATGTACGATTTTCGATGCACGCAGCACATCAATGTTTTGAAATGGTATTCAAACATGCACGCACGCATCACCTCCATACATATGCATGTAGTGGTTGTCTTCGAACGGTAGACTCCCTCGCGTGGTTATCAGTGACAAGCCTATATATTCATGGGCCCGCGTGGACATCCATGATCACCTTGACCGACAACAAGATAGGTTACCATGGCGGATTCTTCCTTCGATTCGTGTTATCATAGTATAGGTCATGGTGAGATTCAGACCTAATTAAGTTTGAGCGCATATACTATGCACGCATGCATGCATGAATCCCCATCGTCGGCTTGAAGTGTGGTGTAACATACATATGCATCGTCAACCTAACCCTCACTCAGTGTGGGGATTTCTTGTTCGAAATCACGATGCCACATCAAAGTTGTTCCATTGTGTATTCAAAAGCACACCTCTCCACACATATGTTTGGGCCACACGCATGTAGTGGTTCTCTTAGGGGACTAGCTACTTGCGTGATTATTGGCGAGCTAGCCCATTTCCGGAGTCGCATGGATGGCCATCACTTTGACCAACAACAAGAGACGGGTTGTACGACCAAGGTGGATTATTCTTGGTCCGTTTTATGATCCACCTTGGTGAGATGCCTCTCTGGCCCGCCGACTGAAAGTGTGTGGGAGGGATTCTACTTCGCACTTTGCTAGGTGAACCTCGATTGGGGGGGGGGCATGCATCCATAGCTTAGGATTCCCTTCGTGCCAACACGAGGGGGGTGGCTAGCTACTTCACACTTTGCTAGGTGAATCTCGGTTTGGGGGGCATGCATTCATAGCTTAGGATTCCCTTCGTGCCGACACAAGGGGGCAAGAAATATCGTGCGCTTTGCGAGATAGGTTCCACATCGAAGTTGCATTTGGTATTTGAACATCAAACCACCCTTTTCATACGTAAATTTGGTCCACATGCAAGCGTGTTCGTGTTCTGACCCTGTCCCGCGTCATTTTTCGCCAAATTTATGAACATTAGACAAGTCGGATGACGCAACAGAGACGGTTCACTCAAACTAACCGTGTGCCATGTCGGTGCCCCTGTGTAGGACCTTGAGAAGAGGTGTCTAGAGGGGGGGTGATTAGACACGAAGTACCAAAGTTGCAGGTTTTAAGTTTCTTTAAAGTTTGAGTGGAGTTTAGGCACAAGTTTAACATTCACAACATATAGCAAGCAAGCATGCAAACAGCATATGAGCAGCGGAAAATAAAGCATGCAACTTGCAAGAATGTAAAGGGAAGGGATTGGAGGATTCAAACGCAATTGGAGACACGGATGTTTTTGGCGTGGTTCCGATAGGTGGTGCTATCGTACATCCACGTTGATGGAGACTTCAACCCACGAAGGGTAACGGTTGCGCGAGTCCACGGAGGGCTCCACCCACGAAGGGTCCACGAAGAAGCAACCTTGTCTATCCCACCATGGCCGTCGCCCACGAAGGACTTGCCTCACTAGCGGTAGATCTTCACGAAGTAGGCGATCTCCTTGCCCTTACAAACTCCTTGGTTCAACTCCACAATCTTGCCGGAGGCTCCCAAGTGACACCTAGCCAATCTAGGAGACACCACTCTCCAAGAAGTAACAAATGGTGCGTTGATGATGAACTCCTTGCTCTTGTGCTTCAAATGATAGTCTCTCCAACACTCAACTCTCTCTCATAGGATTTGGATCTGGTGGAAAGAGGGTTTGAGTGGAAAGCAACTTGGGGAAGGCTAGAGATCAAGATTCATATGGTAGGAATGGAATATCTTGGCCTCAACACATGAGTAGGTAGTTCTCTCTTAGAAATAGGATGCTGGAAGTGTAGGTTCAGTTTGATGGCTCTCTCCACGAATGAAGAGGAGGTGGAGGGGTATATATAGCCTCCACACAAAATCTAACTGTTACACACAATCTACCAAACTCGGTGGGACCGAATCGTTAAACTCGGTCAGACCGATTTAGCAAATAATGTGACCGTTAGGGTTTTCGGTGGGACTGGAATGCAACTCGGTGGGACCGATTCGGTTAGGGTTAGGGCATAACGTAATCTCGGTAAGACCGATTACACAAACTCGGTGGGACCGATTTTGGTAATAAGCTTTCAGAGAGTTGGTCAGAAAACTTCGGTTTGACCGATTATCAAACTCGGTGGGACCGATTTTGATAATAAGTTAACAGAGAGTTTGCATTGTAATCTCGGTAGTACCGATTGCTCAAACTCGGTGAGACCGATTTTGGTAATGGACATACAGAGAGATTATAATCCCATCTCGGTGAGACCGAGATCCCTATCGATGAGACCGATTTGCCTAGGGTTTGTGGCAGTGGCTAAGACATCCAAACTCGGTGGCGCGGATAGAAAGAATCAGCAATGAGTTTGACTTTAGGTTTAGGACAAATGTGTGGAAGTAGGAAAGTAGTTGAGGGTAATTGGAGCATATCACTAAGCACATGAAGCAAGAGGCTCATTAAGCAACACCTCATCCCTCCTTGATAGTATTGGCTTTTCCTATAGACTCAATGTGATCTTGGATCACTAAAATGTAAAAATGAAGATTCTTGAGCTTGAAGCTTTAGCCAATCCTTTGTCCTTAGCATCTTGAAGGAGTTCCCACATCCTTTAGTCCATGCCACTCCATTGTTGAACTTATCTGAAACATACTAGATAAAAGTGTTAGTCCAACAAGAGATATGTTGTCATTAATTACCAAAACCACCTAGGGAGCACTTGTGCTTTCAATCTCCCCCTTTTTGGTAATTGATGGCAACATACATCAAAGCTTTAGATAAAGATATAAAGAATAGCAAGTAAAGCTTTGGAAAGACATGTAACAAGCATAGGCTCCCCCTACTTGTATGCAATCATGTGAATATGAAATATAGGAGCATGTGATAGCATAACCATGATAGAGCAGGCAATGTGTTACATGTATCTTGGCTATATGCATCAGAGCAAAAAGTATTAAAGAGAATACCTTCATGCCCATGAGTCCTTCTTGCAAACAGTATGTACATCAGTAAGAATTCCTCATACACATGATTGTGATGCATATACTTACCTTGTAGTATTGAGTTGGCTTAGGATGGAATGAACCTACGTAAACAAGGTTAGATAACACAGATGCATCTACTAGCCAGAGCAAACAGAAGAAACCATAAGAATACCAAGACTGGGATGACATGTAGAGAGTGAGTACCGAGTACCACATTGGATTAGACATGTCCCCAAGAGTAAAGATATGCAATGAATTTAAATGATCTCTTTCCCTTAGATGTCTTGCTCCCCCTGAATCTAACATGGGATACTGGGAGAAGATAGGGAACAGAAAATCAGAGCTGAAGGAAAACAGAGCTGAAAGATATGAATGATGAACAGAGCTGAATGATGATCAGAGCTAAAATTCAGAGCTAATGTATGCTAATGCAAAATTTAGCACAACATATCATATGAACATGTCTCTCCCCTCAAGAAGACATGTGGACATCTCTCCTCTTGAACACCAAGCATCTGGGATCCTTGAGAAATACTTTCTACTATTATTCTCTCCCCTGGAGATCTCTCTCTCTCCTTCTCTGATGTGATCTCTCTCTCTCTAAATGATAAGCTTTGATGTGATCTCTCTCTCCCCCTTTGACATCATTTTCCAAGAAGGGCTTGATAAAGATGTAATCTCTCTCTCCCCCTCTGGAATTTGTCAAGAATGGGTTTGATCCTAGAGTCACAACATAAAGCAATGATAAAAATGTGATGCTTGTAGAGGACAAGATTCATTGAGTGGAGCTGGATCAGAAGAAACACAGAATATGTGGCAAAGAGTTTTTCCTGTTATGAAATTGGTGGCACCGAGTGGTATGCTTCGGTCGTACCGAAAAGATTCGGTTGGTCCGAAAATAACAAATTGGTTGAACCGAGTTCATCGCAGAGAAAACACTTGTCACCTCAGCTCACTAGACTAGCAAGATCTCACAAAGATTTGCAAGGAATTAGATGCAGAAAATGCAGAGAAAACAGAAAGAAATCTAGATGAAGTTTTTTTTTGAAAGGGGAAACACAAATGCATGAGACAAATGCAAAAACTTAGAAAAGAACACAGGAGAACTTCATCTAGAGATGGTCGGCGACAAAGTCACCTATGTTAGAGTATATTGACTTAGGAGTCAAGTGAGATCACTTGATCATAGGCCATACTCATCGTTTAAGCTCAAAATGGGGTTGCCATTTAGCATCTTGATGTATTCACATCTTGTCGAGTTGCTTTAACTCATGACTCGGAGTAAAGCTTCTCTAAGATGGAATAACATACCTTGGTTGGTGGTGTTGTCCATGTAGTTGAACTTGTGTGGGTTGCTCAAGGTTGATGTAGCTCATCAACAATTTGGAGCACCACTTGGAATTTGAGTCCATCTACCTACATGGGTTAGTTCTTGCCAGGAAGAGCACTTGTATATCCAAAAATGACAATCATGAAACTCAACATAGAATTTGTCAAAGGATATATTTGAATGGTTTCGTGCTTCCTTGTCTTCAACCACCTTGTGTAGAGACTTGGTGATGTAGAGATTGCTCAAGATATGAGTAGGTTTCAACCTCATGGAATTTGATTCAACCAAGTACCTACATGGGTTAGATAACATGCAGGATACAAATATATCTAAGACATAGGTTTTTCATCATAAGAGAAATATCAAGGATTAGTCATAAGCTCATGTCTTGCATGTATCCAATGGAGTTTCTACTCCAAGTTTGAAGCATCAATGATGTTCAATTCTCCTCTTAACCTGCAAAACACTTTCTCATCAAGAGGTTTAGTGAATATATCCACTAATTGCTTTTCGGTGCGTACATGCTTAAGATCAATGTCACCCTTAGCAACATGATCTCGAATGAAATGATGACGAACTTCAATATGCTTAGTTCGAGAGTGTTGCACAGGATTATGGCCAATTTTGATAGCACTTTCATTATCACAAAGCAATGGAACATGTCTCACATATATCCCATAATTTTTAAGAGTTTGGGTCATCCAAAGTAATTGAGCAAAACATGAACCAGCGGCAATATATTCAGCTTCGGCGGTGGATAAGGATACCGAGTTTTGTTTCTTGGATGACCAAGACACAAGAGATCTACCAAGAAATTGACAAGTACCCGAAGTGGACTTTCTATCAACCTTGTCTCCGGCATAGTCCGAGTCAGAATAGCCAACAAGATCGAAAGAGGCCCTCTTAGGATACCAAATGCCAAAATTTGGTGTATGAATTAAGTATCTCACTATCCTTTTCACAGCCTTAAGATGACATTCTTTAGGGGCAGCTTGATATCGTGCACACATGCACACACTTAGCATAATATCGGGACGTGAAGCACATAGATATAATAATGAACCAATCATAGAGCAATAAACCTTTTGATCAACCGGTTCACCATCTTTGGTTAAGTCAAGATGTCCACTAGTAGGCATGGGTGTAGTCATACCTTTGCATTCTTGCATATTGAACTTCTTCAATAAGTCCTTGGTGTACTTTGTTTGCGAGACAAAAGTACCTTCCTTAGTTTGCTTGATTTGCAAAGCAAGAAAGAATTTGAGTTCACTCATCATAGACATCTCAAACTTCTCCAACATTAGCTTCCCAAACTTTTCACTAAAAAGAGGGTTAGTTGAACCAAATATAATATCATCAACATAAATTTGGCACAAAAAGAGTTCACCATTAACCCTTTTAGTAAAAAGAGTAGAATCAATTTTCCCAATTTCAAAGCCTTTTTCAATAAGGAACTTGGTCAAGCATTTATACCATGCTCTAGGAGCTTGTTTAAGTCCATAAAGAGCTTTGTGAAGTTTGTAAACATGATTGGGTTTCTTAGGATTGATAAAGCCGGGAGGTTGTTTAACATAAACTTCCTCCTCTATTTCACCATTTAGAAAAGCACTTTTAATGTCCATCTGGTACAAGGTGATATCATGGTGATTAGCATAGGCAAGTAAGATGCGAATGGACTCAAGTCTAGCAACGGGGGCGTAAGACTCACCATAGTCCATACCTTCGACTTGTGTGTAGCCTTGGGCGATTTAGACGTGCTTTGTTGCGAACTACTTGTCCATCTTCATCTTGCTTGTTGCGAAACACCCATTTGGTACCGATGATGTTGTGGTTGTTGTCGGGCTTCTCAACCAATGTCCAAACTTGGTTCCTCTCAAAGTTGTGTAGCTCTTCATGCATAGCATTTATCCAATCCGGATCTTCCAATGCTTCTTCAACCTTCATAGGTTCAATGCTAGAGATGAAAGAATAGTTTTCACAAAAGTTAGCTAAACGAGTTTTAGAGCGAGTGATTCTCCCGGTTTGAATATCATTGTAGATTTGCTCGACGGGATGGTCTTTAGCAATTCTAGCTCGAACTCGTGAAAGCTTTTGCTTGGGTCTTCGTTGAACATCTTCTTCATCTTGTTCTTCTTCTTGGCCTTCTTCATTGTTGGCGTTGTCGTTCTCTTGTCGTGGTGGAGAAGGAGGTTGTTGACGTTCATCTTGATGCATTTCCTCATTTTCTTCATCTTGGTGTGTCCCACTTGTGGATGCTTCCGTATCAACTCTTGGTTCACCTTGTCGTGAAGTAGAAGCTTCCACTTGGACGGACGAGGTACTCTCCTTCACCTCCGTTGGACGGACCTTGCCAATAGACAAGTCTTGGATTGCTTCCAAAGGATGTCTCCTACATCAATTGGCAATTGCTCTACTTGCGAGCCGTTAGATTCATCAAACTTCACATCTACCGTCTCTTCAACCTTTCGGGTGAAATTGTTGTAGACACGGTAAGTGTGAGAGTTTCAGCCATAACCTAGTAGGAAACCTTCGTGAGACTTAGGAGCAAATTTAGAACGACGATGCTTATCAAGAATGTAGCACTTTGAGCCGAATACGAAAGTAGCCAACTTGGGGTTTGTTACGGTGAGTAGCTCAGATGCCGTCTTGCCGAGTAGCTTGTGAAGATACAAGCGATTTGTTGCATGACAAGCTGTCTCAACCGCTTCGCCCAAAAGTGCTTCGCCTTGTACTCATCAAGCATCGTTCTTCCATTTTGATGAGCGTCCGGTTCTTCCTCTCAACAACTCCATTTTGTTGAGGTGTGTACGTAGTCGAGAACTCGTGTGAAATTCCTTCTTCGTCAAGAAAGGTGTCCACATTTGCGTTCTTGAACTCCGCTCCGCTGTCGCCGCGAACCTTCTTGATCTTCACTTCAAATTGGTTTTGGGCCTTCCTAGCTAAGTTTTTGAAGATCTTTTGGACCTGCGATTTATCATCGAGAAAGAACACCCACGTAAATCTGGAAAATCATCAACTATAACTAGACCAAAAGAATTTCCACCGAGACTCTTATAGGAGTTGGGACCAAAGAGATCCATGTGAAGTAGCTCGAGTGGCCTCTTCGTGGTCATGATGTTCTTCACGGGATGCCTTCCTCCAACCTGTTTACCTGCTTGACAAGCACTGCAAAGTCTATCCTTATCAAATATGACATCGTTCACTCCAAGGATATGATTCCCCTTAATAAGCTTGTCAAGATTTCGCATTCCAACATGACCTAATCGTCTATGCCATAACCAGCCTTTTGAGGATTTAGCAATGAAGCAATTTTTAGGTTGAGCCTTTTTAGTGAAATCAACAATGTATAGATCACCTCTACGTACACCAGTAAAGACCATTTTATGATTATATCGACGAAACACTTGGCAATCTACTTCAGTAAATAGAACATTGAAACCGAAATCAGCAAGTCTAGATACTGAAAGTAAGTTGTAACCAAGAGATTCAACGAGCATAACATTTTGTATGGAGCTATCATGTGAGATGGCCACCTTACCAAGGCCAACCACCTTACCCTTTGAGTTGTCACCGAAAGTGACAAACTTTCGAGGACCATCATTTTCAGCAAGCTCACGAAACATGTCTTTATCTCCGGTCATGTGATCGGTACATCCACTATCAAGAACCCATTCCTTTCCTCCTAACATATATCCCCGAAGATTTGCCATAAGACCAAAATGTCTCATTGCATCATCAAGATCGAAGTCACTATCATCATCCTCATCATAGTATCCATGTTCAACATCGTCATGTGGTGGATCAAATCCTAGAGAGGGTGATTCATTAGAATGAGTTTGACAATAATCTTGTCTATGAATTCTTATAGCTTCGGAAATAATGTCACTAATAATACCAACATTTCCTTTGGCACGCATAAGGTTTGTAAGCTCAAATAGACGATCACCAAACGTAGGATCACTAGTATTCATTTTGCTCAAAGCAATAGACTTATAGAGAATTTCATCTAGATTTTTCAAGGAATAATCCGGAAATCGTTCCTCAAGAAATTTCCATATGGTGTAGGCACACTTAAAAGTAGGCAAACATCCAATCAAGTTTCTAGGCAATCCTCTAATGATAAGTTCGGCAGTTCTAAGATTTCTAGTCATGTCAATAGCTTCATCAAGGGTGGGATGCATAGGATCAACATGAGGTGCACAAGGGCTAGCAATGTACTTGTTAAAATAATATTGATTGAAAATAACAAGCATCTCATTTTTCCACTCACGAAAATACTCTTCATCAAGAATAGGCACTCTATGTCTAAGACTCCCCAAAGTAGACTCATCCATCTTCCTCCAATGGTGATTAAACCAAGGCAATGGAGACCAAAGCTCTGATACCACTTGTAGGACCCTGAGAAGAGGTGTCTAGAGGGGGGGTGATTAAACACTAAGTACCAAAGTTGCAGTTTTTAAGTTTCTTTAAAGTTTGAGTGGAGTTTAGGCACAGGTTTAACATTCACAACATATAGCAAGCAAGCATGCAAAGAGTATATGAGCAGCGAAAAATAAAGCATGCAACTTGCAAGAATGTAAAGGGAAGGGATTGGAGGATTCAAACGCAATTGGAGACACGGATGTTTTTGGCGTGGTTCCGATAGGTGGTGCTATCGTACATCCACGTTGATGGAGACTTCAACCCACGAAAGGTAACGGTTGCGCGAGTCCACAGAGGGCTCCACCCACGAAGGGTCCACGAAGAAGCAACCTTGTCTATCCCACCATGGCCGTCACCCACGAAGGACTTACCTCACTAGCGGTAGATCTTCACGAAGTAGGCGATATCCTTGCCCTTACAAACTCCTTGGTTCAACTCCACAATCTTGTCGGAGGCTACCAAGTGACACCTAGCCAATCTAGGAGACACCACTCTCCAAGAAGTAACAAATGGTGCGTTGATGATGAACTCCTTGCTCTTGTGCTTCAAATGATAGTCTCCCCAACACTCAACTCTCTCTCATAGGATTTGGATCTGGTGGAAAGAGGGTTTGAGTGGAAAGCAACTTGGGGAAGGCTAGAGATCAATATTCATATGGTAGGAATGGAATATCTTGGCCTCAACACATGAGTAGGTAGTTCTCTCTCAGAAATAGGATGTTGGAAGTGTAGGTTCAGTTTGATGGCTCTCTCCACGAATGAAGAGGAGGTGGAGGGGTATATATAGCCTCCACACAAAATCTAACAGTTACACACAATCTACCAAACTCGGTGGGACCGAATCGTTAAACTCGGCCAGACCGATTTAGCAAATAATGTGACTGTTAGGGTTTTCGGTGGGACCGGAATGCAACTCGGTGGGACCGATTCGGTTAGGGTTAGGGCATAACGTAATCTCGGTAAGACCGATTACACAAACTCGGTGGGACCGATTTTGGTAATAAGCTTTCAGAGAGTTGGTCGAGCAAACTCGGTTTGACTGATTATCAAACTCGGTGGGACCGATTTTGATAATAAGTTAACAGAGAGTTTGCATTGTAACCTCGGTAGTACCGATTGCTCAAACTCGGTGAGACCGATTTTGATAATGGACATACACAGAGAGATTACAATCCCATCTCGGTGAGACCGAGATCCCTATCGGTGAGACCGATTTGCCTAGGGTTTGTGGCAGTGGCTAAGACATCCAAACTCGGTGGCGCCGGATAGAAAGAATCAGTGGGGCCGAGTTTGACTTAAGGTTTAGGAAAAATGTGTGGAAGTAGGAAAGTAGTTGAGGGTAATTGGAGCATATCACTAAGCACATGAAGCAAGAGGCTCATTAAGCAACACCTCATCCCTCCTTGATAGTATTGTCTTTTCCTATAGACTCAATGTGATCTTGGATCACTAAAATGTAAAATGAAGAGTCTTGAGCTTGAAGCTTTAGCCAATCCTTTGTCCTTAGCATCTTGAAGGAGTTCCCACATCCTTTAGTCCATGCCACTCCATTGTTGAACTTATCTGAAACATACTAGATAAAAGTGTTAGTCCAACAAGAGATATGTTGTCATTAATTACCAAAACCACCTACGGAGCACTTGTTATTTCACCCTATCACGCACACATCTGCATAGTACATTGGGCTCCACAAGGCTTCCCCTCTCAGAAATATCTACCCGCCTGCAGCTTTTTCTTTTGATAACACACAGTTATTGTGTTTCGACCATGTGTGATGTTTCTGGTTCCCAATCGCGCATGCATCCCTTCAAATATATGCCCACCTCGAGAGTTTTTCTGTTTCATAACACACGGTTGTTATCACCGGACCGTGTGCGATGCACCATCATCAAAATTTTCAATAGCCCCGGCATTTCACTCCCGTGTTTGACTCCCGCGTAGTAAAAATTTTAGTACCCGTGTCATTTCCTTAAACACACGCCCAGCCCCCCTCCACACACACACACACACAAACACACACCAAAACCTCCTCAGGCACACACACACACACCCTCCCTCACTCGAAACGCTAGCAAGGTCCCCACCGCCACCGCTGCAAGGCCTCCATTGTCAATATCTACCGGTTTGCTCGTGCAGCTTACCCACCGATCTCCATACCCAAGCCGCCCTGAGTTCCTTAGATGACGCCTGCCAAACGCCCCCTTTCCCACAATTCCCCATCCCCCACTCCAGAGCGTCACAGCCTAAGCCCGGCTATGCTTCCCGTGGAGCTCGAGGAGCGACTAGCCTAAAAGAGATGTATCGCGGTCTCTTCACCCGACGTTGCCGAGGAAGCTGACGACCATTACTGCCCATAGGCACTCAATCAGTGGGCTAGAGTATGCGGGTATGTCATGGACTATGTCACAGGTTAAGTGGCCCACCCCCAACCCCTCAGGTTCAACCGTCGTTGATCTCATCCATGGCCCCACCGCTGATCCCCTCTGGCGCCTTGTCAAGAATTTGCCATCCTACATCGCCATTGAGCCCCTTTTGTCACTTATGAAGGACACGTTCTGCAACGCTGGCTTGGGATCCACAGCTTCCAAGTCAGACCTCATCGACGGCAACCACGAGGAGGGCACCCTCTCCAGCTCTTCCAAGGGGAAAGAGCCCATCTGCTCTCCCAAGGGGAAAGAGCCCGTCTGCGACATCAGGGAGGGCACCCTACAGCCGTGCTCTTCCAAGGGGAAGGAGCCCATCTGCGACAACATGGAGTGCATCCAGGGTCCATGCTCTTCCCACGGGAATGAGCCCATCTGTGACAAGTGAGGAAACCCATGATTTGTTTTGTCGTGCCTCTTCACAGGGGGAAACCCGTGATTTCTTTTGTCGAGTCCCTTTTGTAGTGTAGTGAGAATATGTCCAGTTTTAATTGCTATATTTGGTCATGGAATTGTCACGGCAGATGTCCTAGTGAGAGGACTTAATCGTCAGGCCAACGCATCTATGTGGTAGCTTGAGAGGGGTTGATCGGAATCAAGAGACACAACACAAGACAAGGGTTTAGATAGCTTCGGGCCCTGGGAAACATCATCCGGTAACAACCCTACATGTTGTTTGTGGCTAGGTCTCATTATCATCATGAGGGAGTCACCGTATCTCTGGCTTTGCTAGTTGTGTCTAGCCTTAATGATTATCCCACTTCCCCCTCTTGGGGTGCCCTTCCCCTCCTTATATAAGTTGAAGGGGCGGGTTACATGTAGAGTCCAACTCGGATTAAGACTTAAACTATTCTGACTTCTCTTCACGGGCTTCTCCCCGTGGGCTTCTTAATGTCTTGGGCTTCTTTAACGTTTTGGGCTTATTAACCCCAGGCGACTCTGTTACAATCTGACTTACTATCCGGCTTAAACATCTGGCTTAACATCTGCCGGCTTAAACATCTGGCTTAACATCTACCGGCTTAAACATCTGGCTTAACATCTACCGGCTTAAACATTTGGCTTAACATCTGCCGGCTTAAACCTCTGGCTTACCATCTGCCGGCTTAAACATCTGCTAGGTCACCAATGAAACACCAAGTCCCAGCCGGGTCATATCTCTGGCCGGGTTATACCGCGGGGTATATCCCCGACATTAGCCCCCCAGTTTAATTTGGATTTATCCATGTTAAACTAATCATGTAAACAAAACACAAGAATAATTTTGACAGATTATGCTCCGGGTTAAGAACTCTTGTAAGCCGGCACCTGGTCATCCTTAACTCCTTGTTATTTCCTTCTTCTAGAAAATCCGGGTCAATAGGCCAACTTCATAATCAATTTGCTGATGTTGGTTTCTCATAGAGAAAAATTGTGAAGAATAATTCATTTGACTCAGCTCCCAATGCTTAAAAATATTGGTCTTGAAATACTCATTTGATCTTCATCCGTCTTGAAGATGTAGATCTTACCTATTTATGATTACCAAAATTGTCGGGTTATAAATAGATGATGCCGAGTCATAATTGTTGCCGACGCCGGGTCAAAACTGAGAATTTTGAAGATTTCTCTCCCTCATATCCATATTACATGTAGCCCCCAAGTCTTGAGCAGAGCAAAGTGATGACTTAAGACTTGCTTCAATATAAATATTACCACTTTGAAGAAATCCATGTTATTCATCTTAATCACTAGTCAGAACTGAGTATTCCACACATGTAGCCCCCAAGTGCCGAGTTGTCATGCTTGCAGCAACCTGGGACTTGAAATTGCCTTATGCTCATAAAAACTTCAACCAGTGTAGCCCCCAAGGGCCGGGTCATTATGCAATAATTAGCAGGGACTTTGTATGTATGATCATGTAGATTCGAGCAGCAACGTGTAGCCCCCAAGGGCTGGCTTAGTAAGATAATACTGAGCTGGGACTTTATATATACTTCATTGATGGATTAAGACTTCATATGTAGCCCTCACCATGGGGCTCGAACCCACGTCCATAAGGTTAAGAGCTTTGTACTCTACCAACTGAGTAGTGGCCCTTTCAATCTAATGGATTAAGACTTGTGTACCTTGAATTGTTGACGGGAGCAATTGGTAGCCCCCAAGGGCCGGCTCATTACAATGTGATGAGTCGGGTCTTCAATGAGGTGAGAAAAAATGACTTTGCATTAGCCCCAAGTGCCATGGTGCATGCTGGCAGTGACATGGGACTTGCATATTTGATGTAATCTCAACTTGAATAATGTAGCCCCCGAGTGCCGGGTCGTAAGCCTGCAGCGACTCGGGACTATTCCTTCCATTGTAGAATAAATCATATCCATTAATATATAATAGCCATTGCACTAAAGCGACTTTGAAAACCTTAATCATAATACTGGTTATGGATAACCATAATAAATCCAGCCATTTTGGCTATTAAAGATTTGAATAATATAACCTGGTTTGAAAACCGGTTCCTGCAATATAAACCAGTATATCTATGCATATATGATGCATGATATGATGATGTAATGATGATGCAATGTATGATGCAATATATGATGATGTATGTGTATGATGCAATGTATGATGATGTATGTGCATGATGACAGAATACCTCAATGAAACTAGCCTGAGCCACTGGAGTATCCTTGCTTTATGTAGCCGGCTCTCACATGACCCAATCGATGTTTGAACCTGGATAAGTTCAGATATGACTATCGAGAGTACACGAGGTCGGAGTAGCATCAAGCAAACAGGCAGGTTTAACCAAGTTTCAATGAAGGCGGCTTTAGCAGCCTGAATCCATCCTGACTATCTATAAGCCGTGCTCTCACATGACAGCCGGCGTTTTAACCTTAACAAGCTCAGGATCTTTGGTGAATACACCGTAAAAGATTGATTGTTAAGAGTTCGGTGGGTCAATCAGGATTCCCTGATGAATAAGTAGCTCGTATACAGGTAGGATGACCCGAAAAGGTTATGTCCTCTTTGGTGAATACACCTATGTTTGAACAAGATAACCTAGAAACTGTGGTGAATACACCTGGTGTTCCAAGCCAGTCAAGAGGGTAGTGACGCTATGTTCTCTTTGGTGAATGCACCTATGTTTGAACAGGAAGCCACCAAGTGACATACTTATGAGTTGTGCTCATCGGGGACCTATGTTTGAGCTGTGCTGTGCATCCAACTCACTTTGGTCCCTGTAATTTTCCTGAGAACTTGAACTTGCGAGAGATGGATATTCTTCTTGAGCCGGAATTTTAAACCGGATTTGAGAGCTTCAGAGCTTTGTGGGAGACAGATTTCTCCTGAACCGGATTTTGAACCAGAATCCTTCTTTTTAAGCCAAGAATTTTCTAACGGCCTTTAAATTTTCATCAATATAGCAGCAGCCTCCGGGACCGGGTTATCTTCCCCTTCAATGTCTTGGGGTTCCAGTCGGTAGCTGAAACTGGCAACATTTGCTGAGTCATGTCACCATAGCCCCCGAGTCTTAAGACTACTCGGGGAGTTGGCTTGAGACTCTCCATTCTTGACCATGATATGATCAGTAGATTGCTGGAATATGTTGAATCTTGGCGGGTTATAATTGACCCTGTCCATTGACCCATCCGGTGTAGGCAAGGGCCATAGCTTAATGGTCTTCTTTGCAACGGTGAATTCTGCATAAGAAATTGCACAAACAAGAGTAATTGTTCTCGAAGAAAATAAGAATGTATCACCTGATATGCTTTATCAAGAAGTATCAGCTGTAGGGTTGCAGCAACGGTGATAGAGGTGGCGGCTTAAAGTGCGGAACCAGGTGGCTCAGAAGTGATCCTCTAGGTCATGTAAGATATTTTTTTCAGCACTTCATGCACTTTGACTTTTCTTTCTATTGTTCCAACCAGTGCAAGCGCACGAGAAGGGAGCAGCACGGCGGCTCAGCACAATGCCAGGCGCGGTGAAACGGCGCTCAGTATGTTGTAAAGTAGTGGCGGTTTACAAGCGCGAGCGAAGGTAAACCGGCACGGCTGTGTGTCTGCGCGGGTGTAGGAGAGCAGAGGCAAATTGCCTCGGCTGGAGCTTGCAAAGCGAGGCAGCTTAGGGCGTGCATCGGAGCTGTCAAAGCATTGGAGCGAGGCTCAGCGAGCTGACGATGGGTTGAAGCTGCTGAGTCGGCCGATGATGTGACTGGCGTTTTGGCCACTGTGCGAAGCCATGACGGGGGGAGTGGCGGCTTTGCAAGTGAGACCGGCGACTCGCGGGCACAGTGGCAGTTTGCAGAAGACGAAGACCGAGGCTGCCGACGACTTGAAGCGTGGCAATTCGACGGCCCGGCATGGGCGGAACGACATAGCATCGCAGAGACGTGTGGTGATGGGATACCATGGCGGCGGCGTGAAACGGCGCAGGGCGCGAATCCGGCCATGGTGAAGGCAAGGCCATGGCAGAAGGGTGTGGTGCTGCCGACTCAATTCGGTGGCGGCTTGAAACTTGGAGACCTAGTAGCGGCTCAAAAGTAGGCATAACCCGGCACGGTGGCTCACACGTAGGTGGAGAATCACGTCACACGCAGGCGGCTCGTCTAGTGGCCCCGTGGCTGAGGCGGACTGACCGCATGAGCCACAGCATCGGCGGCGGTTTGCGCCGAGGCGGTTTACGGTGCAGAGGTGGTGAGCGGCTCATACAGGGCCATACGGAGGTTGTTGGCGGCTCGAGTGAAGTCATAGGGTGGCTTGGAGGTGAAGCTGCAACAGCAACCATGGCCTCCGCCAGCAGGTGAAGCAGAGGGGTGCCGGCAACTCACGGGAACAGTGGCAACTCGGCACGGCTGCAGCTGAAGAATGCCCGCGGCGAGGAGGAGTCAAAGACAAGGCGATGGTGGCTTGACACGGAAGCCCGGCGCGACGGCTTGAAGTGGCGGCTCATGGTGACGAGTCATAGAGACATGGCCGTAGTCGGCTCTCCGACGGGGGCGCGGCGACTTGTGGCAGAAAAGGCAGCTCACGCCACGGCGAGTTGGATGTAGGCAAGATATGGCGCTTGCGGAACAGCGGGTTGACGAAATCGATCATGGCTCAAAAGTAAGGCCAGTGTGGCGGCCCAAAGCAAGGTTGCAGAGGTGACGGTGTGGGCCATCCGACTCAAAGGTAATTCCATTATGGCGACTCGGCGGCGATTCAAGGCGGCAAGCCGGCAGGCACATGTACCGGTGAGCCGTTGTGGTGGAGCCAGCCGTCGTAGCCAGCGGCAGGCCGCGTCTACGACGACTTGGGTGCAGCTGCAGCTTGGGAGCCGGCGAGGACGCGCAAGGGCGCAGGAGACAAGGCCGGCTCGAGGCTGCGACCACTTGGGGCGGAGGCCGGCTTTCGGCACGGCTGGCTTGCCGAGGCCGTGGTGGTGCATGCACTTGGATGTGAGGCTGGCGACTCGTCAACGCCGGCCCAGAACGGCGGCTTGTGTAAACGACAGGCGGGTCATAGAGGCGAAGGTTGACAAGAGCGAGGCCGAGTTGGAGCGGCTCGGGGCGGAGGCCACTCGGAGTCAGAGTCCGGGCACGAGTCGGCCGCGACGACTCAAGGGAGGCGCGACCCGTGGTTTGCAGAGAGCAGAGCTGGCGCCTCGGCGGCTCGAACCTGCCACAGCAAGGTAGCACGGTGGCTCGTGGTGGGGTTACTTGGCGATGTAGTATGGGAGCGAGACGGTGCGTGGTCACAGGGGCAGCCCAGAGTAAGGGCCGGGGCGAGGTTACATCTACGGCGACTCATCGAGGCAGGTCAAGAAACGCCTACTGCAGGGCCGTCTTGAGGTGCCGGGTGTGAAGGCAGAGGCCAGCGGCGGAGCCCATAGGAAAGATTTCCTCTACAACTTCCTTTTCAAAAAGATCTCTTACCTCTCTTCTCTTCTGAGCTTATTCAAATATTCCTTTCTAGTTAGACTATACCCTTTCCCCTTTTGACCACATGAAGATTCAGCTGATGGGATCACTCCAAGAAGTACAAGATATTGGACAACTAAGACCATTCGGAATGAAGAGGATTTTTCTGAGCATTATAATGATGGAAACTACAACGGTTGAAGACTCTGTAGAATTCCCAGATTTTGTGTGACCTAGTAAAGCTACCCTTATGGAACTTGGCAGACTATGGAAGTTGTCAATGATGAAGTCATGTACCTGGGATAGGGTCATAGACCTGCCCAAAGGTACCCTCCACAAGGACACTCACAAGAGAAGCAACCTTCCAGTCGACCTGGTAGGTTTCCACTCGACAGATTCAAAGACACTCGACCATGAAGACCCACTCGACCACCAGGAGTCCAAGAGCTACTCGGTACCCAAACAGTCTGTAGTTAAATAGTCTTTATGACCTTAGTGACACTTTATGTAATGCGCTACCAAGAACGCCTAGCTTTAACGCACCTTAAACCCTCTACTACGGGCTGGCTGGGGTCCCGCGCACTCTATATAAGCCACCCTCCACGGTAGAAGGGTTCACACCCCGTAACTCATACGATATAATCCAATCGACCGCCTCCCGGCTCCGAGACGAGGGCTATTACTTCTCCGAGAAGGGCCTGAACTCAGAATCCCTTGCGATACAACTACTCCATAGCTAGGATCTTGCCTCTCCATACCTACCCCCATTCCACTGCCGACTTAGAACCACGACAGTTGGCACCCACCGTGGGGCAGGTGTTCTAGCGATTTGTTGGAGAAGTTGGGATTCTTTCGATCTCCGGCATCATGGTCTCAGATGGAGTTCTGGTCGACGGCCACGAGATCCGTCTCGGTGTGCTCACGTTCGTCGCCGACGACTCCGCTTGGCTTCAGGAGGCTCCACTCGACGTGGACGCGCTCCCCGTCCGCGGGGCGACGACTTTGCTGCGTGTGTCCGCGGTGTCCTCTCTGCGGCAACCGTCGACCCAAAGATGGGTCGGCTCCTGCGCTGTCTTCACTCCCAGTCTCCCACCGGCGCAAGCGTTCTGGTCGGTCGAGGCTTCAGCGGTGGGTTAGGCATGCGGTGGCCCGCCAGTCGGCCATCCCCCAAGTCGCGGCAATTGAGCCCGACGAATCTCTCTACGGCCTGTTCGACTGGCTCCGTAGAGACAGCGTCCGAATGCGATAGCAGTGACCCGGCGGCAGAGGTTCTGATGCTCGATGGACCATGCAGTCCCCCCGGATTCACCCGCACCAACGAAGGTGGCGGTGGAGACGATCCGGAGCAAGCCCACGAAGAGTACTTGCCCGAGCCCCTCACTTCGCTCCAGAGGGAGGAGCTTCGCCGTCGGAACATGGATGCACTTCACACTCCTATCATTGGAGAAACCCCGGCTCAGGCCTTGAGGATGCGCGCTAGCCAACTGGCTGAGCGACTCGACCGAGAATCTTCAGCGAGTACTCGACGAGCGTACGCGACCAAGGGTTCCAGAATCCAGTCGACGCCAGCTCTTCAACATCCAACTCAGGTATATCGAACTCCGATTCAGAATTTAGCAGCTGCCACCAGATAGCAGAGTCAATTCAGCCTTCCCAAATACAAAGCGGGTAGAGGTTTGCAGCAAATCAGGATTTTCTCCGGCGGCAGGAGATCAAAATCAGTTGTATCCGATCAAGGAACAGGGTTCACAGCCGATCCGTCGCTGCGATTCAGTCCATCGGCCCATAGTCCGAGATCGCCCCGAGGCGTGAGGAACGTGGGGGCCGGGCGTGATGATCAATACAAGGGTCATGAGCAAGATGAGCACCGATTCGATCGCAACGATCCACGCCGAGTGCCCTCCTCCCCAAGGGGTGGATCATACGCCTCGGCAGCAGGATGATGACGCCAACACAAGTCTTTGGCGAAGAGTTCCAACGACCCTGTGGAACCAGGCTTTGATGCGAGATCTATTATCGCTCAAGGTTTGGTCGACAGAAACAGAGCTCACCGAGACGGCCATGATAGAGATGTTCCTTCTAGCAGCAGAGTTCATGTCTCGGGACCGAGTGTTTCAGCAGAGCCATCGAGCCGCAGTGATTCCTCCCAACTTCAAAGTTGGCGATGAGTCGTGAAGTTCATGGAGAATCCAAGCCCGACACTTGGCTTGAAGATTACCCAGTGGCAGTTCAGATCGGCGGTGGCAACGATGAGGTAGCCATGAAGCATTTGCCTCTTATGTTGGAGGGTTCAGCCAGGCGTGGTTGAATCGATTAGCGCCCAAAGAGATTTACACTTGGGAAGATCTTGCCCGAGAGTTTGTCAGACATTTGAAGGAACTTGCAAACCACCAGCAGGTTTGACGGAGTTGCAATGTGTGTGCAAAAGTCGAGTGAAACTTTGAGAGATTATATCCAGAGGTGGATCACTTTGCACCACACAGTGGAGAATGTATCGATCACCAGCGATCAGGCCTTCAAGGAAGGTGTCAAGAACAGAGAATTGAGTTTGAAATTTGGTCAAACCGAGATATGACCCCGAGTCGGATGATGGAGATTGCCACCAAGTATGCAAATGGTGAAGAAGAGGATCGGCCCGAGTGGTAATATAAATCGCCTCCAATGAGACCGGCGGAGGAAATTTCAGTCGGAAGCAGAAGCGCAAAGCCGAGCCAGCGGCTCCCGGAGAGGCCTTGGCCGTGACCCCAGGAAAGTTCAAGGGGAAACCCAAGGGTCCTTGGAACACCAAGAAGGTGAAAGACCAGGATGGAAACGACGTGTTGGATTTGCCATGTCATATTCATACAAAGAAAGATGAAGAGGGTAAACTCATTTACCCGAAACATACCACTCGACAGTGTCGGTCCTGATTCAGCAGCTCAAAGGGAAACAGTCAAGGATAAGGATAAGGAGATGCATAAAGTTGAGGACAAAGATGCGGTGATGGTGGATATCCCGTGTCAATTCCACTCGATGATTTTTGCCGACGCCGAAAGCAAAAGTCGATTGAAGGTTATCAATCGAAGTGAACTTGGTCGCCCGCGACTCCCAATTATCTGAATGGTCCTGCATCGCCACCACATTCGACCACCGATCACCCGACGACATTGCCACCCCAGGAGGCAAGCATTGGTGGTCGACCCAGCTTGTTGAAGGCACTCGACCGACCAAAGTCCCGATGGATGGTGGTAGTGGCTTGAACATATTATACGCGAGACGTTGAAAGGGATGGGCATTCCGATGTCCGCACTCGCACCAAGAATATGAGCTTCCACGGAGTCATTCCTAGAAAGAAGGCTGAGTCACTCGCCAAATTGCTCTTGATGTAGTTTTGGTGATTCAAAGCATTTCGAAAGAAAAGTTGACCTTTGAGGTCGTGGATTTCCAAAGCGCTTATCACGCTATTCGGGAGACCAACTTATGCACGCTTTCATGGCCCCACCATGTTACGTGTATCTTAAACTCAAGATGCCTGGTCCCAAGGGCGTGATCACCATCACGGCAATCGGAAGAAGGCGAAGAGTGCTTCCAGTAAAGGCTCTAACATCGCCGATGCTCGTTGGCAGTGGTAGAGCTACAAGAGTATCGAAAACTGCAGATCCGAAAGTGATTTGTTGCGAGCTAAGAAGCCCACTACGGAGTCAGATTTCATCGATCGGCGAGACGAAACAGGTTCACATTCACCCGACTGATCCCAATGCTGCTCCGACCAACATCTCAACAACACTCGACTCAAAATAGGAAGAAGCGCCATCCGCTTCCTCCGTGAGAACTGGGACATCTTTGCATGGAAGCTCGCCGACATGCCGGTGTTCCTGTGGGGCTGGCTGAGCATCGCCACTAGTCCACCCAAAATTCAAACCGTTAAAGAGTATCTTCGGTGGTCCGCCTCGTAAGAGAAAGGCCATTGGCGAGGAGGTGGCTCGGCTCTTAGCAGCAGAGTTCATCCGAGAGATCTACCACCCGAGTGGCTCGCCAACGCTGTCATGGTCCCCAAGAAGGACAAGTCGCTGCGCATGTGCATCGATTTCAAGCATATCAATCGGGCCTGCCCGAAAGATCATTTCCCTCTTCCTCGCATCGACCAAATAGTCGACTCAACTGCGGGATGCGAGAGGTTGTCTTTTTTAGACGCCTATTTCGGGTACCATCAGATCCGTATGTATGGACCCGATGAGATTAAAACAGCGTTCATCACTCCATTCGGGTGCTTCTGTTATGTCACCATGCCATTCGGTCTCAAGAATGCCGGAGCCACATTCATGAGGATGATTCAGAAGTGTTTGCTCACTCAAATCAGTCGGAATGTGGAAGCGTACATGGATGATATAGTCTTCAAGTCACGAAAGGGTTCCGACCTATTGACTGACCTTGCTGAAACATTTGCCAATCTCAGGAGGTATGATATCAAGCTTAACCCTTCAAAGTGTACATTTGGAGTTCCTGGTGGAAAGTTACTCGGTTTTCTCGTTTCTGAACGAGGAATCGATGCTAACCCCGAAAAGGTTGGCACCATACTCCAATGAAGCGCTCGTGTGTGCACGATGTCCGAAACTTATCGGATGCTTGGCCGCTTTAAGTCGATTCATCTCTCTCCTCGGTGAAAAGGCATTGCCTCTTTACCGACTGATGAAGAAGTCGGACAAGTTCGAGTGGACTCTAGAAGTTGATGCAGCGCTTGCGAGCTCAAAGCTCGCTCTCCACCCAGCCGGTGCTTGCTGCCCCAATCAGCAAAGAGCCTTTGCTGCTCTACATTGCAGCCATCGGACAAGTCGTCAAGATCAGCATTTACGGTCGAGCGGGAAGAAGAAGGAAAAGCCTTCAAAGTTCAACGCCCAGTTTATTATCTTTCAAGTAATCACCCCATCAAAGCAAAGATACCTCACTATCGAAGCTCGTTTATGGGATCTATATGACCACGAAGAAGGTTGCTCATTATTTCTCCGATCATTCCATTACGTCGCCGACGCCTTTGTTAGAAATTCTTCATAACAGAGATGCAACCGGTCGAGTGGCAAATGGGCGATTGAGCTCCTTCCCTTGATATCAAATTCGAGGCAAAGAAAGCCATCAAGTCCCAAGCAATAGCAGATTTCCTTGCCGAGTGGATGAACAAATGCTTCCGACTCAAGTTCACTCGAACACCGGACTATGTTTTTCGTGGTTCCAAGATGCTGAACGGTTCGTGCGGGGGTTGTATTGGTTTCCCGAGGAGATAGGCTCAAGTATGTTCTCCAGATTCACTTTGATTCTTCCAACAACGAAGCAGAATATGAAGCACTCCTGTATGGGTTGCGCATGGCCATTTCACTCGGCGTCCATAGCCTTATGGTCTATGGCGACTCGGATCTGGTTGTTAATCAAGTGATGAAGGAGTGGGATGTCAGAAGCCCAGCTATGATAGGTTATGGTAATGCAGTGAGAAAGCTGGAGAAGAAATTCGAGGGGTTAGAGCTTTATCATATGCCCCAACTGAAAAATCAAGCTGCGGATGATTTGGCTAAGATAGGGTCCAAGAGGGAAGCCATTCCCAGTGATGTATTTTTGAACACATTCATGCTCCATCGCAGGAGGATCCTTTCACGAGGAAGCCCGCAGCAAAAAAGTTCCAAAGATCCGATCGAAGTTGAGGTCCCAGCCGTGGTCGACCTGATTATGGAAGTTGTGGTCATCACTCCCGATCGACAAAGGTCGACATCGCATATATCCTAAGGAAAGAGCTCCCAGAGAATGAAGAAGAGGCTCGACAGATCGTCCGTCGATCCAAGGCCTTTACAGTGATCAAGGGACAATTGTACAGGAAAGCGCGATTGAAGTCGGCCGAAGTGTATCACGCCGTAAGAAGGTCGATAATTTTGAGGATATCCAATCGGGGACCTGTGGCTATCATGCGCCCCTCTCGACCATTGTGGCTAAAGCATACCGAAGGGATTTTATCGTCAAAGCAAATGAAATGGCAAAAGAAATAGTCGAAAAGTGTGAAGGATGTCGGTTCTATTCCAACATGTCGCACAAGCCAGCCTCAGCCTTTGAAGACCATTCCACCTATTTGGCCCTTCGCTGTTTGGGGATTGGACATGATTGGACCGTTGAGAATCTGGCGTAGCGGCTTCACTCATTTGCTAGTAGTAGTCAACAAGTTCACCAAGTGGATCGAGGCCAAGCCCATCAAGAACCTCGATGCATGCATCGCTATCGTTTCATCGAGAGTTGATATTCAGATATGGAGTTCCGCATAGCATCATCACCGACAATGGGTCAAACTTCGATAATGACAAGTTCAAAGCCTTCGCGCTCTCAAGGCACGCTGGTCGACTATGCTTCAATGGCTCATCCTCGGCCGAATGGACAAGCGAGAACGCAAACAGCCTCATTCTCAAAGGGCTGAAACCACGGCTGATTCGTGATCTCAAACACGCAGCAGAGCTTGGGTCCGACGAACTTCCATCAGTTCTCTCGGGATTGAGGACCACTCCTAATCGGTCGATCGGGAGAACTCCATTCTTCCTGGTCTATGGAGCTGAAGCAGTTCGCCGAGTGACCTGCTTCACAATGCGCCGAGTCGAATTATACTCAAGAAGAAGCGGAACAAGCCCGGCAAGATGCAGTTGACCTCTTGGAAGAGAGAGAGAGATGGCCCTGATCCGCCGACTATATATCAGCAAGACTTGCCGATTCCATGCCGAAATGTGAAGAGTCGAGCCTTCCAAGAGGGAGATTTGGTCCTCCGAGTGGATCAACAGAAACCACACAAGCTCGCTCCCACTTGGGAAGGTCCCTTCATCGTCACAAGAGTCCTCCACAACGGAGCGTATCATCTCTACAACGTTGATCGCCAGATCGACGAGCCTCGAGCTTGGAACGCGGAGCTGCTACGCCCCCTTTTACACTTAATACTCACTAGGTTGAGATGTAATAAAAGTACTTTTGTAGTTTATCTAAGACAAGAATGTTATAATTTTCCCAAAGGATTGTTATTGCTTTTTGTTGAAATTTCCCCAGTGGGTGGCTTAGTCACGAATCCGATTCGCCTAAGTTTGTAAAATCCTTTCCGAAAAGTGCAGCCAGCCTCTCACTCGGGGGCTTAGTCTTGAATCCGCCGCCTAAGTACTCAAAATCCTACCGAGTTTGAGCCAGCCTCCCACTCGGAGGCTTAGCTGCAGTCCAAGTACTCGCCTAAGTATTCAAAATCCTACCGAGTGGCGAGCCAGCCTCCCACTCGGAGGCTTAGCTGCAGTCCAAGTACTCGCCTAAGTATTCAAATCCTACCGAGTGGTGAGCCAGCCTCCCACTCGGAGGCTTAGCTGCAGTCCAAGTACTCGCCTAAGTATTCAAAATCCTACCGAGTGGCGAGCCATCCTCCCACTCGGAGGCTTAGCTGCAGTCCAAGTACTCGCCTAAGTATTCAAAATCCTACCGAGTGGCGAGCCAGCCTCCCACTCGGGGGCTTACAACAGCCCAAGGATTCGCCTTAAACATCCAAAGTAATAAAAATCGTACCGAGTGGAGAGCAAACCTCCCACTCTGGGGCTTAGCTGCAGCCCAGTGCTCGCCTAAGTAATAAAAATCCTACCGAGTGGAGAGCAAACCTCCCACTCGGGGGCTTAGCTGCAGCCCAATGCTCGCCTAAGTAATAGAAATCCTACCGAGTGGAGAGCAAACCTCCCACTCGGGGGCTTAGCTGCAGCCCAGTGCTCGCCTAAGTAATAAAAATCCTACCGAGTGAAGAGCAAACCCCCCACTCGGAGGCTTAGCTGCAACACTAGTGTTCGCCTAAGTAATAAAAATCCTACCGAGTGGAGAGCAAACCTCCCACTCAGGGCCTTAGCTGCAGCCCAGTGCTCGCCTAAGTAAGGAATTCATCCCAATCCGCAAGGACGACGAGGTGCAGGTCGACTGATGCCTCCTCCTTCGGAGCTTCGCCACAAGTACAACGTGTGGTCCATCCCAATCCGCAAGGACGACGAGGTGCAGGTCGACTGCTACCTCCTCCTTCGGAGCTTCGCCACAAGTACAACGTGCGGTCCATCCCAACCCACAAGGACGACGAGGTGCAGGTCGACTGCAACCTCCTCCTTCGGAGCTTCGCCACAAGCACAACGTGCGGTTCGTCCCAATCCGTAAGGACGACAAGGTCGGTCGCGATCTGTGTTCCACCTCTACCGCAGGATAGATGAAGCACAAGTCGATTGAATTTCAACGAATATCTTCCGAATGAGGAATAAAGTTCTCTCAAAGGCAAACAAAGCATGTTAAAGGAAAAATCAAGTTCGATAAACGCCCCACGGATCCAAAGGTGCTCAGCGTTAAGCCCGTTAAAGTTTATCGGTTACGTAAACCACTCGGCATTCCGAGGCAAATTTAAAGTGGGACTTAGAAGTTTTTACTCCTCCGGCGGAGGACCGGAAGGTGCAACAAACTGGTCGAGGTCGATTCCGCTGGCAACACGGGTAGCAGCAGTGATGAAAGTCTCCATGAAAGATCTGAAGTCGTGCTTCCCGGTATTGGCAACCTTGAGAGACACCATCTTGTCCTCTTGCGCTTCTTTGCAAGTGGACACGACCGTAGATAGAGCAACATCAGCAGCACACCGCGAAGACTTTTTCCATTCTTGCACTCGACTTGGAATCTCATTCAGTCGAGTCATCAGGGATTCAAGATCATTCTGAAGAGTCTGTTCTGGCCAGAGAGTCAAGTCGATCCGCGACACTGCAACTTTCAGTCGAGCAAGATAATCCACCACGCTAGCAACGCGAGACTCCAGTCGGAGCACATTCATAGCAGCTTCGTCCTTCATAGGAGAGTTGATGGGGTCCAAGCTGGTTTCCACTCGAATGGTTTCTTCTTCAAAGTTTTGGCAGAATTCTAAAAACACAGCTTAGACTCAAAATAAAGATCATGTGATGAGCTGGTGAGAGCAAGACAATGGATAAAAGAGACTACCTTCAAGCATGAGAAACAGCTTCTTGGCGAGCCCTCCAAGATAAATCTCCGTGTCGCTTTTGCTTCCCGCCAGTTGGCCAACCTTGTCGATGTAACAATCTTGTCGTTCTTCATCGACTAACTTCCTTGTTAGCAGCGCACAAGAGAGGCTTTCAGCTTGGCATTTTCATCTTCGAGTTTGTCGACCGAGGCAAGCTTTCTTCAGCGAGCTTTGTTTTCTCCAAAGCCGCTTTCGTGCCTCTCGCAAGGTCAAGGTCCTTCTTCTTCAAAGTCTCTTCCAGTTTATCTGCAAAGCAACAATGAGAACAGAGTTGAGAACGAGCAGAAAAACAAAGGCAGTCGTCAAAAATTCTCACCAGCCATACCTTTTGCTTCATCCTTTGCCTTCTGCAAATTCTTCTGAGCAAACTTCAAATCGAGGTTGAGCTGGATCTGCTTTTCTCTAATCTCAAAGATAGCGAGTCACAAGCTCGCAAGATTTCTACAAAGAGTCAACCAACGAAAGACATCAAAGACAGATCACTTCCGAGTGATTAAGGAAACATAGTAGCATTTCTAAGACTACAGTCGAATCAAAACATTCGATAGTAGTCTCGGGGACTAGACCCAGCGGGTGCACTCAGCGTGCCCCCACTGGTTTACCAATTTGGTTCGACCAGTCGACCAAAAGAGGCAAAAAGGTTATGATTCTAAAACCATGGCTAATTGTCAGCAGTCAGCCGTAGTAAATATATATATATAGCTCTTTAGACTATAGTCAACTGCACGCAGTCGACCATAGTCTCGGGGACTACACCCAGTGGGTGCACTCAGCGTACCCCCACCGGTTTTACGGTTCCATTCGACTTGGTCCGTCCAGGTCGAGTGAAGAAGATCACATCATAAAGATTATAGCCGATCGCACGCAATGACCATAGTCTCGGGACTACACCAGTGGGTGCACTCAGCAGTGCCCCACAAAAGTTCAATCGACACACACACCCCGGTGGGTGTACAGACATGGAAATCTCCGAAGGAAGCAGTTTGGGTAGCATATCCTAACAAAGCAAATAACGATCGACTTACTTGGACATTGCTCGAGGGCTGAACTAGCATCATAAGTCACCGACTAGCCTCTCTCGCCGCTTTCACCTGCTCCATCATGATGCCTGCTGGCGATGGCCTCCTTAGCAGCACTTACTTGGTCTTCCGGACGTGGTGTGTAGCAAAGAGAGATGGTGGATCAGCTGTCGACGAAGTGGGTCGGGCACTTGTCAGCCGGTATCGCGAAGATACGAAGTCCGAGTGGGGTTGCCTCCTCGAAATCAGCGCCTCAGAATCGCCATGACTTGAGCAGCCTTGCCAAGAAGCACTTTCTTATTCTTCCTCTTCCTCAATGGCGCCTCGTCATCATCGGGAGATCAATGACGGAGGCGGAACTACAAGAAAGATTCGAAGTAAACATGGAAGTCCAATCGACTAGAAGCTCCAGTCGACTAAAAGCGAAACCTCTGAGATCTTACCAAGGTTGGAGGTGACCGCATCCTCCATTTCCTGATCTTCGTGCTTAGCTGAAGTCTCGGAGGTAGCGGCGCTGTAGATTTCAGGAATCACCTAATCAGTCATCAAGTCGACCAAAATTTCACTCATGTTGAATAAGGAAATACAAGGTTTTGTTGGTTACCCGGAGATGGTGGGAATGACCATTCGATCTTGGGCAGGGCCTTCACCCGGCTTTGACGACATCGCCGAGGTTGCTTGGCGGTTTCTCACCGGGCTGGAGAAGTCGCCCTAGGTCGCTTGGCCGACCGCCCGATGGGCACAACAGCTTTACCGCCGCCCGCCGCCGGGTCATGCGTCAACTTGACCTTCCTCCGAAGCGAGGACGATCGACGCCTTCCTCCTCTTCCTCCTCCTCATCCTCGCCATCAGAGCCATCATCCTCCTCATCCTCCTCGCCGTTGGACTCCCATTCCTCCGGACTTCCGCCTCCACTTCGTTCTTCTTCTTCGACTGCTTCCCGCGCCCCTGGGCATCGAGTACATCTCAGTGGTGACCTAGAAGACAACAAAACAAGGTGAAAGTCAGTCGACGAATTGACATCAAAACAGAATGAATGCAGCAGAATCACAGTTGGAGATAAGTGGTTATACCTTGTCTGGTTGGTAACTCGGTCGAGTGGTGGAATCCTCCTAGCTCCGCGAGGGTTGTCCTTGTTTCTCCGATGGCAGTCATCCACTTCTCCATCGTGGCGCCATCGACCTCCTCCGGATGGACCCGAGTGGTATCATCCGCATTGCAGAGTACATCCACATCGGATGACCTCGGTATTGGAGTGGCTGAATACGCCGTCAAGAAAGACCTCCAGAGATCCATGCCGTCACCCCATCGCTAATAAGCTGGACTACACGCCCATCAGCAGCTTTACTTGGGCCTTCTTCTCTGGTAACACCTTCAGGGAAGATGGCTTGTTCACTCGAATCATGGAGAAAGGAGGGAGCCGGTCTGATCGCCCAAGGCCGGCTGGTCTTGGCAAGAAACCAGGTCGATCGCCACCTCTAACCGAGTCGGGAGAGTCATAGCTGGAAAGGCGCCTTCCCCTCATCCGACCCCGAGTCCCCACACATCTGGATTACTTGGGTCCTCTCGCATTCGGGCTCGTTTTCTTCACCGCCCGAGAGCGACAGTGAATATGTGCTTGAAGAGACCCCAGTGCGGTCGACAACCTAAGAAATTCTCGCATAGCTTAAACGAAAGCAGCAAGATAGACAATGGAGTTTGGAGGAAATGATGGAGTTGCGCCCAAAAAGTTCAAAACCCCCGAAAAAGGATTTGGCGGCAGAGAAAACCCCGATCTACGTGGGTGGCCAGGAGGACACACTCACCCTCTTCAGCTGCGGTTGCCACTCGCGTCCGGAAGCCTCGCCGACCCATGGGGATCAGTCCTTCATTGGCCAGATCGGTGAGATCCTTCTCGGTGATGGTCGAGCGGATCCGCCTCCTTGACCCAGCCTGCGGCAGCTTGGACCGAGAAGAGGAGCCGCCCCGACTGGGCGCTCTCCCCTTGGCCTTCGCCGCCGCCTTCTTCACCCGTTCCAGGGCTGCGGTCTTCTCCTTCACCATGGTCGCTGGCGAGGCAAGTACCGACCTTTGGCGCTAGACAGACGAAGAGCGCGGCGAGAAGGTTTGGAGGCGGAGAGAGGAGAAGTCTGAGGTCGCACTGTTCAAAATGCCCGGTCCAACGCTTTATATGGGGCCGCTTCCGAGTGGCTAACCGGTAGGCCCAGGCAATCCCGTCGCAATCCCGCAATAGGCGCGCGCACGATACGTGGAGAAAAAGGCGGCGCGAAGATCGAGGCGTCATCATCTTATCCCATCCGAAAGTGCCGCTGTTTTCTCGCCGCTTCTTCCCAAAATTCGATCCCGCGAAATCCGCTAACCGCAGAGCAACTCGTCGATAACAGATTTCCTCGATCCGCCGCCGGAAATCCTCAGTTCACAAAGTCCACTCGACAAACGTGAAGAATGGATCAAGGCGATCAAATAGAAGTTGATGCCATCACTAAAAGGTCGTTGATCCGAGTAAGACGACTCACAACACGAAGAACAGGTCGGAAAGATTATCAACTCCTTCCTCACTCAAACCTCGATCCATTCGGGGCTAATGATGAAGTCATGTACCAGGGTAGGGTCATAGACTTGCCCAAAGGTACCCTCCACAAGGACACTCACAAGAGAAGCAGCCTTCCAATGACCTGGTAGGTTTCCACTGATGATTCAAATACACTCACCATGAAGACCCACTCGACCACCAGGAGTCCAAGAGCCACTCTGCACCCAAACAATCAGAGTTAAATAGTCTTTATGACCTTAATGACACCTTATGTAAGGTGTTACCAGAACGCCTAGCTTTAACGCACCTTAAACCCTCTACTACGTGGGCTGGCTGGGGTCCCGACTCTATATAAGCCACCCTCCACAGTAGAAGGGTTCGCACTCAGTAACTCATACGCATATAATCCAATGACCGCCCCGGCTCCGAGACGAGGGCTATTACTTCCTCCGAGCAGGGCCTGAACTCGTAAATCCCTTTATGATACAACTACTCCATAGCTAGGATCTTGCCTCTCCATACCTACCCCCATTCTACTGTCGACTTAGAACCACGATACCAATACCGAGATCAAGGTGTATCGGAGAAAGACCGAGCATGGAGAGTTAAAACTCAAAGTTTTGTCAAGGAAACCCTAAGGCAAGAGATATCAACTATGGAATGATAACTCATGGAAATGACAAGAGCAGAAACATGGCTATCCATGATGTTGTTAACCGCCTATGCTATTGTCACCATGCGGAGTTAAGTGTGCGATGCATGGAAGAATTGGATGGTAGAAGGTCAAGGAGCATTTGTCGTCAAGCATGCAGTTTGAACATAGCTGGTGCATCACCAGGATCTGGAGTATTACATCAAGAAGTTTAGGGTGGATCTGCCAGGATCTGGAGACTTTGAAGCAGCCAGGGGCCATGGCGTTTTGTGAAGGCAGTGGCGGCTCAAGGGCAGTGCAAGGGCCACTCGCGGAGCAGCAGCTCCACACGCGTCCGCGACGGCAGGGCGACAGAGGAGCGTTGGTGCAAGGTCGTGGTCGTGGGGACGGAGGTGACTGGCCACAATGGCTATTAACGACGACGAGGCCAGCTCAAGAACAAAACAATGACCACTGCGGCTCGATACGAAAACAGCACGTCTTCGATTGAATCCTTGGAGGGCAGAGGTTTGCAAAATTGTACATCTCTCCGAGTCGACAGGAACACAAAGTGACTCCCAGTTTGAGAGTTCCGCAATGCAGTTTAGTCAATTCATAGTCAATATTTGTTGGCAGATACGTGACCACCAAGCTCAAATAGCGATTTGTGATTTGAGATACAGCCAAGATGACAATGCTGCACCGCAGCGGCTCACTTCAGCTGGCTGCACCACCCGGGCGGGTTGAGAGGCGTTGAGACAGGGCCAAGGGCACAAGGCAAGCGTCAGAGGTGCACCTCGCGATGGCAGCTCAGGGACACAGACAGAGGCGAGATGTAACATCCCAAAATTCTAAATTTTGGAATGTTATAATAAATAGATAGATTTGATTGGCGCTTGTGTAACATCCCAAATTTCCTACTTGGAATGTTTTACAATTATAGATAAGCATCCTATGCACTCCTGTTTGATTTTGAATGCCATTTGAAGTTTCAGAGCAAGTTGAGTTTTGAATTTGAATTTCAAACTTTGGGCATGTGGGAAACAATTCAAAAACTAAGCCTGATAAATACTTGATCAAAAGTATGAGAGGAGCAAACATGACACTCCAAAATATCAGAGGAAACAATGCTAAAGATTTGGAAATTCAAATCTGAATTTTATTTGAATTTGAAAAAATAGATTTTATGAAGTTTGATTTTGACTTTGGAAAATGTTCAAATGAAAGGAATATTCCCTGATCATTTTGGTATATATATACCCTATATAAATTATTTATAGTTTGGGTTTTATTTTGTTTTAGTTTTAATTGAAAAAGAAAAGAAAAACCCCTCGGCGCCACCAAGCCACCCCAGCCCAGCCATGCCGCCTCACCCCTCAGCCCTCACAGGCCAAAGCCCAATGAGCCAGCCTAACTGGCAGCCCAGGCACCACCAAAGCCAGCCCAGCCGCCTCGCTCGCTCACGCTCAAGGAGCTAGGCCTCGCCACCCGATCCCTCGCCTCTCTCCTCTCACGACCCGTGGGCCCCGCCTCTTCCTTCCCGCCCACGCCATCGACTCGCTGAGATCCACCGGATCCCAAGGATCCGGATCCCCGACACCCCGATGCCCTTCCGAGGCAAGCCCGACCCTGGCTATAAAGGGCCGAGCCCCGCACCCCATTCCCCGAGAGCTCGCCAGACCTCTTCCTCCCGCTGACGCCGCCGGAGTCCTGAGCACCTCCCGCCGCCATTGTTGCCGCCGAGCCCCTAGTCCACCCCGACCCCCAACACCACCGAACCACCTCAGATTCTCAAGACCTCCCGACGAGTCGCCGAGCTCCCGACGCCTGACGCCTCGGACGATTTCGCCGCCCGCCGCCGAGTCCGTAAGTCACCGCCTCACCCCCACCGTCCGATCCTAGATCTAGGGCTAGGATTAGAACCTCAAGGGTTAGGTTTTATTTTATAAAACCGCCGGTCCGATCGGTTTAGTTTTTAGTTTAGGTTTTTATTTTTAGGCCGGTTCGTTTAGTTTAAACCTAGGGCCCGTTTAGACTAAACTACGCCTAGTGCACAGTATAGGCCCATTAGGCTTTTTTTTTTCTTTTTATTTTGATTTTCTGTTTTAGCCGAATAGTTTCAGTTTTCAAAAATGTATATCTTTTATTCTGTTTAATATTTTTGAGTGATTTTTTTTGTTGGATTGCAAATTTTATGTAGTTTCTAAAATATATATTTAGCTATGTTAAAATAATTAAAAATGCTTTAATATTGTTTTAGTCAGAATAGTAAATCTGCTATAATTTTAGTTAGAAAAATTATTTTTGCATGATTCTTTTGTCACCACTTTATTTTAACATTGCAAAACCCTAGAAATTAATTTTGGTATTTTAGGATTAATAAATAATTAGTTCTAGACAGAATCCTATTAATCCTAATTAATTAACTAGTTCCTGTTTTCCTAATTAATTAATTAGTAAATTAATTTATTTTTAACTTGTGATTAGTTATTCTAGGTTAGTTTCTGTCACTCCATTAGATGAACTTTTATTTATAATTAATAAAAGTTTTAAATTAATTTCTTAATAGAAATTGGATTAGCCTAAAATGAGTTTTATAATAGCTATTTAATTAATTCTTTTTGCTCCTAGTTGCTTAGTGAATCCTTTTCTGTTAAGTTAACTTAAAATCATGATTAGGTTATATTAAGGAATTTTGTTATATAAAACTATTTTAGTTATTGTTTGGAGTAGGGAAAAACTTTGAATTGGATTTCTTTGAGTTTTTTTTCTTTTGGATTTGGTTTTGGTTGTTTTGTTGTGCTATGTTAATATTGTTATCTTGTGTGGTCCTCTTGCTTTATGCTTATTGTGTTATTGTTTGTCTCGGTAGAGTTTCCGGAGTGCGAAGCTTGCTACTACGACTCTTTAGCTTACGAGGATCATCAGCAAGGCAAGTTTTGATCATGTTATTTCTATACCTATGTTTTTGTGCATTAGTAGTTGTCACCACCCCACCATTGCATGCAGTAGTGAAATCTTGAAGTCATTAAACTTGAGTAGTATCATGTGGTAGGATGAACCAATCCCCTTGTTACCATGACCCCGGACGTAGTAGTTATTTTGCTATGCTCAGAGACGGATTTGGGATGAGTGAAATTCATAAGCAAGATGTGAGAGTCAATGATGATGACAACCCATGGACTACAATGATCAAGATGGACTTCGAAAATCACTACTGGGTGGAGGGCGGTTGACGGGCACCTGGAGCACCCAGTGGTGGCCGGATGCATGGAGAAGCGCCATGACATCCTGCGGAAAGCTTCACCCAGCCACGAAGAGAAGGATGGATGCCCCATGACCGAAGCTTACATGCAGCCGCAAGCCATTATGGGCTCGCTGGGTTGACCCTAGTAGTGACGCTGGCTGGGACGGTACTACGAGAAGTAGACGAACGGTAGGATTGATGGGTACCGCGGTGGGGCGTAAGAACTCTTTGGAAGACCCTGTTTATTAGTCCGCCTTCAAACACCATGAAGTGCGAAGACTTTAAAGGAGGGAATGATTCTTATGGGAAAGTGGCCAAACCTCCGCAGAGGGTTATAACCTAATCGATTAGCCGTGTCCCTGTTACTTTACATTTGAGCCTCTGGACCTTGGAAGTATTCGGATATCTCAACACTAAAATTAATGGATTAATTTTGAGGGTTTATGACTTAATAATAATTTGGGAACTAGATATTGGTTGGCGGAACCATCTCAATAACTACCAACAATTGTAGTAATTTGCAAGCAAGTCCATTGTAGTAGGATAAAATTTGCTTTTCGCAAAATGATGAAACTTAGAGCTCCACAGCCAAAATGCATATAGTGTAGCAACTTTATTATTGTTATTCTTCATGACTTGACTTATTCCAAAAGCTGACCTACATGGCTGCAACGTATTATGTTGCGTAGATATATTCGATCAGAGTGAGGCTACGCTCGCGCTTGGCGATTGCCCTTTGAGTCGGATGGACTCGCTTATCTTCGACGCTCCGCAAGACTTTTAGTTTATTTCTCATGAGTTGGCCTTGAGCCGAATTTATTCCCTTGTAATAAAGACTCTATATGAGAATCGTTTAATGATATTCAGGTGTGATTGAACTTTGATTACTTTATCGATGTACCGTGAGTACCAAAGATGATCTTGGGATGGTATGCATACGTAGATTTGACCGATCTTGGGTCAGGTCGCTCTGAGAGATGGTATCGAGCACACGCTGACCGTAGGATCGTAACCCCTAGGATCGGAAAGCCATAAGCGAGACCATTTACTTTGAACCCCTTTCATTCTATATTTCTTCCTGTTCTATTCTCGACTCTTCTCCCTTTGCAACATTCTAGATGGCGCCGAGTTCACCCCAGCTTTTGCTACGGAGTTCTCGCCAGCCCGATGAGACGATGCCCTTCGAAGGAAGTTGGTCCAGATGGTGAAGTGCTCAAGATTGCTCGCCTCAATCACCGGAAACCCACTAATGCACTTCCAACGGACACCTGCGATTGAGGTGCATATCCTGTGGAGAACCTTTGGAGGACACACGAGCCTATCAACTTTGAGTTCACCGAGTTCAACTGGATCATCGGAAGGGACGTGGCGATCTATCGAGCACTTGGACATCTCCGAGAGGAGTACAGGCCGAGCTCGATCACTCGACTCGCCATGGTTTCTCGCAGGCAAGGAATGGAGATATCATCCGCACCATTGAGGACGATTCCACTCTCTCATACATCCAGACTTGGAGTGTCTTCTCAGAAACGGAGATTCAGACTCGCCAGAACTCAAGACACACCGAAGCTTTTGTTCCGCGAACTGAATCGGAGGAGAAGGCACGCGCAGACTTCCTTGGCCATGAGGAAGAAATCACGGACTTCATGGAGATAGTCGACAACCTGAAGATGAAGCTTGCGCGATAGAGGAAAAGATGGACTTGGGAGAGGACCTTACCCGAGTGGAGATGAAGCACCCTCGTGAGCAATGATCAGGATTTCAAGGAGTACCACCAAGGAAACCCCAAGAGGAGGCGCCACCGATGAAGACTTTTAGTCGGCCACCATGTTATCTTTTACTTTTTCGTCGATCGTTAGGCCGATGTTTTCCTTCGATTAGTCATGAGCTTTTGTAATCGAGTTTGAACCATGTTTGAGTGGAATGAATAAATGATTGGTGTGTTATGATTGTGCATTCATATGGGTAGTGTTATTTCTCATAGACCATTGTTCTATTCTAAATTTTCTCATCCCTCCAAAACACCAGATGCCTCCGAGACGTGACACCGGTTTCCGCCGAGCTCACCCAGCTGCTCCAAAGCAGCAGAATGCATCGATGCAGCTCCGATTCGTAATCGAACAACACCGCCAACAATCCACCGCCACCACCACCACCCATCGTGGACAATTTGACTCGATTTCGAGGTTGAATCCGCCAAGTGTTCACTAGTAGCACCGAGCCAATTGTGGCTGATGATTGGCTCCG
This sequence comes from Aegilops longissima, assembly GCA_021605205.1. Classification (NCBI taxonomy): domain Eukaryota; kingdom Viridiplantae; phylum Streptophyta; class Magnoliopsida; order Poales; family Poaceae; genus Aegilops; species Aegilops longissima. The sequence continues at coordinate 245,839,256 of CM038679.1, forward strand.
CAAGATCGGAAGAGAGCTAGTCACCGTTGGATGCACTGATGCTGAGAAGGTGCGCTTTGTCAAGCATCAACCGGATGGACCTGCAGCTTCTTGGTGGGAGAATTACACCGCCACTTTTCCCATGGGTGGCATCACTTGGGATCAATTCCAGCAGGCCTTTCGCACTGCTCATGTCTCAGCTGGAGCCATGAGTCTGAAGAAGCGTGAGTTCCGCAACTTACGCCAGGGGAACCGTACTGTGGCACAGTACGTGGATGAATTCAGCAAGCTCGCCGCTATGCCCTCGATGATGTGGCCACAGATGCCGCCAAACAGGAGAAGTTCCTTGAGGGACTCAATGATGAACTGAGCATGCAGCTTATTGTGGCTACTTTCAACAACTACCAGGAGCTGGTAGACAAGGCCACCATCCTGGAAGGCAAGCAGCAGCAGATAGAAAGCCGCAAGCGGAAGTACAGCCAGGGGAAGCACAACTCGGGAGCTCAGCAGAAGCCCCGCTATGCACCGTACTCAGGAGGGCACACCCATCATAACCATGGAGGTCATAACCATGGAGGAATGGGAACAACCGCAGCCAGACAACAAGTCAGGCCATGGCAATGGCAATGGAAATGGTAATGGCAATCAGCACCGTTCGCCCGGCTCAAGGATCTGAGCCACATCACCGCTTCAAGTGCCGAAGACAGGCACTACGCCACCGACGCCCGGAGGCAAGCAGAGGAACGGAATGGCAATGGAGGCTCGGCGAAGAAGCCCAATCCTTTCCTCGTGCTCAAGTGAATCACATCGACGTGGAGGACGCCTATGATCAGCCGATAATCGTGGTTGGTAAGTTTTATTGAATTCACGCTCAGTTTTGGTTCTCTTTGATTCGGTGCAACGATTCATTCATATCAAGGGTAGTTGTGGACAAGTACGGATTACGACTAGAACCCTTAGAAGCCCCTTCGCGGGCCCCGAGGAGGAGAAATGATGGCAGGTTTAAGCTGTCCGCAAACCTCAACATCGAACCACAAATTTCCGTGAGAACTCATAGTGTTGGAAACTCAGACCTTGGATGTAATCCTAGGCATGGATTGGTTGTCAAGTATGAAGGAACATTGATCGTGTTCAAGAAGTCTATTCTGCTCACCACCCGGAGCGTAAGAGGATCAAGTATGTAGCCAGCACGACCAGATGAAGAATCAGTGCATTCCCTCACGGAGTTGTTCAGAGGAAGTGCCAGAGTGCAAGAATTTCCGATGTGTTTCCGGAGGAATTACCAGAATGCCACCGACAGGATATTGAATTTCGATCGAGTTATTGCGGCAAGACAGCCCCAATATCCAAGAGACCTTATCGGATGCCCCGAATGAGTTGAAAGAGATCAAGGATCAAATAAATGAGTTATTGGAGAAAGGATATATTCGTCCAAGCTCATCACCTTGGGGAGCCCAGTTCTTTTGGTAGAGAAGAAGGATGGAAGCTTGAGGATGGTTGTGGATTATCGTGCCTTGAACGAAGTAACCATCAAGAACAAGTACCCCTCGCCGATGATCAATGACTTGTTTGATCAGCTTGTTGGAGCCAAGGTATTTTCTAAGATCGATCTTCATCAGGTATCATCGATTGAAGATTCGTGAAAAGGATATACCCAAAACAGCATTCACCACTGTGTATGGTTTATATGAGTATACCGTCATGTCATTTGGATTGACTAATGCTCCGTGATACTTCATGAATTTGATGAACAAGGTGTTCATGGAATATTTGGACAAGTTTGTCGTGGTGTTCATCGATGACATACTGATTTTCTCCAAGAGCGAGGAAGAGCACAAGGAACATCTGCGTCTAGTTCTAGAGAAACTTCGAGAACATCAGCTGTATGCCAAATTCAGCAAGTGTGAATTTTGGTTGAAGGAAGTTGGATTCCTGACATGTTATTTCAGGAGAAGGAATAGCAGTTGATCCCGCCAAGGTTGAATCAGTCACCGATTGGCAGTCACCCACCTCGACCAAGGAAATCCGCATTTTCTCGGACTCGCAGGATATTATCGGAGGTTCATTGAGAACTTCTCAAGATCGCCAAGCCCATGACTGAGTTGTTGAAGAAGGAAGCCAAGTATGTTTGGACCGAGGAATGTGAAGCCGCCAGGAATTGAAGAAACGGTTGGTCACCGCCCCAAATGTTGATTTTGCCGGACATACACAAGGAATACCAGGTTTATTAGACGCTTCTCGTCAAGGACTCGGAGGAGTATTGATGCAGGAAGGTAAGGTTGTAGCTTATGCCTCCGCATAGCTACGGCCTCATGAGATGAATTATGCCATGCATGATTTGGAGTTAGCAAATGTAGTGCATGCACTCAAGACCTGGAGACATTTCCTCATCGGAAATCGTTGTGATGTCTATACAGATCACAAGAGTTTGAAATATATCTTCACGCAGAAGGAATTGAACCTCAGGCAGAGGAGATGGCTAGAGTTGATAAAGGACTACGACATGAGATTGCACTACCACCCCGGTAAAGCTAATGTTGTAGCAGATGCTTTGAGCCGTAAGAGTTATGTGAATACTCTTACTGCAGGAGGATTACCCCAGGAGTTAGTCGATGACCTCAGAGATCTCCGATCGGAGATAGTTCCAAAGGATTTGTTGCAACTCGAAGTTCAGTCCACCTTGACCGAAAGGATTCGTGAAGCCCGTAAGTCGGACAAGGAAATCGATGAGATAAAGCAAAAGATGGAGGAAGGAAAAGCTAAAGGATTCCGAAGGATGAACATGGAACTATATGGTTTGAGGATCGATTATGTGCCCAATGATCCCGAGCTCAGAAGCTAATTCTTCAGAGGCTCATGATTCCTCAGACTCGATTCACCCCGCAACACCAAGATGTACCGGATTTGAAGCAAAGTTTCGTGGACGGTATGAAGAAGGACATTGCCGAGTACGTAGTCAGTATGCGATGTTTGTCAACGTGTAAAGGCAGAACATCGAAGCCAGCAGGTTACTTCAACCTTTGCCGATTCCCGATTGGAAATGGGAGAAACTTGGTATGGATTTCATCACAGATTACCCAGACCCGCTCAGGTTATGATTCTATCTGGGTAGTAGTTGATCGCTTGACTAAGGTAGCTCACTTCATTCCCGTGAAGACTACCTATACCAGTGCCAAGTTGGCCAAGATATACATGACCAGGATCGATGTCCGCATGGAGTTCCGAGGAAAATCGTGTCGATAGAGGAACGCAGTTTACCTCAAAGTTTTGGAAGCAATTGCATGAAACTTTGGGTACGAGGCTGGAATTCAAGATGCTTTTCATCCGCAGATGGATGGATGACCGAGAGAGTCAATCAGATTCGGAAGACATGTTGAGAGCTTGTGTGCTAGACTATGGGTCTAGCTGGGATGATAATTTGCCGACGCAGAGTTCTCATACAACAAAAGCTTATCAATCCAGTTTGAAGATGGCCCTTCAAGCTCTATACGGAAGGAGGTGCAGAACACCATTGTTTGTGGGATAGTGTTGAGATCGATCACTTTTCGTTCCGATCTTATCAAGGATTCAAGAGAAAGTCAAGCTAATTCGAGACCGGCTCAAGATAGCACAATCGAGACAGAAGAGTTATGCCGACAAGAAGCGCAAGGAGGTGACTTACGAAGTGGGAGACCGAGCATATCTTCGTGTGTCTCACTTCGTGGAATCAAGAGGTTTGGAGTCAAGGAAAGTTAGCACCCGATTCATTGGCCCTACAAAATCCTCGAACGTCGTGGAGAAGTTGCATACAAGTTGGAATTGCGGAAGGATTGTCCGGAGTTCATGATGTCTTTCACGTTTCTCGCTTGAAGAAGTGCCATGCCGACATGGCCGATGTTCCGTTGAGAGACACAAAGGCCCCTAGAGGCCATACAGCTTGACAAAGTGATTTGACTTACAAAGAGAAACCCGTCCGTATTCTCGAGACTGCAAGCAGAGTCACCCGCAGCAAGGTCATCAAATTTTGCAAGGTGTTGTGGAGTCACCACACCGAGGAAGAAGCCACCTGGGAACGCGAAGAAGATCTTCGTCGAGACCATCCGCACCTATTTGTTAGTTAACCCAATCTCGAGGGCTAGATTCATCTTAAGGTGGTAGGTTTGTAACATCCCAAATTTCCTATTTGGAATGTTTTACAATTATAGATAAGCATCCTATGCACTCCTGTTTGATTTTGAATGCCATTTGAAGTTTCAGAGCAAGTTGAGTTTTGAATTTGAATTTCAAACTTTGGGCATGTGGGAAACAATTCAAAAACTAAGCCTGATAAATACTTGATCAAAAGTATGAGAGGAGCAAACATGACACTCCAAAAATATCAGAGGAAACAATGCCAAAAGATTTGGAAATTCAAATCTGAATTTTATTTGAATTTGAAAAAATAGATTTTATGAAGTTTGGATTTTGACTTTGGAAAAATGTTCAAATGAAAGGGAATATTCCCCTGATCATTTTGGTATATATATACCCTATATAAATTATTTATAGTTTGGGTTTTATTTTTGTTTTAGTTTTAATTGAAAAAATAAAAGAAAAACCCCTCAGGCCACCCAAAGCACCCCAGCCCAGCCAGTGCCACCCTCACCTCTCAGGCCAGCCCAGCCCAGCTGAGCCGGCCTAATCTGGCAGCCCAGCGCCACCAAAGCCAGCCCAACACAGACCTCGCCTGCCGCCTGAAGGAGCTAGGCCTCGCCACCCGATCCCTCGCCCCTCTCTCCTCTCACTGACCCGTGGGCCCCGCCTCTTCCTTCCTCGCCCACGCCATCGACCTCGCTGAGATCCACCGGATCCAAGGATCCGGATCCCCGACACCCCGATGCCCTTCCGAGGCAAGCCCGACCCTGTGGCTATAAAGGGCCGAGCCCCGCACCCCATTCCCCCAGAGAGCTCACAGACCCCTCTTCCTCCCGCTGACGGCCGCTGAGTCCCGAGCACCTCCCGCCGCCATTGTTGCCGCCCGAGCCCCTAGTCCACCCCGACCCCCCCAACACCACCGAACCACCTCAGACTCTCAAGACTCTCCCGACGAGTCGCCGGAGCTCCCGACGCCCTGACGCCTCGACACACTTCGCCGCCGCTTGCTGCCGTCGCCGAGTCCAGTAAGTCACCGGCCTCACCCCCACCGTCCGATCCTAGATCTAGGGCTAGGATTAGAACCTCAAGGGTTAGGTTTTATTTTATAAACCGGCCGGTCCGATCGGTTTAGTTTTTAGTTTAGGTTTTATTTTTAGGCCGGTTCGTTTAGTTTAAACCTAGGGCCCGTTTAGACTAAACTACGCCTAGTGCACAGTATAGGCCCATTAGGCTTTTTTCTTTTTATTTTGATTTTCTGTTTTAGCCGAATAGTTTCAGTTTTCAAAATGTATATCTTTTATTCTGTTTAATATTTTTGAGTGATTTTTTTTGTTGGATTGCAAATTTTATGTAGTTTCTGAAAAATATATATTTAGCTATGTTAAAAATAATTAAAAATGCTTTAATATTGTTTTAGTCAGAATAGTAAATCTGCTATAATTTTAGTTAGAAAAATTATTTTTGCATGATTCTTTTGTCACCACTTTATTTTAACATTGCAAAACCCTAGAAATTAATTTTGGTATTTTAGGATTAATAAATAATTAGTTCTAGACAGAATCCTATTAATCCTAATTAATTAACTAGTTCTGTTTTCCTAATTAATTAATTAGTAAATTAATTTATTTTTAACTTGTGATTAGTTATTCTAGGTTAGTTTCTGTCACTCCATTAGATGAACTTTTATTTATAATTAATAAAAGTTTTAAATTAATTTCTTAATAGAAATTGGATTAGGCCTAAAATGAGTTTTATAATAGCTATTTAATTAATTCTTTTTGCTCCTAGTTGCTTAGTGAATCCTTTTCTGTTAAGTTAACTTAAAATCATGATTAGGTTATATTAAGGAATTTTTGTTATATAAAAACTATTTTAGTTATTGTTTGGAGTAGGGAAAAAACTTTGAATTTGATTTCTTTGAGTTTTTTTTCTTTTGGATTTGGTTTTGGTTGTTTTGTTGTGCTATGTTAATATTGTTATCTTGTGTGGTCCTCTTGCTTTATGCTTATTGTGTTATTGTTTGTCTCGGTAGAGTTTCCGGAGTGCGAAGCTTGCTACTACGACTCTTTAGATTACGAGGATCATCAGCAAGGCAAGTTTTGATCATGTTATTTCTATACCTATGTCTTTGTGCATTAGTAGTTGTCACCACCCCACCATTGCCTGCAGTAGTGAAATCTTGAAGTCATTAAACTTGAGTAGTATCATGTGGTAGGATGAACCAATCCCTTGTTACCATGACCCCGGGACGTAGTAGTTATTTTGCTATGCTCGTGAGACGGATTTGGGATGAGTGAAATTCATAAGCAAGATGTGAGAGTCAATGATGATGACAACCCATGGACTACAATGATCAAGATGGACTTCGGAAAATCACTCTTGGGTGGAGGACGGTTGACGGGCACCTAGAGCACCCAGTGGTGGCGTGGATGCATGGAGAAGCGCCATGACATCCTCAAGGAAAGCTTCACCCAGCCACGAAGAGAAGGATGGATGCCCCATGACCGAAGCTTACTGTGCAGCCGCAAGCCATTATGGGCTCTGGCTGGGTTGACCCTAGTAGTGACGCTGCTGGACGGTACTACGAGAAGTAGACGAACGGTAGGATTGGATGGGTACCGGCGGTGGCGGAAGAACTCTTTGGAAGACCCTGTTTCATTCGTCCGCCTTCAAACACCATGAAGTGCGAAGACTTTAAAGGAGGGAATGATTCTTATGGGAAAGTCGCAAACCTCCGCAGAGGGTTATAACCTAATCGATTAGCCGTGTCCCCGTTACACGGACATTTGAGCCTCTGGACCTTGGAAGTATTCGGATATCTCAACACTAAAATTAATGGATTAATTTTGAGGGTTTATGACTTAATAATAATTTGGGAACGAGATATTGGTTGGCGGAACCATCTCAATAACTACCAACAATTGTAGTAATTTGCAAGCAAGTCCATTGTAGTAGGATAAAATTTGCTTTTCGCAAAATGATGAAACTTAGAGCTCCACAGCCAAAATGCATATAGTGTAGCAACTTTATTATTGTTATTCTTCATGACTTGCCAGCTTATTCCAAAAGCTGACCTACATGGCTGCAACGTATTATGTTGCGAGATATATCCGATCAAGAGTGAGGCTACGCCCGCGCTTGGCGATTGCCCTTTGAGTCGGATGGACTCGCTTATCTTCGACAACTTGCAGCACTTTTAGTTTATTTCTCATGAGTTGGCCTTGAGCGAATTTATTCCCTTGTAATAAAGACTCTATATGAGAATCGTTTAATGATATTCAGGTGTGATTGAACTTTGATTACTTTATCGATGTCTCGTGAGTACCAAAGATGATCTTGGGATGGTATGCATACGTAGATTTGACCGATCTTGGGTCAGGTCGCTACAGCTTGATTGTTGTGTGATTGATTGAGTGAAATTCAAAACCTTTTGAAAGTTAAATGAGAGGGAATAAAAGGACTTTCCCAAACTTTCATGTTTGCATTCGTGATCTCCGTGAATTCAAATTCTATTCACCACAAAACCCTGGAGAGAAGATGACATGACTTCTTCCAGTTATTTAAGTGACAAGGGGTGTTGAAAATATTTGAATTTCATTTGGAAAATATTTCCAACCCAGAAACTTTATGCAACTCAATGATTTTCACGAGCGAAGATAAAATGACTTCTTCAAAACATATGAAATATGAGTTGGGAGTTTCAAAGAATTAAATTCAAAGTTCTTTTGAATTTATTTTTAATTTGGAGTTATTTGAGTTTTATTCAAATTATTTTTCTCCAAAAATAAAATATATGGAAAATAGGGTAACATGATTCCCTACAATAGAAAATTGGAGAGAAATAAATTTGAATTAATTTTGGTATTTTTAAAATGATTTTTACTAGATTTTACTAGAGCAGAAGCACTCTTTGTTTTATTTGAATTTGTGTGTATTTTATTTGACCCTAGAAAAATTTATAGCTTGTAGGAAATCTTTTTCTGAAAATTTTGATATATTATATGCCTATAGTATATTTTTATTTGGTGGTTATTCTATTTTTGTTTTCTGGAAAATGTTTTTTTAATATCTTCTCCTCCACCGGACCGGGCCGGCCCAGTTTGCCAGGCCGCGGCCCGCTAGCCCAGCGCCCTCGTCTCCGAGCTCAGGAGGTTTCCCGCCACCGCACGACGCCGGCCACCGCCGTGTCCGCCCCGGCCTCCCCTTGTCCCTCCTCCACGCCACCTCCTCCCCTCCCTATAAATCCGGAGCCCCGGGCCCCGTTTCCCTCTCTGCCAGCGCCGCCGCCTTCTCCCGCATCTCGCGCCGCCGACGAGATCCGCCGAGCTCTGCCCGAGGCCGCCTCTCTCGCCGCCGACGACCACCGCCGTCGCCACCACCGCACCCGCCGCCCCCAGCTTGCCCTCCCGACGCTTCGCCGCCCTCATGACGCCCGAGCCACTGTCCCCGAAGTTCGCGGACCGCCTGTCGTCTGCCGTTCATTGTCCCTGTTTTTGCCGGCGGTTTTCTCCGCCTAAAACGCCGAGCCGGTATAACCCGTAAACCCGCCCGGTTTTTCTAGTTTAGATTGGTTAAATTTTTTTTAGGTTAAGTTATTTTGCGAACGTTCACTGGTTAGGTATACTCAGCGAACTACTTTCGTTCGTTAGCGTTCTGTAATGACCATTCGCTTTTTAGTTTTTTTTTCTTTTTCTGTTATTTTCGTCAGGGACCTATCTATAAATATATCTATTTACAGATTAGCCCCTAGTTTTCAAACGAGCATAACTTTTTGCTCGATAGTCGGAATTAGATGAAACCAACATCCACTTCTTCGTTACGATCTCCTCTATCCAGTAATTCAACTCAAACATGTTTTTGAAAGTTTAAAATTCGAATTAGATCAGATTGGAATTTGAACTTCGTTTGATCATAACTTGAGTTTCGTAACTCCGATTTAGTTGGTTCTTTTTGCAAATCGAAGCTCTTGACCTAAACTTTCTGATAAGGACAAATTCACACAATTTTGGTACTATTAGAAATTGTTTTATGTTGCAAGAGTTATTTGCTTGGTTTTGATGTTTTTCGAATTGTTTTCTTCGTTCTTTCCGATCTTTTGAGTGATTGCTTATGTGTGGTTACTATTGCTTGCTTACGATAGATTGACCGGAGTGTGACGAGTAGAACTATCAAGAGTTATGAGTGCGAATCATCTTCATCTACATTGCAGGCAAGTTCACACTTTGATCATATCCCTTTTCATACCCAATTTTTATGCATTAGTTTCAACCCTCAAACATTGCATGAGTAGGATTGATAACATGTGGGTATCGGGAAGTAGTTGATGACGTAGGAACCTATTTCCCTGCATTCAAACCTTTGGAGTTACTATTATGTTGCTTATATTGCTATGCTATGCTCGTAGACGTGGATTGGGTTTTGAGAGTATTCATGACAGTTGTGAGATTGTTAATTAATGGTTTACTTAAGGTGGCAACTTAAACACACATCTGGGTGGATTGAGGCACCTGGGTATTCCAGGATTGCCTTTTTTTTATGGACCGCCATCCAGGCTCAAAGGGATCATAAGATTATTCATGCTAGAAACTTCTGTGTGCAGCCACATGCTATTATGGGCTCTAGCATAGTTGATTAAGTCGTGCGAACTCTTACAGTGGTAGACTAGCAGATGTAGGGGAAAGTAGGTGTACCGGTCTACCCATTGTAAGGTGCTAGCGCTTCTGAAAGACTATGTCTCGGTCATTCGTTTCTCAAACACCATGTAGTGCGAGAAAACCAACGGAGGAGATCGAGTCATGTGGGGAAAAGTGTGCAACCTCTGCAGAGTGTACAAACTAATCATGATTAGCCGTGTCCCCGGTTATGGACATCTTGAGTATCTAGTTCTTGGATTATCCTGTTGATCTCATCATGTTACTTTAATTAATTTTTGTTGGGTTTTAATGATGATATTTTTAATTGGGATTGAGAATGCTGTCAACCAATCTCAATGTTTAACAACCACCATGATAGTTAAATAAACTATATTCCTTTGCAGTAGGGAAAATTGGCTTTTCGTAAAAACTATAACCATAGAGCTTTCCACCAGCCAAATATGCATGTAGAGATAGCCATTATTCATCATTGCTCTATGGTGTGAATTTGCCAGTACATTCAAAGTACTGACCCTTTGTGGCTGCAACGTACCATGTTGCAGGATCTTACGACGAGTAAGTGATACGTTAGGGTTACGATTTCTACACTCAACTCTGCCGTTGGTGTTGATGGGAATCCACAACCTTGTTACTTCCGCTATTTGGATTGAGGTAATAGTATTTACATTACTTTATACATGTGATTTACCTCTGTTATAAATCCTCGAGTATTGTGTGTGTCAGCATACCGATCCAGGGATGACACTTAAGCAAAGAGACTCGATCCATTCGGGTCGGGTCGTTACACGAGACGAGGCGGCGCCGGTGAGTTGGAGGCGCAAACCGGCGACAGCGGAGGCACAGTGGTCCGACAAAGCGAGTCGTAAGAGGAGTCCAAGCCCGGAGACATCTGCTTCCGAGTCGTGGCCGGTTCAACAAATCCACGTCCATGTTCCCTTGTAGGTAATAGCCCCTTTTTTCAACTTTGACCTTTCTTCCATCTAGATCTTGTAATCAGATCAAACGTGACTCTGGCCATTGAGAAATAATAGACCAGCATAGTCTTTTTACTTGATATGTGCTTGCTCATACGTACAGACATACTTGCCGATTGATTTGCAGTCTTTGATCGTCATGCTAGGGAATAGCAGCGGAAGATGTTTGTTTTTATTTCGAAACTCTATCTTTTCATGAACAGCATCTGACCCGGTTACTGCCGTGCATGTGTCGCGGCAGAAAAAATCCAGTCGTGCTTAGCAGCGACGGCAAATCGAAAACAACAGGCGGCTCATCAGACGTGGCCTAGCAACTTGGCCGCAGGGATCGAGACGGAGACCCGTAGAGACAGAAGTGGTGACAGCGACTCGACGACATAGGCCACGGGGGCCGACTCAGATTTGACGTGTCTTCTTCAGTATGTCTTTCTCGGTGACTCGAGAAACAATCGCTGCCGATCTTGGCGACTTGAAAACAAACAAACCAGTCGCAAGACAGTGGATGACCAAAACTATAACCCTAATCTTTCCTAATCACAATTTTATATATGCCACCGCTGATAACTTCTTTGATCTTGACTAATGTACTATTAGCTTATGTGAATCCTTCCACGCCGGTTTGAGCCGAAAAATTGCGTACTTCTCGAACCCTAGAAAAGATCCCTCCAAGAACTCAACACCACCGTGCGCGAGCCCCATGGTGGGCGCCAACTGTCGTGTAATTGTCATGGCAGATGTCCTAGTGAGAGGACTTAATCGTGAGGCCAACGCATCTATGTGGTAGCTTGAGAGGGGTTGATCGGAATCGAGAGACGCAACACAAGACAAGGGTTTAGACAGCTTCGGTCCCCGGGAAACATCACCCGGTAACAACCCTACATGTTGTTTATGGCTAGGTCTCATTATCATCACGAGGGAGTCACCGTATCTCCAGCTCTCCTAGTTGTGTCTGGCCTTAATGATTATCCCACTTCCCCCTCTTGGGGTGCCCTACCCCTCCTTATATAAGTTGAAGGGGCAGGTTACATGTAGAGTCCAACTCGGATTAAGACTTAAACTATTTTGAATTCTCTTCACATGCTTCTCTCCATGGGCTTCTTAACGTCTTGGGCTTCTTTAACGTTTTGGACTTATTAACCCAGGCGACTCTGTTACAATCTGACTTACCATCCGGCTTAAACATCTACCGGCTTAAACATCTGGCTTAACATCTGCCGGCTTAAACATGTGTCGGCTTAAACATCTGGCTTAACATCTGTCGGCTTAAACATCTGGCTTAACATCTGCCGGCTTAAACATATGCTAGGTCACCAATGAAACACCAAGTCCGGGTCATATCTCTGGCTGGGTTATACCGCGGGGTATATCCCCGACACCATCCAAAGAGGTGTTTGGATGACAGGGTTAGATTGACAATAAATGCACTAGGAGAACTAGCTCCAATTAGCACCTCTTGGTTCGGATAGTTTTTTTGGGTGGGTCAGATGCAACTAGCTCAAACTAGCCCTCATGTTTTGATATACTTTAGGGCTATTTGAGCCTGAACTGGCTCAAACTAACTCTAACCCATGGATACAACAATAGTTAATCAGCCGATAATGTGTAAGAATGCAATAAACTCATGCGGCCCATAATACAAGATGTTAATTCATCTAATATGTGAGTATATTGGATGTTATAAGATATTGTAAAAGAGTGTTGTACTACGTCATTGTGCAATTGTTGTTTAGCTTCTAATATTAACTTGGTGCTTTTAGGTACATATGTCATTGGTAAAGACCCGCGCTTTGACCCTTTCTGTGTATGGGGAAATGAGATATCGATGAACTAGCATCAAGTGAGGAAGCTGAAAAATATTGTTAGTAAAATTGGTCCAAAGATGGCAACTAAACTATTTTCTTACACTTTATCCAAGACAACAGCGAACTGCAGGATGGTAAGTAAGAACTCTGAACCGTCTTTTTACTGCTCATAATGAGGTGTGTTAGATGACAATGTTTGAATCTTTTCCTTTGCAGTGGTTCCCAAAGTAGTTTACTCAAGATTACCTCTCAAACTACATGATTGGTGGGCATGCAAAGGTTAAAGTATTTCTACCAGAACACGATGATTATCTAGATGTTTTCATGAAGACCGTGAAGGATGGGCGGTCGGCCATCACAAGGGGTTGGACTAGAGTCGTGCGTGCCTTCTGCATGGAGGAGGGCACAATATGGGCATTCCGCTTCACCTTGTTCAGCAACCAGAATGTATTTTGCATCTTTCTTTACCATCTTTAGTAGTACAAGTATACAACTGTGGTTCATCACTCTTTATTTGGTTCTTATGTAACTCTTGAACATATGTGCCTATGAATCGAATAATGCATTGGTTGTTTGAACCTGATGGATATGAATAAAGTTGTAGCATACATTCAAATTCAAATTCAAATTCGGTACAATTTGCAATAGAAGTAATTAAATTACGGTGAAATTATGCTCTCAAGGTCGTTACAGCACACACGGTTGGTAAAACACAAACGTTTGTGATATACACCATAATTCGACATGGTTAACAGAGAGGAAACATGTGCAAGCATGCACACAGTTGCCGTTTGCAAAGCGTGTGCGATGTCAGACAATATCACAAACGGTGCGGGTAAACTAAACGTTTGTGATAGTTGCCTTACCGTACATGATTCGCAACCATGAACTGTTTTGGATGAATTATGCATCGTAAATGTTCCACCACAGGATAACGTGTGCAATAGTTGTCGTGTACGACGATTTTACGACGGTCTAACGTTTCATAATCCTCTCCGCACTCGTACAACGATTAGCTAATGTTCTTAATTAGTTATCGCATGCGGTTTGGGAAAAGCGAATGTGTGTGATTGTGTGGTTATCATACACATTCTATAATGGTGAGCCGTTTGTGATGGGCCGCGCATCGTAAACGTGCCGATTGCGATGGCAATGTGAGCACAAACGAGTAGGAGTACTATATATGCATCTTGGTTCCCTATCCCCGACGGTTTCTGGGTCATCTGGGAAGGACCCCCTATCGCCCACACTCACTTGGCGACGGTTCCAAATATCATCGCGGAAAGGGGTTAAAAACCGTTTGTATAGCACTGACGCATACCAGTGATTGGTCTGTACATAGATGATTGTGCTTAAAAATCTAACCATGATCTCTGCATATGTCTAGAAAAATAGCCATAAATTCCTAATCCTAGTTTATCGCATGTAAACATTGATTTGATGCCAAATATTGGCAACAGCCAAATATTGAAACCAGCCTTACAAGTGGTAATATTAGTTTGAACCTCTCTTATATCCATGTTCAGCGGATCAGCGTGGGCGTTTGCAGCTTATGAGCTGAATTTCATTTCTAATATCAGTTTGAACCTTATAATCTTTGAATATGAGCCATATAACTGTGGAATTTGAACCTTGTAATATTTCGAGCTTTTGTGGTACAATCGTTGAAATGGCATCGTATGAGACTCGTATATTGGTAGCACTATTTTGACCTTAATATGCAATGGACTTAGATCTTATTAACCGTTCTTGAATGTGTTTACCTTGTCGATCTCATAGCACACAATCTGTATAGCTAACTCGACTGCGTTCTTCAACATTATTGCACACAGTTGGTTTCTTCAACCGTGTGCCCTGAGAGCATAGAATTAGTTATCGCACTCGAGTGTCCATCATCACACTTCTGTGTAACTTTGACCTCATCATCCACGGGTAAACTTATGACCGAAGTCATTCCATACACTTCATTTTTTACAAAGTGTTTGCCAATAAACGCCCATGATTTTCCCCTCTTCTAGTTGGTGCACAGCCAAACTAGCCAGGCGAGAAGCTTGCGCAGTAAACTGCGCGGTTGCACGGGAACAGGCTCACCAACGATACATTTGGTGCCTCTTCGAGCCCACGTGTGGTCAAACAAAACGCGTACGGGGTTCTCAAGCATGCAATGGAATCCTCCGCAATGATCGCGGTGACAAGACGTGATGATTACAGGCCGGCCGGCCCCCATTTATTACAGTAGCCATTTAACCCTTGTGTCTCTTCAACCTTTCGATCACGCCCCACTATTGCAAGAAGCACACCCACCACAACAAATTCTTAGAGGGTATCCTGCGCGACTACAATGGTGCTCCGAGCGGCTGCCGACGACAAGCAGCAGTTCACCATGCATGTCGTGGTGGACACCCACAGAAGGTTCACAGAGCTCTGGTGGTGTACACCAACAACCCGGTCTGGGTGGAGTACTCCATCCACATCATGGAGTTGTTGCTTGCTGAGGGAGTCCTGGATTAGGGGGTCCTCGGGCGTCCAGACTATGGTACGTGGGCCAGACTGATGGGCTGTAAAGATACAAGACCGAAGACTATCTCCCGTGTCCGGATGGGACTCTCCTTGGCGTGGAAGGCAAGCTTGGCGTCCTGATATGAAGATTCGTTTCTCTGTAACCGACTTTGTACAAGCCTAGTCCCCTCCGTGTCTATATAAACCGGAGGGCTTAGTCCATATGTACAAGAATCATAATCATAGTCATACAGGCTAGACTTCTAGGGTTTTTGCCATTACGATCTCGAGGTAGATCAACTCTTGTAATAGTCATATTCATCAAGATCAATCAAGCAGGAAGTAGGGTATTACCTCCATAGAGGGCCCAACACAGGTAAACATCGTGTCCCCTGTCTCTTGTTACCATCGACCTTAGACGCACAGTTCGGGACCCCCTACCTGAGATCTGCTGGTTTTGACACCGACATTGGTGCTTTCATTGAGAGTTCCGTTGTGTCATCATCAAGAGGTTCGATGGCCCCGTCAATCATCTACAACAATGTATTCGGCGGCTTCGCACTGTGGGCCAACTCGTATTCGGCGGCTTCGCACTACGGGCCAACTCGCTTGGCCATCTAGAGCAGATCGATAGCTACGCCCCTGGCCGTCAGGTCGGAATTGGAAGCTTGAACTACATCACAGATATCCGCGGAGACTTGATCTTTGACGGATTCGAGACCACAGCAGCCACTCCCTGTCGCCACGATGAACATGACTTAAACCTGTCATCGGACCATGCCCAGGGGATAGCGCCTGTAACTGCTCTGGCCCTAAATCCGGAGCAGATTGCGCCATCCGAGGACGGGAGGCTCAACCCCGCCAAGGAAGCCGCAGACTCAGCAGCGTCAGAGCCGCACACCGACCCAACCTCGAGTGGGATCCATGTCACCGGAACCTCGTCCCGTTTCTGGCTACAAGTTCTGAACCATGTGTGTCCGTGCACGACGATCTTGATCAAGCATCGATCATCGAATTCACCTCTGCGGACATCTTTCGGCACTCGCCTTTAGGCGACGTGCTAAACTCATTAAAAACACTCTCCTTAGCAGGGGACTCTCAGCCGAATTATATCCGATTCAAACTGGAGGCTGGCGACGGATAATTTCACTTCCCACCCACCGCCCACTTCATAGCCACTGTCGAGGACCTAACCGACATGCTCGATTACGGCTCCGAAGACATCGACGGTATGGACGACGATGCCGGAGAAGAGGAGGCCCAAAACCCGCCATTTACCGGGCGCTGGACGGCAACTTCCTCGTATGACGTATACATGGTGGATGCACCAAAAGAGAATAGCGGCGATAACAAGGAAGACCCCGTTGAGGAAAAACCTCTTGAGATACAACCAAAGCGCCGGCGTCGGCGGTGCCGCTCCAAATCACGCCGCAGCAAAGACAGCAACACTGGCACAGGAGAAGAAAACACTCCGGACGGTGCCGAAGACAATGAAGACCCCGTTGAGGCAACTTCTAGACAAGATGAACGGGAAGACGGGCAAGTTAGCCCTAATGAATAGGCCACACACGAAGACTCGTAGGATAGTAATTATCTTCACTCTCCGAGGATGAGGTGAGCCTCGGCACCGAGGATTCTATTGTGCCGGAGGAACCTCTCGAGCTAGAGCACTTTAAGCGTCGGCTAATAGCCACTGCAAGGAGCCTGAAATAGAAGCAGCAGCAGCTTCAAGCTGATCAAGATCTGCTCAACGACAGATGGACTGATGTCCTGGCAGCCGAGCAATATGGCCTTAAACGCCCGACCAAAAGTTACTCGAAGCGCATATTGCTACCTCAGTTCGATGATGAGGCGCTGGAGCCCGTACCATCACCGCGTAATGTGGCTGACTGACCACCATGTGGTCGGGACAAAGCGGTAACTCAAGCCGAACACCAGCCCGCCCCACCTCACCGTAAAGGCAGAGACAAAACAGCTCGGGGACATACATATGACCTGCGGCAGGACTTGGACAATAGATCAGGTCAGAACAGATCGATCTATGGATCACGGGGACGTGCCCCGACACGCGATAACGGCTATCTAGCCAGACGCAATAATCATACTCATGCCCGGGCCGAGAACCGCAGATGGACTCTATCAGAGCTACGTCCTGACGTGGCCTGATATAGAGGCGCCGCACAACCCCTTTGCTTCACTGACGAGTAATGGAGCACGAATTCCCAGAAGGGTTTAAACCCGTAAACATCGAATCATACGATGGGACAACAGACCCCGCGGTATTGATCGAGGATTTTCTTCTTCACATTCATATGGCCCGCGGCGATGATGTCCATGCCATTAAATACCTCCCACTAAAAACTCAAAGGACCAGCCCGACACTGGTTAAACAGTCTGCCCAAAAACTCCATCGTCAGCTGGGAGGACTTGGAAGAGGCCTTCCTTGACAACTTCCAAGGTACATATGTTCGACCTTCAGATGCCGACAACTTCAGTCACATAATTCAGCAGCCCAGAGAGTCAGCCAGGAAACTCTGGACTAGGTTCTTAACCAAAAAGAATCAGATCATCGACTGTCCGGATGCCGAAGCTCTGGCGGCCTTTAAACGTAGCATCCGAGACAAGTGGCTCGCCCGACACCTTGGCCAATAAAAGTCGAAGTCCATGGCAGCCCTTACGACACTTATGACCCGCTTTTGCACGGGCGAAGATAGCTGGCTAGCCCGCAGCAACAACAATGCAAGAAAACCTGGCACTACGGAAGCCAGAAATAGCAACGGCAAGCCTTGACGCAACAGACACAAGCGTCGAAACAACGGTGATAATACCGACGACACGGCGGTCAAAGCCGGATTCAGCTGCTCCAAGTCCGGCCAGTGGAAGAAGCCGTTCAAAAGGAACAATTCGGGTCCATCCAGCTTGGACTGCATACTCGATCGCCCATGCCAGATACACGGCACCCCCGACAAATTAGCCAATCACACCAATAGAGATTGTTGGGTTTTTAAATAGGCCGGCAAGTTAAATGCCGAGAACAAGGAGAAGGGGCCGCAAAGTGAGGACGATGACGAGGAGCCCCGTCCACCGAACACAGGGGGACAGAAGAAGTCCCCCCCCCCCCAAGTTAAAACGGTGAACATGATATACGCTACCCACATCCCCAAGAGGGAACGCAAGCGCGCGCTAGGGACGTCTATGCGATGGAGCCAGTCGCCCCAAAGTTCAACCCATGGTCTTCTGTCCGATCACTTTTGATCGCAGGGACCATCCGAGCAGTATCCGTCATGGCGGTACAGCCGCACTGGTCCTTGACCCAATCATTGATGGATTCCACCTCACGTGAGTCCTCATGGACGGTGGTAGTAGCCTGAACCTGCTCTATCAGGATACAACGCGCAAAATGGGCATTAATCCCTCAAGAATTAAGCCCACAAAGACTACCTTTAAAGGAGTCATACCAGGTGTAGAGGCCCGCTGTACGGGCTCAATCACCCTAGAGGTTGTCATCGGATCCCCGGACAACTTTCGAAGCGAAGAGCTGATCTTCGATATTGTCCCCTTTCGCAGCGGCTATCACGCACTGCTTGGACGAAGCGCATTTGCGCGCTTCAACGTGGTGCCACACTACGCTTATCTTAAGCTCAAGATGCCCGGACCACGCGGCGTCATAACAGTCAATGGAAACAAGAAGCGCTCCCTCCATAGCGAGGAGCACACAGCTGCGTTAGCAGCAAAAATACAGAGCGGCCTTCTTAAGAAGAACCTTAATTCGTCGGCCGAGCTCCTGGACACTGTCAAACGAGTCCGGACTACTCTGCAGCAGGATAGCCCAACTCGTCAAGAGCTCGATTAGCAATTTGGCCTCCTTGCCAGTCCCAACCAAGTGGCGGCATTCGTACCATGCGTACATAACTACGCACTCAAAATACCATGGGCATATACGGAGGCATAACTAGCTTGTGATCCATAATTCGGCTCGACCGCTCCTGGACACACATACTTGCAATTTTTCTTTTTTATCCTCTTCAGGTTTCTTTTCCGCAGGCTTCTTCTGACGACCTGATCATCAGTCCTCTCGACAGGATGGATACACCAAGATGGCAAGAAGCACTGGCGTACAAGGGAATTTCTAGGTGGTCTCTTTAACGATCACTCTACCTGCTTTTAGGACCCGCACGCAGCTCTCCCTTGGTTGTGGCATGTCAAATAGCCTGGTTGCTTATTGCACCACTTGTACAAATCTACTTTGACGTATTAATGAAACTATAATGGAAACAGTCTGCGGCCCAGCTTCTGCGGCAATAGCTTACTACCCCCTTTTTTTTCCTTTTTTTCTTGATAATCTTCTCAAGATTGCACCCGTACACTTTGGTACGCTTTAAATCTGACTGGGGCTTCATTGTGACCCATAATACGGCAACAAAGTCCGAACACTTTTTACAATATAGTTCGGCACCCCGAATTTAGCATTATATGCATTGGCTCCGAATCATGTCTTTGGTCAATAGTTGGGTTGCCCGGCTCCTGTGCTTACTACCTTACGTTCCCCTATATCGGCTAGGGTAGTAAAGGGAGAACTGCTGCGATTGTGTCCTGGTTTATCCGGATGAGCACCTCAGTAGAGAAAGCCGAAACTGACTGTCATGATGCAGCGAGAGCCGGTCAGCTCTTCAGAGGTCTCAAATCTTTAGCGATTTTTTTCCGGCATTATGTGATGAATCGGATCTTACCCGATCAAGTGTTTACTGTACCCTAGTTCGGATACTAGGGGATGCACCTAAATTTTCAGTGTCAAACTCCTATGGCTAAGTGAGGGTGATAAAGCCACATAGTTCGATTGCCTGGTTCGTTGTGCTAAACACCTCCTTCAACGACCAAACAATTGGATCAAGAGTGTTTAGATTCCATCCCGAACACCCCCATACTACCTACGTGGGGGCTGAAGCCGACGACTGGCCAACTCTCAAATTTTCATAAACACGGCCGCACGGGAGGTAAAATATTAAACAAGCACTATATTACATAGCCAAACTTGTTTCATAAATACAGAGCAAGACAATATGTAAGTATTCATTCAAAGATTACACCCTTCGTACATTGCTCCGCCACAATGTGGGATCCCTCCAGGACATCGCTAAAATATCGCTCGGGCGTGCGGTGCTCCTTGCCCGTGGGCAGTCCCTTGGTCGCGACCGTGACGGCATTCATCTTCGCCCACTGCGTCTTAACACGGGCGAAGGCCATCCGCGCACCTTCGATGCAGACCGGCCGCTTGATGGCTCCAGCCGAGGGCAGGCGTCGACTAGCCGCTTCACGAGACCGAAGTAGCTGCTGGGTATGGCTTCGGCAGGCCACAGCCGGATTATTAAGTCCTTCATGGCCAGTTCGGCCACCCTATGCACTTCGACCAGCTGTTTTAGCTGATCACTAAAGGGCACCAGATGTTCTGGTGCAAGGTATCGCGACCAGAAAAACTTCTCGATCGAGCTCCCTTCTTTGGCTCAGAAGAATTCCGCAGCGTCAGAAACACTGTGTGGCGGATCCACAAACGCCCCTGGGGAACTCCAAATCTGGGTTAGTAAGATATTCCTCTTCTTCACATACTAAAAGCCTTACCCGCCGTAATTTTCTTGGCCTCCTGGATCTCCCGGAGGGCGCCATGGGCTTCAACCCAGGCCTCTTCCGCGCTTCGGCGAGCCTTGGCGAGTTCGGTCTCTTGAGCCGAAACATCGCGCTCCAAGGACTCGCACTTCTTCACGGCATCCTGGAGCTCTTGCTGGATCTCATCAAGCCTGGCCTCATGCTTCTCACGGGCTGCTTGTTCCTTGGAAGCTTTCTCCTCGGCCTCGGCCAGCGCCTTTTTATGGACCTCGACCTCGGTCGCCGCTCCTACAAATATCATGACACTACGGTCAATACGCGTCATTCATTCTTTTCGAATATACAGCAAGTTACCACATACCTTGCTTGTCCTCCAGCTGCCTTTTCACAAGGCCGAGCTCTTCTTCGGCCCGCTCCAGACTCTGCTTTAGTCCGGAGACCTCAGCAGCATGAGAGGTTGCGGCCAGCAACGACGCCTGCGTATTCACATAAGACATATTTAGTTATTTTCCTACGAAAATTACTTGATCCTCTGTCCGGCTTTTCTTTCCGAACACTGGACAGTGTCTCAGGGGCTACTGTCTATACTAGGACTTTCTCTTTTGCGTCGCTTACCTTAAAGCCTGTCAGCTGGCTGGTGCAGTCTTCGGTCCGCTCTTGACGGACTGAACCCTCTCAACCACCATATCCATAAGGATCTGGTGTTCCTCCACAATGGAAGCGCCTCGTGGCGCTTCAAGAGATTATGTCGGTGCCTCAGTTGGATAGAGGTCACCGGCGTGAATAAACACACCTCCTTCTTTGAAGGAGGCTGCTTACCAATTTCGGAGCCGTATAGGTCTTCGGAACCGTATTCGGCTGGGGTCCGAAGTGGACATGGCCCCCATCGCCAGTCTCCATGGGGGACCTCTCTCCCGGGTGTCCGGCAGCCGAAGGGTCACCCTCTAGCGCCACCCTAACAGCCTCCTAAACTTCTTCCTGGCCCGGGAAGGTCCATTGGGACATCACCTCATCATCTCCCTTGGCCGTGGGAGAGTGAGCGGCCGGCAGTGACTCGCTGGCCATCGCCATTGAATCCAGCGAACCTCCTGATGAGGATCGCAGGGAGCTGTTGTGGGCCAGACTGCAAGCGCATGATTCAACGCGTTAAAACTATGAACCAAAGAGGCCGAATACAGGAATGTGTCTGAGTCTTTTGAGTACTCATGATTCGGCCACGAGCTTGTTTCGGGGGCGCGGCTCTGGGCTGCTTTCGATGTCCCACACAGAGTTACCTGCGAAGGAGCTCTTCCCCCTCTTGGATGCCTCTGCCTCCAGATTTGTGGAGGCCGCCCTCTTCTTCCTTCCCCCCTCAGGGGGGAGTTGCTTTCTTCCTACTCCTCCTCATCGTCCTCGGTGGCGGAGGAGTGGGTCTCGTCATCTTCGCACGTTACGTCCGAAGCACCCTTGCGGCGGGGGCCACTTTTGGCCCCGTTGGCTTTCTTCTTGGCCTTCTTCTCCGGCGCCTTGTAGGGCACCGGAACTAGCATCTTCATCAGGAGCGGGATGGCTGGTTCCTCGGGCAGCGGAGCCGAACACCTAATCCGCTCCGCTTTCTCTGTCCATAACTGAAAAAATAAATAGTGAAGTTTAGTTATCTTCCTTGAATAAGCAAGTAGACGATACACCTTGAAACGCGAAAGACTTACCGCACTGGCGGGATGGGCCAGATCGTGCCCGCGGTCCTCAGTGGTGTCCGGCGGCGTCTCATTGCCCTTGAAGAGCAACTTCCAGATATCTTCGTGCGTGATTCCAAAGCACCTTTCCAATGTCTGGTTCTTCACCGGATTGAATTCCCATAAAGGGCAGGTTCGGCTCTGGCATGGAAGGATCCGGCGAACTAGCATCACCTGGATCACGTTGACGAGTTTGATATTTTTGTCCACCATGCTTTGGATGCGCGTTTGCAGTGCTATCAGCTCGTCTGACGAAGACCAATTCGGGCCCTTCTCTAGCCAGGAGGTGAGCCGCATTGGAGCTCCGGACTTGAATTCGGGAGCCGTGGCCTAGGTGGCGTCGCGGGGCTCTGTGATATAGAACCACAATTTCTGCCACTCTTTGATGGTCTCCACAAAAGTACCTTTGAGCCATGTGACATTGGGCATCTTGCTCACCATGGCACCTCCGCACTCTGCGTGTTGGCCATCCACCACCTTCGGCTTCACGTTGAAGATCTTAAGCCATAGTCCGAAGTGGGGTGGAATGCGGAGGAAGGCCTCGCACACGACAATGGATGCCGAGATGTTGAAGAAGGAGTTTGGGGCTAGATCATGGAAATCTAGCCTGTAATAGAACATGAGTCCGCGGACGAAAGGGTGGAGAGGAAACCCTAACCCACGGATGAAATGGGGGATGAACACCACCCTCTCATTGGGCTTCGGGGTGGGGACGATTTGCCCCTTGGCCGGAAGCCGGTGGGCGATTTCTTTCGCCAGGTACCCGGCCTCCCGAAGCTTGGTGATGTCCTTCTCCTTGACGGAGGAGGCCATCCACTTGCCTTGCGCTCCTGATCCAGACATGGTCGAGTGCTTTCTTGAGGCGGAAAAGATGAGGACTTGTGAGGGAGTCCCGGATTAGGGGGTGTCCGGATTGCCGGACTACCATCATCGGCCGGACTATCATCGGCCAGACTATCATCGGCCGGACTATCATCATCAACCGGACTCCAAGACTATGAAGATACAAGATTGAAGACTTCACCCCGTGTCCGGATGGGACTTTCCTTGGCGTGGAAGGCAAGCTTGGCGATACGGATATGTAGATCTCCTACCATTGTAACCGACTCTATGTAACCCTAGCCCTCTCCGGTGTCTATATAAACCGGATGGCTTTAGTCCGTAGGACTACAATCACAACAACCCTTACAATCATACCATAGGCTAGCTTCTAGGGTTTAGCCTCCTTTACAATCATACCACTCTTGTAAACATCCACAATATCAATATCAATCAAGCAGGACGTAGGGTTTTACCTCCATCAAGAGGGCCCGAACTGGGTAAACATCGTGTCCCTTGTCTCCTGTTACCATCCGCCTAGACGCACGATTCGGGACCCCCTACCGAGATCCGCGGTTTTGACACCGACATTGGTGCTTTCATTGAGAGTTCCTCTGTGTCATCACCGATAGGCGTGATGGCCTCTTCAATCGATAACGGCGCAATCCTGGGTGAGACCTTTCTCCCCGGACAGATCTTCGTATTCGGCGGCTTCGCGCTTGGGCCAACTTCGCAGCCATCTGGAGCAGATCGAAGCTTCGCCCTGGCCGTCAGTCAGGTTTGAAGCTTAAACTTCACGGCCGATATCGCGGGACTTGATCCTCGATGGATCGAGCCACAGCCGGCGTGCAGCGCTGTCACGATGGGCATGACCTAACTCGCCACGGACAGCACCTTGAGGTCGCGCACCGGATCCGCTCCGACTCATAGTCCGGAGCCGATCGCTCGAATCGAGGGCGGATGGCTGGACACCGCTCGGGAGCCGCAATTTCTACGGCGATGGGCGAACACTTACCTTGTCCCACATAAAGCCCATGACTCGAGGTGCCGGACTCCTGCGGACTCCGAACCTCCTGTGCCCCGCCGATCGAATCCGATTGGGCGCCGATCATGGAATTCACCGATGCAGACATCTTTCCTTTTCGCCCTTGGCGATATCATAAATTCATTGAAGCATCTCTCGCTATCCGAGAGCCTGGCGAACTACGGCCGGGGCGGTTGGGACGCGGATGACGAAGAAATTCAGATCCCACCCACCACCCACTTCGTAGCCACCGTCGATGATTTAACCGACATACTCGACTACGACTCCAAGACATCGGCGGTATGGGCGGCGATGCGGAGACTCCAAGAACCAGTGCCGACAGGACACTGGAAGACCACCTCGTCATACGACATATACATGGTGGACACCCCGAAGGGAAGCGATAACGAGGAACAACGGGACGCGGCAGAAGATAATCTCGCCGATAAAGAACCAAAACGGCGACGCAAACACCGCCCTATGTCCCGCCTCGATCAAAGCAGCCTTCCTAACGACCCAGCGATAGAGCAGGGCAAGCCAGTGGACAACGAACAGGACAAGCCGGATAATCAACCCCTTCACGGAGCAATCAACAGTCCGGCCACAACACCAGAGCATAAGAACATACGCAAAAAACTAGTCGCCACTGCAAGAAGTTTGAAGAAGGCGAAAGCGAAGCTCAAAACAGCGAAGACACGCTCGTAATGAAGTGGAGCAAAGTATTCAAGACCGCGGACAAATATGGCAATGGCCATCAAACTAAGAACTACCGAAGCCCAAGTTGCTGCCAGAATTTGACGAGGAAGCCATCGAGCCTTCACGGTCAAAAAATAAAGAGGCGCTGGCGGATAGACGGCCGATGATAGCAGGCCCAAAGCGACAAGCGGGGCTGCACACAAGCTAATTATAATCACGGTAAAACAGACGGCCCAACTAGGTCCATCTACGGGCCAAAAAGAGGACCCCAGGAAGTAACACACCACGACAAGTGTTCAAGACAGCGGCACACCCAAATACTGGGCGCCAGACACCCGCATATGTTTCACCGATGAGGTGCTGGATCATGAATTTCCAGCAGGGTTTAAACCCATAAACATAGAGGCATCTGACGGCACAAGACCGGAGTGCGGATAGAAGACTACATACTACACATACACATGGCTAGAGGAGATGATCTCACGCCATAAAATACCTACCCTCAAGCTCAAAGGGCCAGCTCGGCATTGGCTCAAAAGCCTCCCGAGAAAAACTGTTGGAAGTTGGGAAGAGCTTGAGGGCGCGTTTAGAACAAATTTTCAAGGGACTTATGTCCGCCCTCCGGATCTTGAACGATCTGAGTCATATAACCCAACAGCCCGGAGAGTCGGTAGCAGAATTCTGGAACAGGTTCCTTACCAAAAGAACCAAATAGTCGATTGTCTCGGACGCGGAAGCCTTAGCAGCTTTTAAACACAACGTCCAAGGCGAATGGCTCGCCATACACCTCGGCCAAGAGAAGCCAAGAACAATGGCGCGCTAACAAGCCTCATGATGCGCTTTTGCGTTAGGAGAAGACAGCTGGCTAGCAAGATGCAGCACCAGCGACCCGAGTACATCCGAGATCGAGATGGAAGCGGAAAGTCACGGCGCAGAAAGATCGGCGCGGAATAAAGAAAAAAGCCCACGAGACACGACGGTCAACGCCAGATTCAAAAGCTCGTGGCGGACAATAAAACACGGCCTCTTAAGGACAACAGAGACGAGCTATCAAATTTAAACAAAATTTTAGATCGGATATGTCAAATCCTGATACCCGGAAGGCACGCAAACCATACCAACCGAAATTGTTGGGTTTTAAACAGTCCGGCAGACTTAATGCTGGACACAAGGGCTCGACTCGTCCAAGCGAGGACAATGACGAGCCCCACCAGCAGAGCACCGGAAGTCAAAGGACTTTCCTCGAGAAGTCAAAGCAGTAAACTTGCTTCACGTGATAACACGGAAAGCCAACACGGCACTCGCCAAGACAAGTGTCGGACGATCCACCCAGTGGACCAAGGTTGGATGTCAAAACCAATCACTTTTGACCATCCGGATTAGTCCGTATATCGGAGCGCGGGATAGACTGCCCTGATATCGGATCCCATAATAGACGGACTGCAATTAACGCAGGTGTGATGGACGGCGGCAGTGACTTAAACCTGCTATATCCGGACACAATCCGCAAGTGGGGATAGACCCTATTACAATTCGGCATAGCCGCACTTCCTTCAAAGGAGTGGCAACAGGCCCTTAAGCCAGCTATCAAGCACCACTGGACGGGAAGCTCTCGTCCGCTTCAATACAATACCACATTCCGCGTCTCTTACGCTTAAAATGCCAGGTCCACGTGGCATCGTTTCATCATAGGGTCGCCGGAGACTCCGAACACGGCTGGACGAGTACGGAATAAATAAGCCAGGGGCTACCTAGCCGCACACCCCTTCACAAGGGTTTGCGCATATAAGCCATAATGAGCTAGCATAGGCTCAGCTTTCTTAATCTATATTTCAATTTTTATGCACTTTCTCGCACGATTTCTTTTCCAACCAAGTTCTTCTCTTTTACGAGATGAACAGCGTGCACACCGTCGAGGATGCGGACAACGGAGACACAGACGCAGACGCGTGCGGTAGGGACCCGTTGCAAGGACTCTTTTCGACTAAGACCCTACGTAAACCTTTCTTCTGTCTCTTGTTGCTATAATCCCTGGTTTATCATTATAACCAGAGTGGAGATCGGCGTTTTGGCATCGGGGCGCGCCCGGAAGAACCTGCCTGCACTGGACACAAGGGGCTTAGGGCTTTGTTTTGCCGCTATTATAAAGACCGAACACCTTCGGGAGTGTTGGCGTCTCGAGTTAGGCCTTATATGCATCAGCTCGAATCATGTCTTGGGTCAAATGTTGGGTTTGCCGGCCACGTGTTTTGCTGCCTTACGTTCGTATCATCGGCTAACGCGGCTCCGGGAGAACTCTGCGATTGTGCCCCAGTTAATTTGGGAGAGCACCTCAAGATGAAAGCCAAAACTGATTGTCATGATACAGCGAGAGACTGGTCAACCACTCGATCGACCTTGGGAATGTTTAGGATTCCTCCACTTTGACGAAGGGCCGTTTCGGCCGGCACATCTGGCTTCCAATTCGGAAAGCATGGTGCCCCTGGGGCTATGTAGTAGCCCACCCTCGAACTCCATGGCTAAGTGAAAGTGATAAAGCATTATAGTCCGGTTGCCTCGTTTGCTACGCTACCACCTCCTTTACAGGACCGAGGCGCCGGATTAAGTGTGAAAATGCGCTATTTTTGCGAACACCCCGCACCTTGTGCGTGGGCTGAAGCCGACGACGCCATCTTCGGGTTATACATACGTATACATGAGCGGCCGTAAAGGAGATATTCTATTACTTGAATGCACAAGTATAAAAGGCACTTACATCATAAATATCATTTTTACATCATATAAACGTTCATTCGAACTTAACATTTTTGAGCACCGCGACTCTATTACACGAGCACCGGCAAAGACTTCGCCAAAATAGTGCTCGGCGGGTAGCGGTTATTATCCGAACCGGGTCGCAGCAGTGGTGGCATCCATCTCTCGTCCAATGTGTCTTCACAGGCAAGCGCCATCCGTGCACCCTCTATGCAGGCTGACCGCTTCATCGCCTTGATATGCGGCACCGCCCAAGAAATTGCTGCAATAAGCCAAAGTAACTCTTGGTGAGGCCTATCCGCCGGATATGGGTCACTATATCGCCATAGCAAGCCCGGACAACCTATTTAGCTCAGCCCACTCAGCCAAGCGATCGGTCAGCGAAGTGAACACTCCGGACTATGGAATTGAGACCAAAACAGCTCTTCCGTCTGGTGATCCTTCCGGCGAAAATGCACAACGGCATCCGCCGCGACTCGCTGCTAAGTCCATATAAGGTCCTCCGGACACCACAGTTGGCCCAGCTGAGCATATTTTGGATCCGTGAACCTTCGGGCGCAGCGAAAAGGCTTGCCGGCTACAATCTCCCGCCCTGGCGCAGCTCTTCCTTCATAGCCCGCATTAAAGCGGGCATTCTTGGCTTCGGTGGCCTTCCGCAGGTCTTCTTGCCCGCTAAGCGCTCCTTCCCAAGAGCCTCATTATGGTCGGTAGCCTCTTTTAACTTCACAGCCATTTCGCTATCTCTTCCCTGCTCCGGCAAGCAGCGGCCCTTCGCCGCTTAACTCGGCCGCCTTCGAGGCTGCCTCATTACTCCTTCGGCCTGCTCCTTGGCTTGAGCAAGTTCGCCCAAGACTCTCCACGGCAGCGGCACTATCTCGCATTTCACGCACATATTGTAAGGAGTTGGCTTGGCTCCCTTACCACGCGTGACCGCACAAGAACACTTACCTTGCGACTCATCAAGTCGCTGTTGATGATCAGCGATGTCTTCATCCGCCACATCGAGTTGCCGCTTAGTTCAGCAACTCCATCAGTCCGGCTGGCCCCGGACGACCCGCCACCTGCATCGGCACGGCGGAATTTAAACCTGTGATTTTGATCCTCGACGCAGCGTCGATATCGACAACCTACCGAGTCTCGGGGCTACTATCTATACTGGCGATTCTATATGCAAAACTGTTAAAAGGTGTGTCATTTTACGTACCTCAAACCCCGCCAAGATAAACTCGACGGCATCATGCAACCGCCTTGGCGGACGAAATCCTTTCAATCACCATGCTCATCAATGCGCATGATCTTACGAGATAGACGCCTTCTCAAGCAGATCCTTCACCAGACACCGGGCTTGGCGCGAACTATCGGCTTTGCCACACCCGAGGGCTCCTCCGTGACGACACTTCAGGCTCGTCCGCCCTATCCAACGGCGCCCCGGACGGGGGCGTCTCGCTCTCTATCATCTCCGGACGAAGGTCCCCTGAAGACGAGCTCATCTGCGAAGGACGGAGATCCGAACTACAAGGTAAAAACTTTAGTTATCCTCAGAAGCACAAATAGGGATGTCCCTTATTATAAAACTCCTTCCTTTCTACTTACGGCTCGTTGGGGGGCTGGCTCATTAAGGGAGATTGTGCGGCCGGGGCCTCCCCGGACGCAGGACCCTCCGGCGAAGATTTCTTCCCCGCTTAGGGGCTTTTTTCCCTGTGTCCTCTGAGGCAGTCCTCTTCTCCCTTGGTAGGAGGGATTCTCGGTCCCCTCGCTCAAGAGCCTCCTCAGCGAGGCAGTAGCTTTCTGCTTTCCCCTTCGCCTTCCTCCAAGGCGCAACCTCAAGCATCCGGACCAGCACGGGATCCGCGAGGTCTCGGGAGGGGGGCCGACATCGTATTAATTTTGCTTCCGCTATCCACTCCTGTGTAGAAGGAGATCGGTCATAAGGCGGATCATCGAAAGGCAAACAAACGGTATGTCCGGACTTGGAACTACTTACTTGAGTATCCGGGCGATTGCAGCTTAGTCCAGCATCCTCGGTCAATTCGGACGCACCTCTTGCGATCCGAAGAATAAGTTATACATCTCCAGGGGTGTCATACCCATGAAGTGTTGAAGAATCCGTGGGCCCTCGGATTGAACTCCCATAGCCGAGAGGACGGCGTTTGCAGGCAGGAGACGCCTAATTAGCATAACCTGCATCACCACCACCATATCGATCTCCCTCGTTAGGAGATCTCGAATCCGGCCCTGCAGTAGGGGCACATCCTTTGACGGCCCCCAGTTGAGCCCTTGGTTGACCCACGATATCAATCGTCGTGGAGGTCCCAGGCGGAATAGGGAGGCGGCTTTTGTCATGCCCCTCGGAACGGTAATATAGAACCACTCTTGCTGCCACAGGCCGAGCTCCTCTTGGAAGGAGCCAGCGGGCCACGGGGCATCGGCCCTCCTACTTATGGCTGCCCCGCCACACTCCGCTTGACGCCCCTCGATCATCTTCGGTGCCACATTGAAGGTCTTCAGCCACAGGCCGAAGTGAGGGGTGACGCGGAGGAAGGCTTCGCAGACGACAATAAATGCGGAGATATGGAGGATGGACTCCGGAGCCAAATCGTGGAATTCCAACCCATAGTAAAACATGAGCCCTCTCACAAAAGGATCCATAGGGAAGCCTAAACCCCGACGGAGGTGGCAAACGAAGACGACATACTCGCCGGGCTCAGGGGTGGGAATGGCCTGCCTTGGCAGCAACCCTGTGAAATCTCATAAGACATGTACTTGGCCTCCGCAGCTTCAAGACGTCCTCCTCCGAACGGAGGAGGGCATCCACCGCCCCGGAGGTCGGAATCGGACATCGTTGAAGGTCCAAAGCGCTCGAATCTGGAGCTCTAGGTGCTGGAACTTGGAGCGTGGAGAGGATTCGTGGAAGATTGAAGAAAAGAAACGAGCCTTGGTCCCGTTGTAAAGAGGAGGATACCAAGAGCCGCCTCCGTGGCCGCTTTGGGACTCGCTTCGATAGAGGCGTGGCGAACGGGCGCGTTGGGTTACCCACGCCCGTATTGATGAGAATCCGGATTAAGGGAAACACGATCTCGCTCGACAAGACATGCCAAGGAAACCGCTTCGCTAAATGCGTTAAGGTGGTAAAGTAAAAAACAATTTGAGTAATGGCTTGGTAGTGGTGTGACGTCATGCCACGGAAAACGTCAGCAGATTGAACTCGTGTATATATTATTATTCTCTCTACGGTGGAATGTGGAATTTATTTTGCAGAGCCGGACACTATCCTGGTGTTCACAATCTTCTATCATTTGGAGGAGGAACCCGCCTTGCAATGCCAAGCAATATACACGCCGGACTTATCGTCATTGAAGCCTGGTTCAGGGCTACCGAGGAGTCCCGGATTAGGGGTGTCCGGATTGCGGACTACCATCATCGGCCGGACTATCATCATCAACCGGACTCCAAGACTATGAAGATACAAGATTGAAGACTTCACCCCGTGTCCGGATGGGACTTTCCTTGGCGTGGAAGGCAAGCTTGGCGATACGGATATGTAGATCTCCTACCATTGTAACCGACTCTATGTAACCCTAGCCCTCTCCGATGTCTATATAAACCGGATGGCTTAGTCCGTAGGACTACAATCACAACAACCCTTACAATCATACCATAGGCTAGCTTCTAGGGTTTAGCCTCCTTGATCTCGTGGTAGATCCACTCTTGTAAACATCCACAATATCAATATCAATCAAGCGGGACGTAGGGTTTTACCTCCATCAAGAGGGCCGAACCAGGTAAACATCGTGTCCCTTGTCTCCTGTTACCATCCGCCTAGATGCACAGTTCGGGACCCCCTACCCGAGATCCGCCGGTTTTGACACCGACAACTTGGGCGCTAGAGCTCGAGAATGGGAGGGCGGAGAGAGAAGGCGTGGGTGAAAGAAGGGAATCCTTATCTCCTTATAAAGGCAGTGAATATCAAGCGCCTCCCCACTCGCCTTAAAACTCGCCTGTTCCCAAGGGCTGTGCAAACGGCACGGTTGGATTACCCACGCCCGTATTGATGAGAATCTTGCAATAAGGGGACACGATCTCTGCTTTGACAAGACGTGCCAATGAGACCGCATCTCGAAGTGGCAGGCTGAAAAACGGTTCGAAATAATGACCGGGTGATTACGGCAGCGGATTGGACTCGTGAAATATTATACTCTCTGCGGTTGTGTGTGGAATTTGTTTTGTAGAGCCGGACACGTCTGTTGCGTCCGAAGACTGTGTTGGAGTATTCGAAGAAGGAACCTGCCTTGCAATGCCGAAGAAAATTTGCACGCCAGACACCTCGCCATTGAAGCCTGGTTCAGGGGCTATTGAGGGAGTCCTGGATTAGGGGGTCCTCGGGCATCCGGACTATGGTACGTGGGCCGGAATGATGGGCTGTCAAGATACAAGACCGAAGACTATCTCCCGTGTCCGGATGGGACTCTCCTTGGTGTGGAAGGCAAGCTTCGCGTCCTGATATGAAGATTCCTTTCTCTGTAACCAACTTTGTACAACCCTACTCCCCTCCGGTGTCTATATAAATTGGAGGGCTTAGTCCATAGGGACAAGAATCATAATCATAGTCATACAGGCTAGACTTCTAGGGTTTTAGCCATTACGATATCGAGGTAGATCAACTCTTGTCATACTCATATTCATCAAGATCAATCAAGCAGGAAGTAGGGTATTACCTCCATAGAGAGGGCCCGAACCTGGGTAAATATCATGTCCCTTGTCTCCTGTTCCCATCGGCCTTAGATGCACAGTTCGGGACCCCCTACCCGAGATCCGCCGGTTTTGACATCGACAGGAGCACTCCATCCACATCATGGAGCTGTTGCTTGCTGAGGAGAAGTACAAGGTGGTCGGGTTCGACCTCGAGTACACCCGCGCTCGTGTTGGGTCTCGTCCCAAGGTCGCCGTCGCCCAGATGTGCGTCCGCAATCACGTCCTCATCTACCACTACTACCTGGCCACAAGGCCTTGCGAGCATTTTGCCAGGTTTCTGTCAACTGCCACCACTACATGTTTGCTACGGCGGACATCACCAACGATGTAAAAGGTGCTCAAGAATTCGGGCATCGCCTGCCAGAATCTTGACGACATCCAGGGCTAATACAAGATCTGGGCAGCAACGAGCATGAGAAGGACTCACTGTTTCACCTCGCCGAGGCCATCATCGACCCCTACTACAGAGACATGAAGGATTCTTGCAACAAGGACAAGCGTGCCTGGCACTCGGCCTGGATGGAGAAACTCGACAAAGCTCACGTCATGTACACGACCCAGGAGGCATACACGAGCTACGAGATGTACAGGCGGATCATTGACATGAGGAAGTGCCTCCTTCCCCAAAACGGCCGTGGATCTAGCCGAAAGCAGAGCAATGGCAAGCGTCGTCGCAACAAGAAATAGATGATTAGATCCTCATTTCTCCTAATTTAGTATGCATGTAATTGCTTACTTTGGTGTGTGGAAATGTTATGTGTGTAGTCACTTGTGTAATTGTATGCTTAATTTGGGTATGCAATGCTGCTGTCTTTTTAAGTATATATGTTGATGCTCTGTAAACAGAGCGTACGTAGATGTTGTGCGGATAGAGAAAACCACATCCTACACGGACTAAACAATGGAACCCGTCGGTGATGTTTACATCAATCATCACAATTGTATACTAGCAATCATTTGCTCACAACACACGGCTTGTTAGCAAGAATCGTCTATGTTGTTATCGGTCTTCCTACACATTTTCGGTTGCAGACCTTTTTGCCTCGTATCACATACACCTTGTTAAGTTGAACCGTTTCTGTTCTCTTGGCTCAACGCAAACAGTTCATCCAAGTGAACTATATGCCGTATATCGCACACACATTCATTGGGCGGACTGTTCTTTTTGTGTTGCCTAATCACAAACATTTCATCGTGAACTGTATGCCGTATATCGCACACACCTTCATCTGGCTGCCCGTTTCTGTTGTTCCGCGTCATCACAAACAGTTTATCGGGGTGAACTGTATGTCGTATATCGCACACACCTTGATCTAGCTGCCCTTTTCTGTTGTTCTGTCTCAACAGTTCGTATGGATCAACTGTATGCCCTGCATCGCACACGCATCTAAAATCTGAACCTTGTTTGATGTATCCACCATCGCAAACATTTTGCATCTTTTTTTACGGTTTTTTTTACATCGATGTTTGCGATTAATGTATCACACACAGTTTCGTCGAAGGATCTCTGATTATAGTGCCGCTTTAGCAGCATCCTACAGTAGTGATTCATGGAACTCCCATCAACATTCATGATTTCTTTCTGAGGACTTTGGTCACTATTGCACAGTCTCTGTTTGAATTGAAGCCGTACGCACCATGGATTATGAGATTCATCAGATCCTGGTCTTCAATCCACTACAAGGCTGATCGACAGAATCACTTGAGTTATTTGCCTGAAGTTGAAATTCTTCAAAGCACTCTGTCCACAGTACCTAGCAAAGGCAAAGCGTCATTGATGAAGGAATTCGTCCCCTTGATGGAAAGTTACATCAACCTATTTCCAGCTCCATAGCTTATGAATCTGCAAGCCAAGATACAGCAGCTAAAGCTTCAAGGCCATCTTCTTCACCAAAAGCGCCATGTGTCATGACTGACTGTGAGCTGCTTATAAGTCTTCATCGGAAACTTGAAAAGAACCATGATGTCTACTACACAACCTTATTCTTGTAGATGTGGTTGGGCCTCCAAGTGCAGAGGTTTGTAGGATAGTAGCAAATTACCCTCAAGTGGATGATCTAAGGTTTATCAATCCATGGGAGGCGTAGGATTAAGATGGTCTCTCTCAAGCAACCCTGCAACCAAATATCAAAGAATCTCTTGTGTCCCCAACACACCCAATACAATGGTAAATTCTATAGGTGCACTAGTTCGGCGAAGAGATGGTGATACAAGTGCAATATGGATGGTAGATATAGGTTTTTGTAATCTGAAAATATAAAAACAGCAAGGTAACTAAAGATAAAAGTGAGCGTAAACGGTACCGCAATGCTAGGAAACAAGGCCTAGGGTTCATACTTTCACTAGTGCAAGTTCTCTCAACAATAATAACATAATTGGATCATATAACTATCCCTCAACATGCAACAAAGAGTCACTCCAAAGTCACTAATAGCGGAGAACAAACAAAGAGATTATTGTAGGGTACGAAACCACATCAAAGTTATCCTTTCTGATCGATCTATTCAAGAGTCCGTAGTAAAATAACACGAAGCTATTCTTTCCGTTCGATCTATCATAGAGTTCGTACTAGAATAACACCTTAAGATACAAATCAACCAAAACCCTAATGTCACCTAGATACTCCAATGTCACCTCAAGTATCTGTGGGTATGATTATATGATATGCATCACACAATCTTAGATTCATCTATTCAACCAACACAAAGTACTTCAAAGAGTGCCCCAAAGTTTCTACCGGAGAGTCAAGACGAAAACGTGTGCCAACCCCTATGCATAAGTTCACGAGGTCATGGAACCCGCAAGTTGATCACCAAAACATACATCAAGTAGATCACGTGATATCCCATTGTCACCACAGATAAGCACATGCAAGACATACATCAAGTGTTCTCAAATCCTTAAAGAATCAATCCGATAAGATAACTTCAAAGGGATAACTCAATGCATTACAAGAGAGTAGAGGGGGAGAAACATCATAAGATCCAACTATAATAGCAAAGCTCGCGATACACCAAGATCGTACCACCTCAAGAACACGAGAGAGAGAGAGATCAAACACATAGCTACTGGTACATACCCTCAGCCCCGAGGGTGAACTACTCCCTCCTCATCATGGAGAGCACCGGGATGATGAAGATGGCCACCGGTGAGGGTTGCCCCCTTCGGCAGGGTGCCGGAATAGGGTCCCGATTGGGTTTTGGTGGCTACAGAGGCTTGCGGTGGCAGAACTCCCGATCTATTGTGTTCTCCGATGTTTTTAGGGTATATGGACATATATAGGCGAAAGAAGTCGGTCAGGGGAGCCACAAGGGGCCCACGAGGGTGGGGGCGCCCAGGGGGGCAGGCGCGCCTCCCTGCCTCGTGGCCACCTTGTTGCTTCCCTGACGTACACTCCAAGTCTCTTGGATTGCTTCCGTTCCAAAAATAACTCTCCCGAAGGTTTCATTCCGTTTGGACTCCGTTTGATATTCCTTTTCTTCGAAACATTGAAATAGGCAAGAAAACGGCAATTTGGGCTGGGCCTCCGGTTAATAGGTTAGTCCCAAAAAAATATAAAAGTGTATAATAAAGCCCATAAACATCCAAAATAGATAATATAATAGCATGGAACAATCAAAAATTATAGATACGTTGGAGACATATCAAACCACTGTTGGGTTAAGCATCTGTTCGCTGCAATTCAAGCCAACATGACTGTGACGCA
Source organism: Aegilops longissima (assembly GCA_021605205.1). Lineage (NCBI taxonomy): Eukaryota > Viridiplantae > Streptophyta > Magnoliopsida > Poales > Poaceae > Aegilops > Aegilops longissima. The sequence continues at coordinate 245,875,344 of CM038679.1, forward strand.
TAACTCTGTGTGCAAAAACCACTACTATCTTCGTAATATATTCGAAAAATCATGGGCCATACTCTCGCACCTCAAGACAGATGAAGAACTTGCAGCTGAAGAATTTCAAATGAACTTTGACTGGGCTGAACCGCCATGGAAGAAGTTAAAAAAAATTCAAGTTCCTCCTCTGATGCCAAGTTCAGAGTCTTCATCACGCTCCACTGATGAAAATGAAGTTGTTGAAGACACATCTGCTAGTCCTTCTGCACCGCGCGACCCCAACAATGTGGGCGCTCCATCGACCTCTCCTTGATGTTTTCCTTCAGGGGCGCTAGTTCTCAAATTCCTCACCTTTTGGTCATTTGATGATAAAGGGAGAGAAGTTTGAGTTAGTCTTCGAGCAGGTCCTTATATGGGTTGTTTTTTACTTAAGTTGCAACTCTTGAACTTTTCTGGATGTGCTCTTGATGAGTTGTAACTTGATAAATGTTGGTCGTCTCAATCTTATGATTCATTTGACGTGCATGCTTTGTTATTCAATATATCTGCTCATGCATGCACAATTTCACCAGACACCAATTTTCATCATGCATTCATATTCTTCAAATATCTTATGATCATACATGATTGGATTCCAAGATATAGGGAGAGATCTCCACAATTTTAACCTGCCATGTACATTTACAATCCAAAGCAAATTCCTCATATGCAAATCTTCAGGGGGAGTTCCTCGATATTTTGTAACCAATTTCTTCAAACTATGTACGTACACTTCAATTATTTTTACTCCCATTGAAACCTAACCAATTTGTCATCAATCACTAAAAAGGGGGAGATTGTAATTGCATCACGTGCCCCCTTAGTCGTTTTCGAGTATTGAAGACAAATAGGTTGAGGAACTAATGAGTTTGTGAGTGTACACAGGAGACAGAGTCCCAAAAGATTTGGTTTAACACATGGAAGATGACCCCTAAAAATGAATTTTCTTCAAGTGAAGAAATTGATGTGAAGACTTTGAAGCTTGAAGACTTTTGTTTTCGTAGTTTTCTTCTTCTTATTTGAGTCATAGGAAAAACTACATTGTTAAACGGGGTCTAGGTGAAACATATTTCACATGTCCAAAGTGATGCTCAAACCTACTCAAATCTATACACAAAAGCCGCTTCGAGTGAAACCTTTGGAAATCTCCAGTACAGCTAACGCAATTGCTAGCGATGGTGACGAAGTTCATCTAGTCGCTGATGAATTTGGCACACCGAGGAGTTGGGAGTTCGCTAGTGCAATCTTCCTAAAAGTGAGGAAATTGAGTGCCCTAATGAATTTGAGAGTTCAAATTCTCACTGTTGTTGCACCGCATGCCAGTTGTCGAGTGGATCCTTATCCTGACAACGGTCGAATTAGAGAAGGGCATTTATGACAATTCATGTCTGGTTGCCGTGGCTATAAATAGCCGCCCCCACAGCCACTTGTTGGTTGGCTGCTCTGAGAGTACTTAACACTTTTCATAAGAGAGCAACCCATCCTCTGACGATTTTGAGAGAATCCTAAGTAAGGAAAAAATCCAGAGCCAAAGTGATTGAGCCACTGAAGAGATTGATCTGTGTGATCCGACGCCTATTACCTTTGAAGATTGTCATTCTTCCATATGGTTAGGCTCAAGTTCTGAGTATACCAAGAGTCATTGTGGCGTGCCGGTGAACAAGTTTGTGAAGGTTTTGGAAGTCTACCTTGAAGACTTATCACGAGTGATTGGACGAGATCTGCGGGTTTTAGTTCAAGAGGAACCTCTGAGTTGCGACTCAGCCGCCACAACCAGACGTACAGTCGATGCAGCAACTAGAACCGGTCTATAAAATTCCATTGTCTTCACCAAGCCAACCTGGTTTCAAATTCCTCAACTCTCTCTTACATTATTCCGCTGCTGAAGAATTTGTGATATATGCTCTGATGAATTTGAACTGAAGAATTTCATCACGCTATCTTTCATTTCCTCAGTTCATATTCTTCATGCTTGTATGAATGTATGATTGCATGTTCTTCACTCTTATGTATCCTGATTGCATGTACTCCGATTATGTGATGACTTAGTTTCCCTCGTGTTTCTATTTCTTCATTCTGATCTTCGTCAAATTCTTCAAAGTTTGACGAATCTCTAAAAATCTTCCATTCACCCCCCATTGGGAGATAACCTGCGCTTTTAAACTTATTATCTGAAAATATCACTTAACCATTGGACCCTCCTTCCGGAGTAGATCGTGGTTGGTCTCCATCCTGTATAGCTTTTGTTAGCTTGTTCATGTAATGATTTTTGCTTGCCATTCAGATTCACGGGAACCATGAAAGCATGAAGGGAACCTGAAGTCAAAATTCCAGGATTTTTTCACGTGTTTAGTTCATGCATTCTAGTGATCCGTAATCTGAGTGTGTTGGTATGAATAACTTACACTAATCCATGACAATTGTGTAATATTTCCTCTGAAAGGGCCTTGATGTATTTCACATCAGTGGAAAAGTTTCACTACAAAAAATAGACACATCCGTGACATTTTGGGCCGAACGAAAATTTTTTTCTGTCATACTTATGACACTTCTATGAGGATAATTGTGACAAAACCCGGTATCATCGTAGATGTGGTGGGGTCCAACTTCTATGACAAAAAATCATGACAGAAAATGGGCTTTTCGTCCTGAGCGGGCCGGATACACAGCTGCATGACATTCTTTGGGTCGTCCATGACGAAAAAAACCGTGGTAGAAGCGAGGGCGAGGAAAATATCGGGGTGTTCCCGGTTACGGTGGCTGGTCAGGGCCGAGCGATACGCGTTTCTCTCATACACGCATGCGCGTGGGTGCGAGGCGTAGGGCTCTAACTGAACCGGGGCGAGGGGTTGGGCTCTAACTGAACCCGAGCGATTGCACTGCAGGCTACGCGTTACTGAACTCGAGCGATCGTCGATGGCTGTTAACTGAACCCGATCGAGCGATTCCTTCGCTATTGCTGCTAACTGAAGCCGATCGATGCTCCCTCTAGATGAACAAAGGAGCTTTGGGGGGGGTTGATGAACAGTTCCCGTGGGGTGGATGAACAGGACCCCGTGGTGTTGCCTCTAGATGAACAGGACCCCGATCGAACGAGCCGGTTGGGGCTGGATGAACAGGACCCCGTGGAGAGAAGGATGAACAGCGCCACCCCGTGGAGGGCAGGATGAACAGTAGACGGTGGATGGATGGATGAACAGTAGCCTGTGGAGGGGTGGTTGAAAAAGAGCCCGTGGAGAGGGCTGGTTGAACAAGAGTGGTGGAGAAGCGCGGTGGAGGCTGGATGAACAGGAGCCCGTGGATGAACAATGCAGTGGAGGCCGGAGGAGGTCGATGGTGGATGAACAGAGCCCATGGAGGCTGGAGGGGTCGACGGTGGAGATGAACAGATCCGTGGAGTCTCGTTTTGCGGCACGCCACACCCTCCCGGCGAACAGGACCCCTGCTTGATCGAAGCGCCCAACACAAGTCCGCTTCCTCCGTTTTGCGGTACGCCACACCCTCCCGATCAACAGACCCCCGTTTCGACCGTAGGAGGTTTGTTTCCTCCGTTTTGCGGTACGCCACACCCCTCCCGATCAACAGGATCCCGTTTCGAACGTGGCCGGTCGAACACAAGGCCGTTTCCTCCATTCTGCGGTACGCCAGGCCTCGTTTCCATTGGTTGTTCCGTACAAGCCCTCCCGATGAACACGACGACGCATTCAGTTCCGACCCAGCCGGTTGGCTCCACATGAACACGACGACGACGCAGTTTCTCCGCTCTGACCCAGCCATGTACACGAGCCCTGGTCGTATGTATGCGCGAGTAGGCGTTCGAGACCCTGCCCGTATGTACGCGACGCGGGTCAGATTTTCTTTCTTGCACACCGGCCGCTGTAACGACGTACATGCTACGTCGCGCGCCTCTACTATGACACGGCGGCGCCTCTACATCGACCAAGATGTACGCATAACGTCACGACCAGAATGACAACACTACGTACGCTTCGACCAGGTGGTCCCGACTGTCAGGCACTTCCTTGCGTGCGAAGATGTAGCTGGTGGGTCCCAGTAGTTAGGGGGGTGAATCATTTTTTTTTGCCCGGATGCACTTCCTTGCGTGCGAAGATGTAGCTGGTGGGTCCCAGCAGTCATGGGGAAATGTTTTTTCGCGAAATACGGTGGCCCGTCCGGTGGGTCTCCTCTGTCAGGTGGAGGAATAATCATTTTGCGCGTAATAAGGAGGCACTTCCTTGCTGCGCCATGGACCCATCTGTCGCCTCTCCACGCTGACCCACGCCCGATGGAAGCCGCCTTGATCACGCTGACCACGCCGCGCCGAGAGCACCAGGGCGGTGGACGATCGCGAGGCCTAGGAAGGGACGACGCGAGCCGGGAAGACGCGGCGATGGATGCCCACGCCAGAGGAGTACGAGGGTTCACGGTTCATTGTGGTGTGAGGCTGTCGCTGCCGCAGAATAACAGGGGTGTGGGTGAGTAGAGGGATGGCCGGCCAGCGGTGGGAATAGTAGGGGCGGTGAGGCCTCCGCGCGTAACAGCCGCCACGGAGGCGAGGAGCATGCGGCACGACCGGCGCTGCTTTGGGCGGCTGGAGCAACAAGACCAGAGGTTGAAGAAGCACTACGGTCGTTGGATGGACATCGTACGGTCACTGGAACTAGAATCGTTCATATTGACTAAGTTGACAAAACACTCCGTCCCCGTCAACTTAGTAGGCCCACAAGTCAGCCTCCCACCAAGGTGGGTCCCAACTAGCAAGGGGAGATTCATTTTTTGTGCGTAATAAGAAGGCACTTCCTTGCTTGCGAAGATATAGCTGGTGGGTTCGACCTGTCAGCGGTGGGAACGTTTTTTCACGAAATACAGAGGCCCTTCCGGTGGGTCCCAGCTGTCAGGTGGAGGAATCATTATTTTGCGCGTAATAAGGAGGCATTTCCTTGCGTGCGGCCGTGGACCTATCTGTCAGCCTCTCCACACATAGTCTACTTCCGATGGTGTCGTTCGTTGACCACGTTGATCACCCCGCGCCGAGCGCATCCATGGTGGTGGACGATGGCGAGGCCCCGGACAGCAACGAGCCGGAGATGGGAAGACGTGGGAGTAGAGTCGCAGACAGAGAGGTGTACGAGGGTTAACTAGTTCTGGTGCGGTGTGGTTCGGCAGTCGGTGGAGAAGAATAGGAGGTGTGGAGTGGTGGAGGGATGGCCTGGCCAACAGTGGAGTAGCACTTCACAGCGAAGCGTGCTAAGCAGAGCTGCTAGCAGCAGGAGGCGGGAGCAGGTGGTCCCGGCGGCGCTGGAGGAAGAAGACGAGAGATTGAAGATGGATGCCGGTCCTTGGATGTATATCCAACGGCTAACGATGTCAAAATCATTTGTTGACTAAGTTGACAACGACTTGCATTGGCTTCGGCCTATTGGCCCACATTTCAGCCTCCAAAAATGTGGCACGTATTCAACCCATTTTTTCAGACTTTACAGTATTTTTTTGCGGGGTAGAATTTACAGTCCATTTGATCTTTTTTTAATTACAGTCCATTAGCTGGGTTGGTTGAACAAATAATGTAGCGTCCATGCAGCCCGTTTATGTTTTTCCTAAAAAAATTCTAGGCCATTTGCACTTTCTCGAAATACACGATTTTGTTGGGCTGATTCTAATTATAATGTTGGGGTGGGCGCAGCAATGTTATCAAAAAATAAACAGGGGCTGAGAATTTTGTTTTATATATATATATATATATATATATATATATATATATATATATATATATATATATATATATATATAATAAGTGATTTATTATTACATTGGTCCTTAAATCTTACCAAGCTTTTGTACACAATCACCAGGATTTTCGTTGCCAAAAAATCCAGGATTTTATTGTTAAGAAATTATTTTATAAGTTAACAAGATGTGGGATATTGTTTTCTTACATATGTAAGTATCTGTTAAATATATGATGACAATAACAACAATATATAATAACATATCAAATAATTTAAATATATATAATATAGTTAGAAGGGAAACATAAGTTGGACCAGGCGTTCCTATTCTTATATAGAAAAATAGAACAGACCTTTGCATTTTCTTCAAAAAAATACATAAATTGGGTTGCCGATGTTTCAGGAAAAATAAAACCTCGAATGGGAGGTCCATAGGCCGGTCGATACATGACGGCCCTCAAGAAAATATAAACAGCCTTATGGACCTCCCAGGTCGTGGGCTGCGCATGTTAAAAAAGAAAGCCTAGACGGGGTAGCCCAAAACCCAGCTGATACTTGCTTCCCTAGTGATAATAAATGATACCTACCAGCTCCCCGGCTTCGTTGTGAATTTATCTCCTATAGTAACTACGTTGAAGCACCTAAAAATGTAACTATGTTGACAAACCCGTGGGCCCCAACGTCAGTATAGCATTAGGAGGAAGTATTTTTGCCTCTGCCTTTATTGACATGTGGGTCCCAATTTTCATCTACGCACACCACGTCCTACACTTGCCAAAACTTTGTCCCTCGTTTTCTCGCTTTTTCGCACACTCGACATTGTGTGGGCATTTTGAAAATAGCATATCTTTTTTACTGTGCATCATATGAAGATGTGCTATGCATGAATGTTGATCACCATGATGTTAACTGGCTAGTAGTTCCAGTTTCGACCATGAATAAAACCTCCGGCATGATGTTAACACTGTTTGAAAAGGCCGTGTTAATATAAATGCTCTGCCTCTGAAAGTTGAAGTTTCTTATCTGAAACTGAACTTTGAGTTCCTTATCTGAAACTGAAACTTGCAGTTCTTCTCTGAGAACCACATTGTCTGCACTTTTATACTCCTATGAAACTACATTTTTTAAGTGCTAAAAATAGATCTCTAGAATTCATAAAATACTTCATATGCTCAATACTGCAAATCTAAAATTGAAAAGACATTCATATATGAAAGTACTCTCAGAATACACAACACAAAACACAATTCACAACCTGCAAATACTAACAACCCTAAGCTCCTCCTGACAATTCACAACCTGCCTAACTATTGGTCTAGGGGGGGGGCAAATCCCTCCTATTCCTCGATGGCACCCTGTAGATGCTCGATCCTTCAATCTCTGGTGGGTGCTCCATCTGGATCGATACTCCCACCACCGCTCCCTCACGATCGGATTCGGTGAATCTGTTTGCTCCATGGCCCAGAGGAGCAGCTCTATGTACTCCCGCGCGACTCCCTCCGGGAGTATCGCCGCCTTTTCGCTTTGTTGCAGATATTTGGCCATGGATGTCGCCGTCGCCGCTAGTTGGTCCTTGTTGTCAAACCAAGACTGTATCTCCAACATCCTAGCTAGCTTCACAGGGTCGCCATCTGCGATCCGCATGTATCGGTTGTACTCCTCCATCGGTCTACTTCTCCACAGCACCTTCACGCGCCGGCGCTGGTTTTTGAATGGAATAGGAGAGGAGCAGCGCTAATTTTGGTTTAGAACGGGAGAGGAGCGACGCTGGTTTTGGATTGCAACAGGAGAGGAGGGGCGGTGGTTTTGAAATGGAAGAGGAGAGGAGCGGCGCTGGATTTAGATTGGAACAGGAGAGGAGCGGCGGTGGTTTAAGAGGAGAAGAGCGGAAGAGTAGCGCTGGTCTTGGAAGTATTTTTTGTTTTATGATTTTAGGTCAAAGTTTGACCACGCATCGTATTTGACAAGCAAAATGTGAATGCATGTCACCAAAAATTGTATCGTTTGCTTCAGATATCTGGATGTACTTTCAAATTATATTATTTTTGCAACGTATAACATATATTTTATTTGCGAAAATCATGGTCAATTATGATCCAGAATAAAAGGGAGACTAGTTAATGTGGGGTCGTTTTCTTAATTGAAGGGTAAATTGATTTTGATTTTGATCCAGTCCACACAAGACGGGCCCTCTCGTCCAATCCTAAATCGCTGTCAGACGCTCCTCTCCTCTTCTCCATTGCAAAACCACCTCCTCTCCTCTCCATCATCTCCATTCCAAAACCACCGTCTCGCCTCTCCCTCTTCTCCATTGCAAAACCACCTCCTCTCTCCTCGGACGAGGATCCCTAACATAGCCCATCCTGCCATTGAGACATTGACACATGGGTCCCACCTGCTGGGCCCACCGTCAAATGAATCGAAAGGCGGGGAACCTCTCCTCTCCATCATCTCCATTCCAAAACCACCGTCTCGCCTCTCCATCTTCTCTATTGCAAAGACCACTGTCTCTCCTCCCATCTTCCAAAGCTAGCACCGGACCACTCAGAAGGACATCTATGGAGGGGATGCAGCAGCAAATCAGGCAGATCGCCGACAGCGACCAGGCAAAGTTAGCCAGGTTGAAGGAGATCCTTACTTGGTTAGCCAGGTTCCACAAGTATAGGGGATTGCAACAGTTTTCGAGGGTAGAGTATTCAACCCAAATTTATTGATTCGACTCAAGGGGAGCCAAAGAATATTCTCAAGTATTAGCAGTTGAGTTGTCAATTCAACCACACCTGGATAACTTAATATCTGCAGCAAAGTATTTAGTAGAAAAGTAATATGGAAGTAACGGTAACGATAGCAAAAGTAATATTTTTGGGTTTTGTAGTAATTGTAACAGTAGCAACGGAAAAGTAAATAAGCAAAGAATAATATGTGCAAAGCTCGTAGGCATTGGATCGGTGATGGAGAATTATGCCGGATGCGGTTCATCATGTAACAATCATAACATAGGGTGACACGGAACTAGCTCCAATTCATCAATGTAATGTAGGCATGTATTCCGAATATAGTCATACGTGCTTATGGAAAAGAACTTGCATGACATCTTTTGTCCTACCCTCCCGTGGTAGCGGGGTCCTAGCGGAAACTAAGGGATATTAAGGCCTCCTTTTAATAGAGTACCAGACCAAAGCATTAACACATAGTGAATACATGAAGTCCTCAAACTAAGGTCATCACCGGGAGTGGTCCCGGTTATTGTCACTTCGGGGTTGCCGGATCATAACACATAGTAGGTGACTATAGACTTGCAAGATAGGATCAAGAACTCACATATATTCATGAAAACATAATAGGTTCAGATCTGAAATCATGGCACTCGGGCCCTAGTGACAAGCATTAAGCATAGCAAAGTCATAGCAACATCAATCTCGTAACATAGTGGATACTAGGATCAAACCCTAACAAAACTAACTCAATTACATGATAAATCTCATCCAACCCATCACCGTCCAGCAAGCCTACGATGGAATTACTCACGCACGGCGGTGAGCATCATGAAATTGGTGATGGAGGATGGTTGATGATGACGACGGCTACGGATTCCCCTCTCTGGAACCCCGAACGGACTCCAGATCAGCCCTCCCGAGAGAGTTTAGGGCTTGGCGGCGGCTCCGTATTGTAAAACGCGATGAATCTTCCTATCTGATTTTTTCTCCCCGAACACGAATATATGGAGTTGGAGTTGAGGTCGGTGGAGCACCAGGGGGCCCACGAGGCAGGGGCGCGCCCAGGGGGGCAAGCACGCCCCCCACCCTCGTGGCAAAGGTGTGGGCCCCCTGGCCTTGATTCTTTCGCCAGTATTTTTTATTATTTCCAAAATAATCTCCGTGGAGTTTCAGGTCATTCCAAGAACTTTTGTTTCTGCACATAAATAACGCCATGGCAATTCTGCTGAAAACAGCGTCAGTCCGGGTTAGTTCCATTCAAATCATGCAAGTTAGAGTCCAAAACAAGGGCAAAAGTGTTTGGAAAAGTAGATACGACGGAGACGTATCAACTCCCCCAAGCTTAAACCATTGCTTGTCCTCAAGCAATTCAGTTGACAAACTGAAAGTGATAAAGAAAAACTTTTACAAACTCTATTTGCTCTTGTTGCTGTAAATATGTAAAGCCAGCATTCTAGTTTTCAGCAAAGATTATGAACTAACCATATTCACAATAACATTTAGGTCTCATGTTTACTCATCTCAATGGCATAATCAACTAGCAAGCAATAATAATAAATCTCAGATGACAACACTTTCTCAAAACAATCATAATATGATATAACAAGATGGTATCTCGCTAGCCCTTTCTGAGACCACAAAACATAACTGCAGAGCATCTTTAAAAATCAAGGACTGACTAAACATTGTAATTCATGGTAAAAGAGATCCAGTCATAGTCATACCCAATATAAATTAATAGTAATGGATGCAAATGACAGTGGTGCTCTCCAACTGGTGCTTTTTAATAAGAGGGTGATGACTCAACATAAAAGTAAATAGATAGGCCCTTCGCAGAGGGAAGCAGGGATTTGTAGAGGTGCCAGAGCTCGATTTTTGAAATAGAGATAAATAATATTTTGAGCGGCATACTTTCATTGTCAACATAACAACCAAGAGATGGCGATATCTTCCATGCTACACACATTATAGGCGGTTCCCAATCAGAATGGTAAAGTTTATACTCCCCCTCCACCAACAAGCATCAATCCATGGCTTGCTCGAAACAACGAGTGCCTCCAACTAACAACAGTCCCGGGGGAGTTTTGTTTGCAATTATTTTGATTTGATTTGCATAAAGCATGGGACTGGGCATCCCGTTGACCAGCCATTTTCTCGTGAGTGAGGAGCGGAATCCGCTCCTCTTGAGAATAACCCGCCTAGCATGAAAGATACGGACAGCCCTAGTTGATATATGAGCTATTCGAGTATACAAAACAGAATTTCATTTGAAGGTTTAGAGTTTGGCACATACAAATTTACTTGGAACGGCAGGTAGATACCACATATAGGAAGGTATGGTGGACTCATATGGCATAACTTTGGGTTTAAGGAATTGGATGCACAAGCAGTATTCCCTCTTAGTACAAGTGAAGGCTATCAAAAGACTGGGAAGCGACCAACTAGAGAGCGACAACAGTCATGAACATGCATTAAAATTAATGAACATTGAGTGCAAGCATGAGTAGGATATAATCCACCATGAACATAAATATCGTGAAGGCTATGTTGATTTTGTTTCAACTACATGTGTGAACATGTGCCAAGTCAAGTCACTTGAATCATTCAAAGGAGGATACCACCCCATCATACCACATCACAACCATTTTAATAGCATGTTGGCACGCAAGGTAAAACATTATAAACTCCTAGCTAATTAAGCATGGCATAAGTAACTATAATCTCTAATTGTCATTGCAAACATGTTTATTAATAATAGGCTGAATCAGGAATGATGAACTAATCATATTTACAAAAACAAGAGAGGTCGAGTTCATACCAGCTTCTCTCATCTCAATCAGTCCATCATATATCGTCATAATTGCCTTTCACTTGCACGACCGAACGATGTGAATAATAATAATAGTGCACGTGCATTGGACTAAGCTGGAATCTACGAGCATCCAATAAACAGGAGAAGACAAGGCAATATGGGCTCTTGGTTAAATCAACAATAATGCATAAAAGAGCCACTTTAACAATTCAATCATGGTCTTCTCCTATCGACCCCCAAAGAAAAGAAAAGAAATAAAACTATTTACACGGGAAAGCTCCCAACAAGCAAAAGAAGAACAGGAAATATTTTTGGGTTTTCTTTTAATTATTACTACTACAGCAAGAAAAATAAACTAGCTAAAAGCTACTACTAATTTTTTTGTTTTTCTTAAGGTTTATTAAACACACAAGAAGAAAGCATAAAAAGAGAATAAACTAGCATGGATATTACAGTGAAAAAGTATGAGCACCGACATCTAGAAATGAGTGTGTAAACATGAATGTAATATCGGTGAGAAATACGTACTCCCCCAAGCTTAGGCTTTTGGCCTAAGTTGGCTTATTGCCACGGATGGCCTGGCAGATATCCAAAGTTATAGTTGGGGTCGTACTGAGATGCAGCAGTCATTGCATCGTGGGCTGCAGCTTGGAGGCGAGCTATCTCAGCCCTCCTCTTATACTCTTCCGCCTCCTCTCTAGTTATAAAATATTTCCCTTTTGCCTGAAAGTCAAAGAAAGTAGAAGCAGGGAGAGCGATGTGATAGGTGCGTCGTCTGTCAAAGATTAGTCGGTACTGGAGGAAAGTTCCTCTCAACAAAATGATGACGAACCATAGCCTCATAATCCAAATAAGCAGGAGGCAACTCAATATCATCCTCATGTATGGTTACACCAAGAAAATTAGCTATACGGGTTGCATAAATTCCACCAAAGAAATCTCCATAAAATCTTGCAACCTACGTGCAACAATGGCTCCCAAATTATAATGTTTATCTCCTAACACAACACTCCTAAGAACATTGAGGTCAGGGACACACATGTGACATGCTTCATCCTTACCATTTATGCACCTACCTATGAAGAGAGCAAAATAGTGTATAACTGGAAAACGAATGCTCCCTATGGTAGCTTGTGCTATGTCTCAAGATTCCCCCACAGTTATACTAGCAACAAAATATCTAAATTCAGATTTGCGAGGTTCACTAGTACTACCCCATTGTGGAAGTTTGCAAGAAGTGGTAAAATCCTCTAAGTCCATAGTATAAGAATTTTCATAAAGATCAAACAGGACAGTTTGAGAATTGCATGAAGATGAAAATTCAAACCTCCTCATAAAGGAACTAGTGAGATAGTGGTACTGGCGGCACTTATCTGCCTTGAAGCTCACAAGATCAGCGTTACGCAAATATGCGTTAAATTCTTCCTTAATTACTGCTTGATCCATGAAGTCCTCTGAAGGCCATTCACAAGGCCGCACGGGAGCGTCCCTTGGTGGTTCATCATCAGCATCACGCATTGCAAGCCTGGGTCCTTTCTTCCTTGAAGGACCACCTTGGTACATTCTCCTAAACATATTTCTTCCTCTGCAAAATTTCTGAAATTTTTAGTAACTTCAAATAAAAGTGAACCAAACTCAACAAAATTGATAGCAACTACTCCTACAAGTGCCTAGAGCCTATATCATGCATTAGAACTTCTTGGAACCATATAAATTTGACATGCAAGCTCAAGAACATGGTCACCTAGGCAGCACAAATTTGCAATGAATAAAGCACTAGAACAAAAACTAATTGGACCAATGGAGGAGTCACATACCAAGGAACAATCCCCCCAAGCAGTTTTGTGAGAGGTGCTTTGAGCAAGGAGATCGAAAATCGCAGCAAAATGAGCTAGAACTCGTGCTTGAGATGGTTGGTGATTTTTTTGGGAGGAAGAAGTGTGTGGGTGCAGGAATAAGTGGAGGGGAGCCACCGTGGGCCCATGAGGCAGGGGGCGCACCCTGGACCCTCGTGCCCAGGTGCTTTGCTACCCCTGATGTGTTCTTAGTGCCAGATATTCTCAAATATTCCAGAAAAAATCATATTTCAATTTCAGGGCATTTAGAGAACTTTTATTTTCGGGGTATTTTTATATTGCACGGATAATTCAAAAAACAGACAGAAAATACTATTTTTACTTTATTTAAACTAAATAACAGAAAGTAAAAGGAGGGTACATAAGGTTGTGCTTTCTAACTTCATCCATCTCATGCTCATCGAAAGGAATCCACTAACAAGGTTGATCAGGTCTTGTTAACAAACTCATTTCGAATAACATGAAACCGGAGAAATTTCGGATAACACTATGTTACCTCAACGGGGATATGCACATCCCCAATAATAGGAATATCATATTTCTTTTTGACAGTAGGAAGAAGAAATTCAAAACCTCCAAAAATAATTGATGGAACTTTTCCAATAGAATTTATACTGTGAACTTGAGGTTGTTTCCTCAGAAAGTGTATCGTATGCTCATTACCATTAACATGAAAAGTCATTGCCTTTGTTGCAATCAATAACAGCCCCTGCAGTATTCAAAAAGGGTCTTCCAAGAATAATAGACATACTATCGTCCTCGGGAATATCAAGAATAACAAAGTCTGTTAAAATAGTAACGTTTGCAACCACAACAGGCACATTCTCACAAATACCGACAGGTATAGTAGTTGATTTATCAGCCATTTGCAAAGATATTTCAGTAGGTGTCAACTTATTCAAGTCAAGTCTACGATATAAAGAGAGAGGCATAACACTCACACCGGCTCCAAGATCACATAAAGCAGTTCTAACATACTTTCTTTTAATGGGGCATGGTATAGTTGGTACTCCTGGATCTCCAAGTTTCTTTCGTATTCCACCCTTAAAGGTATAATTAGCAAGCATGGTGGAAATTTCAGCTTTCGGTATCTTTCTTTTATTAGTAATAATTTCTTTCATATACTTAGCTACGGATTCATTTTGAGCATATCAGTTAATCGCATACGCAAGAAGATAGGTCCAATCATTTCAGCAAAGCGCTCAAAATCCTCATCATCCTTTTTCTTGGATGGTTTAGGAGGAAAAGGCATGGGTTTCTGAACCCATCGTTCTCTTTCTTTACCGTGCTTCCTAGCAACAAAGTCTCTCTTATCATAACGTTGATTCTTTGATTGTGGGTTATCAAGATCAACAGCAGGTTCAATTTCTACATCATTATCATTGCTAGGTTGAGCATCATCATGAACATCTTCATTAACATTATCACTAGGTTCATGTTCATTACCAGATTGTGTTTCAGCATCAGAAATAGAAATATCATTTGGATTCTCAGGTGGTTCAGCAATAGGTTCACTAGAAGCATGCAAAGTCCTATCATTTTTCTTTTTCTTCTTTTTAGAAGGACTAGGTGCATCTACATTATTTCTCTGAGAATCTTGCTCAATTCTCTTAGGATGGCCTTCAGGATACAAAGGTTCCTGAGACATTTTACCAGTTCTAGTAGCCACTCTAACAGCATAGTCATTATTCTTATTATTCAATTCATTGAGCAAATCATTCTGAGCCTTAAGTACTTGTTCTACTTGAGTGGTAACCATAGAAGCATGTTTACTAATGAGTTTAAGTTCACCTTTAACTCTAGACATATGATCACTCAAGTGCTCAATCATATAAGCATTTTGTTTTAATTGTCTACCCAAATAAGCATTAAAATCTTCTTGCTTAACCATAAAGTTATCAAACTCATCCAAACATTGGATAGCAAACTTAGTAGTAGGGATTTCAGCTTTATCATATCTATAGAGAGAATTTACCTTTACTACTTGTGTCGGGTTATCAAGACCATGTGCTTCTTCAATAGGTGATGAATTAAGTCCATATATTTATTCAGCAGGCGGTAAATTAAGACCATGTATTTCTTCAATACGAGGTAAATTCTTAACATCTTCAGCTTTTATACCTTTTTCTTTCATAGATTTCTTTGCCTCTTGCATATCTTAAGGGCTGAGAAATAGAACACCCCTCTTCTTCGGAGTTGGCTTAGGAATTGGTTCAGGAAGTGTCCAATTATTTTCATTTGTCAACATATTAGTCAATAGAATTTCAGCTTCATCTAGTGTTCTTTCCCTGAAAACAGAACCAGCACAACTATCCAGGTGGTCTCTGGAAGCATCGGTTAGTCCATTATAAAAGATATCAAGTATTTCATTTTTCTTGAGAGGATGACTAGGAAAAGCATTAAGTAATTGGAGAAGCCTCCCCAAGCTTGTGGGAGACTCTCTTCTTCAATTTGCACAAAATTATATATTTCCCTTAAAGCAGCTTGTTTCTTATGAGCAGGGAAATATTTAGTAGAGAAGTAGTAAATCATATCCTGGGGACTACGCACACAACCAGGATCAAGAGAATTAAACCATATCTTAGCATCACCCTTTAATGAGAACGGAAATATCTTAAGGATATAATAGTAGCGAGTTTTCTCGTCACTAGTGAATAGGGTGGTTATATCATTTAATTTAGTAAGATGTGCCACAACAATTTCAGATTCATAGCCATAAAAAGGATCAAATTCAACCAAAGTAATTATATCAGGATCAATAGAGATTTCATAATCCTCATCAGTAACAAAGATAAGTGAAGTAGCATAAGCTTAGCTAATAATTTCTTAAGATCACTTCTATCATTGCAAGAAAGAAAGTCTCTAGTAGTTTCTTCATCCGTAACATAGCCCTCAGGCACAAAAGGCAATTCATATTTATTGGGAGAGCCTTCATCATCACTTTCATCAATATTATCAGTTTCAATAATTTCATTCTCTCTAGCCCTAGCAAGTTGTTCATCTAGAAATTCACCAAGTGGCACAGTAGTATCAAGCATAGAAGTAGTTTCATCATAAGAATCATGCATAGCAGAAGTGGCACCATCAATAACATGCGACATATCAGAATTAATAGCAGAAGCAGGTTTAGGTGTCGCAAGCTTACTCAAAACAGAAGGTGAATCAAGTGCAGAGCTAGATGGCAGTTCCTTACCTTCCCTCGTAGTTGAGGGACAAATTTTTGTTTTCGCGTCTTTCAAGTTCTTCATAGTGACCAGCAGATATAAATCCCAAGTGACTCAACGAATAGAGCTATGCTCCCCGGCAACGGCGCCAGAAAATAGTCTTGATAACCCACAAGTATAGGGGATCGCAACCGTTTTCGAGGGTAGAGTATTCAACCCAAATTTATCGATTCGACACAAGGGGAGCCAAAGAATATTCTCAAGTATTAGCAGTTGAGTTGTCAATTCAACCACACCTGGATAACTTAATATCTGCAGCAAAGTATTTAGTAGCAAAGTAATATGGAAGTAACGGTAACGATAGAAAAAGTAATATTTTGGGGTTTTGTAGTAATTGTAACAGTAGCAACGTTAAAGTAAATAAGCAAAGAACAATATGTGAAAAGCTCGTAGGCATTGGATCGGTGATGGAGAATTATGCCGGATGCGGTTCATCATGTAACAATCATAACATAGGGTGACACAGAACTAGCTCCAATTCATCAATGTAATGTAGGCATGTATTCCCGAATATAGTCATACATGCTTATGGAAAAGAACTTGCATGACATATTTTGTCCTACCCTCCCGTGGTAGCTGGGTCCTAGCGGAAACTAAGGGATATTAAGGCCTCCTTTTAATAGAGTACCGGACCAAAGCATTAACACATAGTGAATACATGAACTCCTCAAACTAAGGTCATCACCGGGAGTGGTCCCGATTATTGTCACTTCGGGGTTGCCGGATCATAACACATATTAGGTGACTATAGACTTGCAAGATAGGATCAAGAACTCACATATATTCATGAAAACATAATAGGTTCAGATCTGAAATCATGGCACTCGGGACCTAGTGACAAGCATTAAGCATAGCAAAGTCATAGCAACATCAATCTTAGAACAAAGTGGATACTAGGGATCAAACCCTAACAAAACTAACTCGATTACATGATAAATATCATCCAACCCATCATCGTCCAGCAAGCCTACGATGGAATTACTCACGCACGGCGGTGAGCATCATGAAATTGGTGATGGAGGATGGTTGATGATGACGACGGCGACGGATTCCCCTCTCTGGAGCCCCGAACGGACTCCAGATCAGCCCTCCCGAGAGAGTTTAGGGCTTGGTGGCGGCTCCGTATCGTAAAACGCGATGAATCTTTCTCTCTGATTTTTTTCTCCCCGAACACGAATATATGGAGTTGGAGTTGAGGTCGGTGGAGCACCAGGGGGCCCACGAGGCAGGGGGCGTGCCCCCACCCTCGTGGCAAGGGTGTGGGCCCCTGGCCTTGATTCTTTTGCCATTATTTTTTATTATTTCCAAAAATAATCTCCGTGGAGTTTCAGGTCATTCCGAGAACTTCTGTTTCTGCACATAAATAACACCATGGCAATTCTGCTGAAAACAGCGTCAGTCCGGGTTAGTTCCATTCAAATCATGCAAGTTAGAGTCCAAAACAAGGGAAAAAGTGTTTGGAAAAGTAGATACGACGGAGACATATCAGAGGTGTACCGTGCGTCGCAAGGATGAAGGCCGGGGGTGCTTAGACTGGGATGCTGAAGCTGGCTCTTTCAGTCCCTATCTTCCCCCTGAAGTTTCTGTGGTAGCATTTGGTTTGTAATCCAAACTTGGTCGAGCTGGTGCTATGTCCCCCTACCTGCCTAACTTATGTGGCGAACTTGTCTCCTGCTAATACTCAGTCCGTTCTAGTAGTAGTTGCATAATTGCCCATTTACACTGAGATGTTGTCGAATAATGGTTCTCTATGGTTGGGTTTCTTTAATGAAATCGGAGGGAACCCCCTCTTTCGATATATAAAAAATAGTGGCACTAGCGGTGCCAAAACATTGCCTCCAATTAATAGTGCCACTAGATTAAGGTGCAAAATAATAACATTACTGCTTTATCATGGCAGTGCCAAAACATTAGCACAAGAGCAGGATCAACATGCAGGATCTTTGGAAAAGGTCAGACCAAAAAGGAACATACCTCGTGATGGGAACCATATCTGCAGTCAACGCCATCGTAGAAGTGATGACACCAGTCACCAACATGGATGATTCAATTCGTGGGATCTTTTGGTGCAGTTCACCTAAAATGAAGCGATGTCCCATGAGCTAGCAGCTTCTTCTTCTTCTTTTTAAGAAAAGGGCTCCGGCCCCGCTTCCATTTCCATCAGAAAACGAAACCCACAGAGCTTCTTCATTAGTTGCAATAAAATTGAGCAACATCAAGGTTGCTCGTGAAGCTCCTGGAGAGTAGGCGGACTAGGACAGTTGCATCTCTAACGAAAAGAAGCAACTTATCTTAATGGGAAATTTAGCAGGACATGAAAAAAAGTGCCATTGATTCATATTACTGGAGGCATTACATTGAAAACAACATTGGTTTAACGTGTCCTTACTTTTAACAGTGTGACTGCTACATTTTACCAGTGGCATTACATAAGAGCGGCTCAGGGCAACAAACAGCAGAAGAGGATATCTGGGTTGGTCCCATTTTTGTTCGGTATATAGCCACCTTATACTGTGTGAGGCTAGCAAATTTAGTGCTGGACTTATTCTGTTGACTTGTCCCCTAGTCCCCACTTTCTTTCCTTTTTGAACAAATAGATCGGGTTTATATTGAGTTTGTACTGTGTTCCCTTTATTTCCCTATTAGACCTAGAGACCAGTTGGATAGCCAGTCTCTGCTACTTTTTGCCCCCATTATTTCCTCTTTCGACCAAGTCCTAGATTCAGGTAACAAATCTTCCCCCCCCCACCCCCTTTCTTCCTTGTTTGAACCAAGTACTACTAGATTCGAGTGCATGAACTAGTTTTACCTCTTAAGAGTAAAACATTAGGTGGTTTTCGAACAGCCGATCGATCCTATCTACACGAGGGGGCCTGAGAAATAGTAAAAGATACAAATGCAGCGATGTCAGGAGCTCGGGAAGTAGAGCAAGGCCGGTTTCGAAGGAAGTTATACCTGAGGATCGCCGGGATGTCGCTAGGTGGGCGGCGGGAGGTCGGATCTGCCCACACTACGGCAACGAGGAAGAAGGGGTGGGAGGCCCTCCCTCGCCAGTGATGCTTGGGAGAGAACGGCAAGGCACGCTGATCGGGACGCGCCGGCAGTGGGTAAGACCCATCGCCGAGGATGACCGCGTGAACATTGCACCTTCTCACCTTCCCCGGCGGAGAGGATCCGGCTGGATCAATGACCAGCGGTGATTAGAGAGAGAGTGTGGCCACCACTATCGTGTTTAGATCTGGAGAGGATGAGAAGTGTGAAGAGAGCAACACTAGAAAGCAAGCGCGTAGGCTCCTGCCTATATAGTGGAGTACTACTTTTCTTTTGTCTACCGGCCGGAGCCAGCTTGACCTCGGCAATGACTGTCGAGAAGTCTTCATGCACGTGCCCCGGAGGTGCAGTTGTCGTCATTTTTTTATCTGAAGCACCGGATTATAACATATAACACGAAAAAATGCCACATGACAAGAAATCATAACCTCGCTGCCCAAAGGAGACAAGATGAATCCCGACGGACAAACTAGACGAGGATCAAAGCTCAAATTAAAGATAAACTCTAGAAAAGGGGTCCGTCGATAGATGTCCTAATTAAAAGAAGCCGGCTTGACCTAGATGGCAGCCGAGTAGTCTTCGTGCATGTGCCCCCAATGACTAGCAGAACTCAATTGTAGCTGTTTAACCCTCGCAGTGATCCGAAGCACATGACACCTAATTTTGCGAGATGACAAGAAACCTTTTTTATATTTCTCACCAGAACTACAGCCCTGTACAATACATCCTGCACGATATGTAGACGATAGCCAATCCAGGCGTGTCTGCTGGAGTCTGGTCACATGCATGGACGAACTGATCTTCCGTGTCTTGCAGGGATCGTCCAGGTACCAAGGTGGAGTATGTACTTCTATTAACTCACCCGACTTGCGGGGCCAGGGAGTGTGCCTATGGTTGGTTCTCAATTGCGGTCCCACATGTGTGTGCAAACGCAATATGACGTGCGTTCCATTCGGAGAGCGGCGTGCGGAATCGACCGACCGTCTGGGTGCGACGCTAACGCGACGGGCGTCTTGTATACTCCGTACATGTGTACCGCCGTTTTCTTGAGGCTTTGCTCCATGGCGCAATCCATGGATACAAAATTAGTATACTGTACTATTTAAAAGTCGAGGGCGGGGCTTTTCCCGCGCGGTAGGCGGGGCAGTTCCGCCTAGTCGGTTCGACAGAGACGCGAGAAGATGAGGGAGTAGGCTGCTCCAAACGTAGGGCTGTGTGATTTGTGGTGAGTTATTCTTTGGACAGGTGGGGCCCGGTGATTTGACTTGCCATTATCATTTTAACTACGGCGCTACGACCGGCTTGAGTCTCCCGATTCCTGACCACCTCCATACAGGTGCCTCTCCCGATGCTCCACCATGTAGAGGCTGGCTCTTGCTTGAGAGCCCACTCCTCCACTTTTTCCTTGCCTCTTTCCCCCACATATGCAAAAATGCCATGTAAAGCGGGCTTATAGCCCACTATTGTACTTGATCCTACAGGTGCTAATCCTGCCACATAGGCATAAAGTCTTATGTGGCAAGTTAATTAAGAAGAGAGAGACTAGTTTGTTGACCCCAGGAAGAAACGGTGCTAAGCACGTGTACCTAGATGAAGCAAACTTAGCTACAAAAAACTAAGCACCTATGCATTGGGGACTTGAGTTGCTAAGCCATTTAATGCCCATAGCACCTCATCTAAGCACCATTTCATTGGAAGAGGTCACTCCTTGGCAAATGCAATAAATACTACGAAGAAAGAGATAGAGAGAAGTAAACAAAAAATACTCTTATAGCCAACCTTACAGCTAACCTTGTTGTATGAGTGACTAAGTGATGACTATGTATGACATGCCAACATCAGATAGCCTAACGCATCGTGTTAAATCTACAAGGGCGCCACCGCGCGAGCGAGGTGACGGTCGTGGTAGGCGCGACTATGATACAGGCTGCTAGCAGCCCTTGGATCTGAGATCGAACGGTCGCATGCTAAGTTGCTGAAAATTTGCAGAATAACCCTCCAGGATAGGATATTCACCCATAGGTCTAGAATCACGCCATGCAACCGTTCGATCTCAGATCCAAGGGCTCTCAGAAGCCCGTATCATGGGAGAATGGAAAGCTTCGTATCACGTGTAATTTTCCCGACACTTGACATGACATCGAAAGCCATTTAATTGGGCGTCGAGTAGACATGACATCTAATTGGGCCCCCACTGTACTGTGCATGAATCCATTTATCCACCAGGCAAGCCACTACCCTGCCATTGGCACGACCCCGCCGACATTTTTACAATCGATAAACTGCTCCTAGTCGTCTCGTCCTTTCACATTATGGCACTTCCACTAAATCCTAACCCTCCTCCCAAATCCATGGCGTCCCAAATCTCCATGGTCGGCAGTGAGTACAAGGTTAGAACCATCACCGGCGATGAGTTCGATGTCATATACACCCGTTCTTCCGCAACGGTGAAAGAATGCCCTTGCTCGCTTCAAACGCATGTTCTAAAACTCAAATGATGAGTGGGTCACTGGACTAGATGTTGAGTACACCACAGTCCTGGGATGCGAGAAGAAACTAGAGGCAGAGAAGAAGAAGCCCGCCGTGATCCAGGTTTGCGTGCATGACTTATGCTTGGTCTACCACATATGCCATGCCGACGTTGAGTGCGAGGAATTTAAGAACTTCCTCAAGGGCGGCCGAGTCAAATTCGTTACTGTAAACTTTAGGAACGACAAGGAAATCCTGGGTTGGATAGGCCTTGTTGTACGCGACCCCTTCAACCTCCAGAAGGAAGGGCTGGTGCCCTCCCTTGATCAGCCTTCAATGCTGACCCTGGCAGGAGCCATGGTTCATCCTTCATACGGTAAACTAGAGAAACCTCCGTACACGTTTCATCGTCATGCATGGCAGTGGAATGTACTAGATATAGACCACATCCACTACGCTGCAATGGATGGCTACCTTTGTTTCAATATCTACAAGGGTTGGATGAAGAGCAAGAGGCAAGTGTGTGGTTCAAGCAAAGAAGTATCGCCCAAGAGGAAGAGGGACAAGGAAGAAGTCGAGGACGTGGACGAGGACTCCGAGTAAGGTGGCAGTGTCATTGCTCATGGTGGTTCTAATGCAGTGTCTACCGGATTAGTTTCTTAGTTTAATTTCTAGTGTGCTTAGTTTTATTTGAGGGGTGTGTTGTGCTGAGCCCCCAGCAGAACTATGTTATGTTTCTTCTCGTTATATTTCGTACATTTCATCTTTTAGTTGGTATAGTACTACCACTCGTTTCTTGACATTATATACGTACAATATATATGGCCAACATCATATAGCCAGCAGTTTAGTTGTCAAAGAATTTCAGGGTGCTTAGTTTTGTCAAAGAATTCCAGGGTGCTTAGTTTTATTTGAGGGGTGTGTTGTGCTGGACACCATTAACTTATCATTGTGACAATCGGCTTATTTTTGTCATGTAACATGGTCAACGGGGTTTGACGTGAAAATAACAATGTCTAATGGCATTTCTGAGCAAACATCTAACTTAACGATGGATTTTTTAGATATCTAATTGAATTTTTGAGCAGGCATCGCATGGATCGATGGCATTTTTTGAGTAGTTGTAACTTCTAATGGCAAAACTGAGTAGTGATACACAACTAGTGGCATAAATAATAAGAACCCAAGAATTAAATAGGGCTAATTTCTTTATTTCTTTATACCTTTATGTGCGAAACAATATACGCTGCCTCCCGCCAGATTTTCTTTACAGAGGCAACATAGAATTATGAGTGCCCTGCTAAATTTTGGAATTATTCCGGGTTCGTTTGGCCTTTTTTATACATTAATTGAGTTTCTGGTCATTTAATGTGCATAATTCAAATTTGAACCACAAGCACATGCTCCCGTGCACCAAAGTTGACTGAAAAATCACATGTGTGTCCTCGGGTGAATTTCTAGGTCCCATGCAAGAAATGGGAATGAAATTCAAACATCTGGGCATTGTGGTTCGGCCGAGAACATTGAGAAGCTTGGTTTCAAAATTCTTGTAAATCCAAAACACGCCTGAAAATCATGAAACTTGGCATGGTGTCATGTCATGGTACTACCATGCTGTGGTAAAAAATTGCAGAATAGGAACAAGTTTTGGTATAAGTTTCTTGCAAACCGGAGCTTCTCTCAAGAAGGCTCGTGGTTACGAGAGGAACGTGTCACCTTTGTGTGCATAATTCAAATTTTAAATACAAGCACATGCTCCAAAGTGCACCAAAGGTGGTTGAAAAATCACATGTGTGTCCTCGGGTAAATTTCTAGGTCCCATGCCAGAAATGGGAATGAAATTCAAACATCTGGGCATCACGGCTCGGCTGGAAACATTGAGAAACTTGGTTTTTTAATTCCTTTAAATCCGAAACACGCATGAAAATCATGAAACTTGGCTTGGTGCCATGACATGGCACCAACATGCTGTGGTAATTTTGTTGTCCGATTTGCGAAGGCGCACACATTAACAATCAACAAAGTCATTTTGGAACAAGTGTTGTCACGTTACAATCGGAAACACAAGTATTATTGAAACCGTGGGTGTTCTATTTACCATTTACGTGCCGCCACGCGTCCCCTTTTTTTATTAGCTAGGAGGCGTCGTGCAGGGTAGCTATTTGAGTACGGGAGGTGTGCGATCAGACCCCTGCGCGTGCTTATCGGGAGGAGAGCCCTTTGACCTCCATCTGTCGTCCACCTCTCTCCCAAGGTCTCCATTAATGGCCCCGAGCCTCTGTTTAATGGCGTGGCAATGTCTCACTCGACTGAGATTTACAAGAGAAAAAAGAAAATCTGAAAATAAAATTTTGCACGGATCTTGATGTAAGATCCAATGGACCTATATAGCATCTACTGCGACTTATAGCAAGACTGATGAATATATATAAGGACGACGAGAGTGGATAATAATTGTCTTACATAATTAGGAAGATAATTAAAAAAGCCACATGCGGCTACGCCTGAAATACACAAGGGCAGAAGAAGAAGGAAGACGCATACAACAATCTGGCTCGCTGATCTCTACTTTCTTTATGCGCTGCAGGTCGCGGAGACTAGTTCTCGCGGCGGGCAATGATCTCTTTCATCAGTTTCATGTCCTTAATACGCTGCTTGGCAGCATCCATGGATTCCTCCACCAGCCTGTTGCGCTCGATGCGGAGCATGGCATTCTCGTCCATAAGTTTCTTGATGATGAAGCCCGTCCTCTGCAACATGGCAGCGGTATCCTCCTCCTGCTTCGCCCTTCCGGCGATCTTTGCCGTCAGCAGGTCGCGCTCGCCCCGGAGCTTCGCATTGCCCTCCCCCAGTTGTCGGATGACGCCGGTAGCCTCGTCCTGCATCCTCGCCAGCCGGAGATCTGATCCATCTGGCTATGGACTATCGCATGCATGCGCCTGTAAGAGTCCTCGCCGTCCCGCGAGAAATTTTCCCTGGCGCGGACATCTCTGATGCTTCCATGGCGTGGCCGGACCAGTCTGCTACATTGACGGTGCGGCGGGACCTCCGTGCTGCTTCGGCGGCGCGACGGGACCTCTGTGCTGCTACTTCTGTGCGGCTGGACATGTCGGCTGCTTTCGCGGCGAGGCGGGACATCTCTCGTGCTTCCTCTTCCATGCTCAGCTCTCCCTGGTGGAAATCTCTCGACCCAGAACTCACGCTGGCTATGGCATGATTGTTTTTTGTGGATGAGGAGTTGAGGAGGAATGTGCAGTCATCTTAGCATAGTAGTATTTATAACCGAGTACTACTAATACGCTCCTAAGTGGGAAACCATTTAGGTTGTGATCGGTGTGAACAGGTTTGCAATCAAATATAGCATGGTAGTAGTGGTAATTTGGAATGTGACGAGACACACTCAAAATTTATTGACGGTTCTAGTTTCGAAGTGCGGCACTATTCCCGGATGGCGTAACGTCGGCACGTTTTCTCGGCCGTGGTGTAGCATATGCCATGGTACTAGTTCTTTTTCTACTGCTATGTACGTGCAAAAACTGGCACCGTCGGATACATATCTTACGCTTGGCGTTCGATAGGAATAGCCTCGTGGCGAGCTATAGACTAGTCTTTTTTTCAGACGCATTACCCCTATCTCTCGGGACTTCTCGCACGCACCATCACTGCTCCCTAGGTCGATGCCACCCACATACAATTGTAGTCTGAGAAGAGGTGCACGCACACACTCGTCCTCTCTCACACATGCATCTGTAGCTACGAATTGTAGTGTTCTCAACCATCCGATTGGCTCTATCATAGGTTTCACGTTGCTCCTTGGCCTTGAGATTGAGATGTTTTAAATGCGGAGGCTAAGATGGAGGCGCGAGGTTTTGGTTAATGTGCGGGCCGCACACGGCACCAACACGACACGAGCTTCGTCTTCCTGGTGCGCATGCAGTCGGGTGAGTTGTCCAAGTATAGACACAACCAGGCCCTCATTGGTATCCACGCCTCGACTTTGGCTGGTCATAGTGGAGAGTAACATAGACCAGTTACTAGTCTATGTTACTAGTACCTTCATAGTGCATAGTTTAGCTCCATGGCGCAACCCATCGATACTACTATTGTACAAATGTATACATTTTTTAAAAGGCTAGAGGGCGGGGCAGTCTAGCTTGGTCTTTTCACGAGAGGCGAGGGCCTTTGTGATTTGACGGCTCATTATTGCTGGAAGGCAGGGCCTTGTGATTTGACTGCTCGTATAAATGTGCCGACGACCTGAGGAGGAGCAAAGAACCGTGCGGTATACTCAAGTTTTCCACTGGAGTACGACGGAGGAGCACGAAACACGGCAGCCCAGTGCCATATCCTCTACTCTCTACCCTTATTATATATTACTAGCAAGAGGCATTGTTCTATTGGCAATAAAGAATGATCTAATTTGCTAGTCATCTCATTTTTAGCACTGTTCTATTCATGCCTCGCAGAGAAGGTGACACGTGTGGTGAAACACCCGAAGCAAAATAAGAAACACAGGAGCAAAACAAGGAGGATTATCACCCCAAAAAAGAAGGAAGACGCACACACAAGTCTGGGGCACTGCTCTCACTACATGAAGGGTTGCTGGCCACGGAGTCGTAACTGCTTCTTCATCGCCTCCACGACCTCCATCTCCTTGCGCTTCTCCTCCGCCATCTTCATCATTGTGTCCATGACGAGGGGTTTCTCGACGCGAGCCTTCATCATCTGTTCCACGACCGCATTACGTACCTTGACAGCAGCCGGGTGCTCGATGCGGAGCTTCGCCAACTCCTCCTTCTGTTCCATGACGAGGGCCTGCAACATCTTCATCAAGGAACTACTATTCTCATGCAGCTTCTTCCAGCCGGCGTTCTCCTCCTTCAGCAGGTCGAGCTCGTGGCAGAGCTTTGCCTTGTCCTCCTGAAGTTGCAGGATTTCGCTGGTCGCCTTATTCTCCGAGGCAATGCTCTTCTTCAGCAGCATCACCAAGCCGGCGGTCAACCCCCCCTGCTCATTGAGCTCAGCGGGCATGTCGTCGAGGCTCTCCTTCAGCAGCTCCACCAAGCCGTGGATGAACTCCTTCTGCTTATTGAGGTGCTTATTGAGCTGATCAGGCATGCTGTCGAGGGATAACGACTCCAGCGCCGCCAGCTCGGCATGTTCGCCTCCGCATCTAGGGCGCTCCTGGGAGCCATCGCCTGCCCGTGAGAGATCTTTCGAGGTCTCTACGTGGCGGCGAGCCCTCTCTTTTTTTTCGCAGCCTTGGTTGCCGCTCCCTTGTTACAAGTAGTTCTCGACCTAGAGCTCTGCACACCGGCCATGGCAAGGACGGACGAAGAAGGAGGACTTATGAGGAAGGTAGAGTAATTTTCGGTTAGGTAGTTCCCCTTTTTATAACCTAAGTACTAGCACTAGTACTAAAACCTGCATAGTGGGAGCACGTTCAGGTTTGGTACGTACTGGTAGGTGTGAGCAGGCTTTCACTTAATTGTAGCACTAGTACTTTCTAATGTGATGGGGACAAGGTAAAGATTAATTGATAGTTTCTGGTTTCGAGGCCCGAAACGGCTCCCGATGAGTTTAGTGGAACATAAATTTCAAGTAGACTACACTGCTCAGATGCGTAAATATTATGTTACTATCAAAAATTGGCACATAATACTGAAGGAGACCAATGGAAGTACTACTAGCAACCCATGATTTAACTACTGCATGCGCATGATGGAGTAGTAATGTCTTTCTTCTGCCCTCACGTCCACTCAATTTGCATGCGCTGTATTAATTGACCATCAATGAAGTGAAGGACTTTACACGCGTCAAATTATCACATCGGGTGGATCTTGGTACAAAATTGCGTCCGCCCCTGTACCCGTGTGTGTGTGCGAGGGAATGGGTGCGTGCGTGGCGTGCGTGCACATCTTCGCTTCATGTTGTACCGCCAGTGCGGCTCAGGGAGGACGAGTACATTCTTCTGGAACTAGCAGCACGTCATTGTGATCAATCCACACAAGGATGTCGCAACAACGCCTCCACATGTGCCACGTGGCTTCATGAACTGTAAGAGAGACACTGTGTAGCGTGACATTGTGTTTTGCACATACTCGAAGTACTAGTAAGGTACACGTGCATTGCACACGCCAGATTTTGCAACCAAAGTACGAATAAATACCACACTGTAGCATGTAAGCTCTGAGTCATATATGCCTGATGTAGACCTTTGTTTAATTCTTATAGTTCATCTCATTCAAAATCAATTAGTTTATATAAAAAACCTAGGGCCTCTTTGGTTCATAGGATTTCCAAAACGCGGGAATAGGAAGAACATGGGATTAGAGTGGAATGTCGTCTTGAATCCTACAGGATGGTACGAGTGTTTGATTGAGCATAGAAAAAACACAGAATTCTTTCAAAGAGGTTTGAGTGGATGGGATGTTTCCTATGAAATCTAGTGCAAATGAATCATATGGGAAAATTCCTATGGTTTACAATCCTACGAATCAAACAACCAAGATAGGAAAAATTCCTAAGGATTAGAATCCTCCAAAATTCGTTCGAGAATCCTTTGAATCAAAGAAACCCTTAATCTATTTTATGATTCATGGAATTGTGCGTTGTAAAGCATAAAGTAAAAACAAATAATGGCAATTCAACTAGAAAAAAGTTTGGGCAGTTATGATACGGAAGATTCTAGAACAAAGGAGAACCACTATTGTTTTGAGATTTGTGCATTATGCTTAAGTTCAACCATGGAGTCTGCTAGATTGTACATGTGGCAAAATCCGGTGGGGGCTAGAAGATGGTGCGAGGGGCCGAGTGGAGGAGACTATGAAGGAGTGCACAATGCGAGATCGATATTTAGAGAGAGGGGCGAGAACGCGTTGTTGTTGCGCAGATGGCGAGCCATGAAAATGTCCCATGAGCTAGGGGCCAAGCATTGCTAATCCTTTACGAGGAGGGCCAATTCATCAACTTAAACCATTTTTACCAGCAATTGTCTAATGATCACATTCATATTAGCCTCGATATATAGTGATGTTAGGGGCGGGGCCCTTGCTGCCCCCTGCCTTCGCCATTGTGCGCGCGTGTGAGAGATGAAGCGGAAGGCATGGATGATGAGAGGGGCGTTGGATATATAATTAATGTGGGTGTATTAGCTATATATGTAATCCTATATAGAGAGGTATAGATTGATCGATGTGGACGTGAGAAAGAGGGTGAGACCTCACTAGATATATAGATTGATCGGTTCATGTGGAAAACTATGAAAGACCTAGCTCTACACACACACACACACATAGAGGAACATCGATGGTTGCGCATGCACGTGAGAGATAAAGAATGCCCGATATGATGGAGAGGGGGATGTGTGTGTGTGTGTGTGTGTGCCTTCATGGGAGACCGACCTGAAGAAAAAGATTGCATGTGTGCGATGGATAATGCCGACTGGTAGTGTGTGTGCATGCATGCACAAGAGAAAGTTAGTGGTACAATTATAAAGGGAAGACCAATGTGTGGGTGTAAAAGACTAGGTGAGGTCATAATAAATGTAAAGTTGAATACAAATATTTGAATAAGAGATCATGATGTTTGAAACCCATGCATGGATGAATATAACGGAGATCTGCGCGGTGTGGTTTGGGAACGAGCATGTTGCAATGTATACACATTTAACAAGGTCAGATTAGTTTGATTTTGAGATACCGATGGCAGACATCGTTTGGCCACATTGCATCTGTGCATGGACACAATATTCTAATTGGAGATGATGGGTGGCTTTCGCATCACATATCTATATCTATACCCCTATATATGTATATATTATATTTTTTTATATAGTGTGCGGATAACTTTAACTTTGAAAGATGGTTGTTGGATGAGGCCAATCCGATGGTGCAGAGCTGGCAAATTTCAGCACCACTGGCCGTTGGATATCATCTAGATTCCATCAGATTTTGCCACATGTACAATCTAGAAGACTCTGTGGTTGAACTTAAGCATAATGCACAAACCTCAAAACATAAGCACTTCTTCTTTGTTCTAGAATCTTCCGTATCAGAATTGCCCAAATGTTTTTCTACATGATTTGTTTTTACTTTATGCCTTACAACGCACAATTCCATGAATCTTAAAATAGATTAGCTTTCTTATAAAAACTAGATGATTTTGAATGAAATGAACTATAACAATTAAACGAACATCTACATCATGCATATATGACTCAAAGCTTACATGCTATAATGTGGTATTTATTCATAATTTGGTTGCCAAATCTCATGCGTGCAATGCACGTGTACCTTACTAGTCTAAATGGTGTCTGTGTGTGTGTTGTGCGTGTTAAACACATTGTACGTAGTATATCATACTAGTCTAAATTGTCTTTTTTGGGTACACGTTAAGCTTGTTCTCCCAGAATTTCAAGCCGCGCCTTGTTATGCTGAAATTTCAAGCTAGCGTCTCTGTCTATAGTGCTGCGAAACCCCCGCCACTTCAACCCGCGCCTTGTTAGCCCGAAATATTTAAGATATATCTTTGTCTCGTTGTGCTCCGACAACTCCCTCCATCTCAACCAGCGCCTTGCTATTCCAGAATTACAACGCGCGCGAAAACTCCCACCTCCTGTGAAATCCAGACACGCGAAATGCCCATGATACCCCTGAACCGAAAGATCCACCTCAAATCGGTGGGGGTACTTTCGTAACTTACCCCACATTTCGGACAAGCGTGTCCCTAAGCCATGGTTCCCCACTCCCATCCCATTCGCCCACCCATTCATACACCAAGGCCTACAAAACCCGCGAAGCCCCACACCCTCCTCTGTCCACCACCCAGACGGAGCCTCTTCCCCGACGACGTCGTCCACAACAACACCTCGATGTCCCTCATCCAGCGTACCGGATGAGGATCCGTCGTTGATCTGGTCGTCCCGCCGGTTCAGCCACCCCGTCCACCACCTCCAAGGAGCTGCCCCGACGTTCCCCTCGTCTTTCGCGCCACCTCCATTCCCACACCGTCGTCTTCACCTGCACCACCGGAAGAGCATCATCATCACCGTTTCCTCGGATGAAGTTGCGGCCTAATCGGCGCCACCAAAGAGGTTGTACAATAATCGCCGCATTTTCTTCTTGATTTGATCTCATGGTGCTGCAGGCGCTCGGTCCCGAGCCGACACAGTGCTGCTCCATCCACGATGGCGTCGCCGGCCACTTCCTCCATGGCGTCGCTCCCTCGGCGACGACGTCCACATCAGTAGGAGTTGCTGCTGCTTTAGCTCTCGCTCGCGCTGCTGCTGTGCCCTTGCTCTCGGTACCCTGCCTGGTCTGCTCTTGCTCTTGCTCACGCTGCTGCTCTCGCTCTTGCTCTTGCTCGTGCTGCTACTCTCGCTCTTGCTCTTGCTTGTGATGTTGCTCCAATTTAGCTACACTTCAGTCGACTGGATCGACTTTTGGGTCAGTCGATTTTCAGGGGGTGGGGGGCTCACCGGAGTTAAGGAAGAACCAGCCGCAGCAGGGAGGGGGCTCGCCGGAGAGGTACCCCACTATCTATCTTAGGGTTCAGGGTGGGGGCGGTGGTCGCCGGCGGTGGCGTGGGGATCGCCGGAGAAAAGCTCAAGACGGGGCCTCTGAGGATGGTCTGGGCGGCGGCGGACTGGCTGTGGGGAGTGTTTTTGAGGCGGGCGGCAAGCTCGCCGTCGCATGGGCGGGGCGGCTGTTTGGCCGGTGGTGGCTGGCGGCTCAGGGGTTGGAGGTTGAAGATGAACTATAGGCCCTTGATTTCGTATCCAACGGCTGCAAAATCGACTGACCAGAGATGAAAAAGTCAGTCGACTGACTTGTAGCCTCACCTCTAGTGCGTTCAGTTTCGATAGTAAAATTCAGTTTCGACAGCAAAATTCAGTTTCGACAATTAAGTTCAGTTTCGACAGTTAAATTCAGTTTCAACAGTTAAGTTCAGAGATGACCGGCTGATCTATACATCTAGCACTTTGTGGTTATGTATTTTACGTCATCTATTGGAGATGTTATTAGAATTCGACTCAGGTTAACATTGCCTCTCTTGTCCTGCTTCAGCCTCGGCGTCGTACAACTCACCGGAGCTGCTCCAACGATGAAACCCTCCATCACAGCGGAGCAGTACCTCGGGCTCCATCTCCAGACGCCTAAGATCTTCTTGCCCTCCTCCGACAGCCAAGTCAGCCGGAGCATCCTCACCGGCCAACCCAATCACGCTGAGATCGACATGGCTTCGCCAAAGAGGTTGTACACTTCTTGTATTTTGACTTAATCTCACCATGCTTCTTTGCATCCTGTGATCTTCCAATTCTTGTGAACCAAACACCAAGATTGGCAGAAATCCTGTGTTTTTAAATTCTCTATTTTGCACGTGCATTCCTATCCTATTCCTGTCTATTTCCTATCCCTACATTGTTAGAATCCTCAAATTCAAACAAGCCCTTACACAATTACTTCTGTTACGGATATGTGTCAAATAAAACCTTGTGTGGTTTGTCCTGCTCCTGTGTCAGGTTGTGTTCCACCCAGCTCAGCTGCTCCAACGACGGAAGGGTTCACCACAGCAGGGATCCGCTCTCCAAACTGTCTTTCGCCGCCTCAGATCTTCTTCCCCACCGCCGGCAGCCACGACAACTGCATTATCATCATCAACTGAGCAGATGACCTTGAGGACTACACGGGTCCTCAAGAGAGGTCACACTCTTCCGTGTCTGCTCACGTTATGCATCGCTTAATATGATGACATGCTACTTTATCGTCGTGTTCACCTATTAGACTCCGACTCAGGTCCAAACTTATGCTGAAACTTGACTTTTTAAATGGTTGTGGGGTACATTTTGGGGCAGCAATCAGTACTATCTGGTTAATCTCGGGTGTCTACTATGAGTTTCATGTTGGGTGCAAACAAACATTAAAGGAGCCATTATCTGTATTTTTTAACTAAAGCTATTATCCGCCTGCTATCATTTGGTTTGGGTCTATCCACAGTTTGCTACCATCACTCTGGATTTGTGCATGCACTCCTTACATAATCTCACTATGTTTTATTCCTATGCATGTCAGTTATTGTACACAATGGAACTGAACATGTTGAGCAAAAGAGACAAGCCTTGAGTGGCAATAAAATTTCATGCAGACGTCGCTCCATGGTGGGCGCAAAGGCAGCCCCCCCTCCACCCATTTCCGATCGTAATCAAGAGGAAGATAACTGTTCTAAGGGGGATTCAGAAGCAGAAGACCACTCCTATTTACCCCATGAGGTCTTCGCTCTAACCTGTCATGCTGATGTTAGTAATATCATGCATATGGTGCCTTGCATTGCTTACTGTATACATCAAAGATGTCATCTGTTTAGTTTAGACATGCTTTGTGTCAATGCCATCTGTTTAGTTTCTTTATCGTATATGTGAATCATGCAATGCCATCTTGTTTAGCCAGGCATCATATATGTGAATTTTGCAATGCCACCCTGGTTAGCCAGTCATCTTATATGTGTATCATGACATCATTTTTTATTACGTGTTAAATTTGTCAACAATTTTGGTACATTCAATTACTCTTCCTGTGCATCAGCCATTCGGCACGGTCATGGAAAAATCTGGAGCGGAAACAAGGTCTTCAGAGCAGACAATGTTATCTAACGAAGCGCATGTCTTGCTGGTTACAGATAGCTCCTCAGAGGAGGATTCAGAGACATGTGACCAGTCCTATCCCCCCCCCCCCCCGAGGTGCATGCTCTAACTTGGCAGGGTTATGATGCTCATATCGTGTGTATGGTATCTTGCATTGCTATGTCATTTGCTTAGTTTAGACATGCTTTGTGCGAATGCCACCTGTTTAGTGTCTAGTTACCATATATGTGAATTATGCAATGCCATCTTGTTGCAAGACATTATATATGTGAATTATGCAATGCTATCTTGTTGCAAGGCATTATATATGTGAATTATGCAATGCCATGTTGTTTAGCCAAGCGTCATATATGTGAAATATATCATGCCGTCCTTTTTTGCATTTCTCATCGCTTTTGTCGACAATGTTTGTATATTCAAGTGCTCTTCCTGTGCATCAGCCATTTGAATTGGTGATGGAGAAATCTAGAGTAAAAACAAGGTCTTCAGAGCAGACAATGCTACCTAGTGAAGCAGATATCTTGCTGGTTCTGAGATAGCTCTTGAGAGGAGGATTCAGAGGCGATGACCAGTCCTATTATCCCCCGAGGTGTATGCTCAAACTTGGCAGGGTTATATTACTCATATCATGCATATGTTGTATTGCAATGATTAGTTTTTACATCATATACACGATATTGAATGCCATCTCCTTAGTTGACACGTCATATATGCGATTGCCCTCTGCTCACTTCCTTAGTATATAAATCATATATTTGAATTATATCATGACATGATGTTTACATAGACAGCATGTATCTGAATTATGGCATGCCAACCCATTTTCTGAAGACATAATATAGTTATACCATCTCATCCTGTTCACATAGTCATCATATTTTTAATTATGTCATTCTATCTGTTGGCGTTCTGGGAACGGGGATCCCCAAACTTGCCTGCCTGCGACCCATGGCGTGGCTAAGCCAGCAGGCCGTACGGCCCATCTTCATCAAGAAGGCATCCAAGACCCACGCGAGGGTCCAAGCCTCGCGAGTCGGACGACACAAGACCTCCTATGGAGTGATCTAGCCAGGCAGGCTCATGAGGAGCGAAGATATCAAGGCGGGGCAAACCTCACGAGGCTCTCGTGACGTGAGCCATGATGAACGACACCAAAGCGGCGCGCCGCCGCAGGCGTCATATTTCCTCTTTGGTGCTAAGGAGGCCAACGCAGGTGAAGAGTTCCGAGGCATCAGGAAAAGGTTGCTATATTGGTGCAACGAGACCAAGACCAGGAGGACAGCAAGACGGAGGTCATCGTGGAGCCCAAGGCAGCGTCACCACCAGAGCTTTTCGCAGGCGGAGACCGCTTTTGTCAGGATAGAATGTACTAGCTGTCCCCCTTCAAATTTGTCCGCCATTGTTGGCTCCCTTCCCGCTCGATATTTGGGAAGAGGACCAGGGCCTATATAAGTAGAGCTAGCCACCATAGTAGAGGCATCTGATCTGAGCTCGTTCCAACCCGATCGAGAGCCTACTCACAAGAACACCTCAACCTCAGGAGGCTGTTCTTCCCTTGTACTGTTCATCATCAGCCCAAGAGGCAATCCACCACCACCACACTGGAGTAGGGTATTACACCACAACAGTGGCCCGAACCAGTATAAACCTCGTGTCCTTCTGTGTTGTGAGTTCGTTGAGTTCGTCCGGGAGATCTTAGTGAGATAGGCCGTAGATCGGTAGGAGGGAAAGACTTCACGCACACCCCAGTGTTCGAACCTTAAGGGTTTGCCGGAACCCCACATCCGACATTTGGCGTGCCAGGTAGGGGTGCGTCGGAGCTCCTCTCCACGAACCTGCGCCCCGTGCCGCCGCACTTCGCTCCCATGCCGGGTGCCCCACCATCCACCTCCGCGACCTGCGTCGACAGCGGGGCATCTGGGTACCGAGCTCTGGC
The DNA here is from genome assembly GCA_021605205.1 of Aegilops longissima. Taxonomy (NCBI): domain Eukaryota; kingdom Viridiplantae; phylum Streptophyta; class Magnoliopsida; order Poales; family Poaceae; genus Aegilops; species Aegilops longissima. The sequence goes on from CM038679.1 coordinate 245,910,800, forward strand.
CCCCGCCCTGCACCGAGTGCGGTGGCCGACCAAGTTCAAGACAAAGATGTTGCCGGGTTATGACGGCGCGGCAGACCCGACGCCGTTCCTACTGGCGTACGAGGAGGCTGTCCTCGAAGCCGGAGGCAACGACAAGATCATGGCCAACTGGTTCCCCATGGCCCTTGCCGGCGAGCCGCGCGCCTCGCTGCTCAACCTCCCAGGATCCACAATGGCTTCCTGGGGGGAACTCCGTGACCTCCTCGTCGATTGCTACACGGTGCCAGTGCACCATGCGGTCGCGGCCCTGCTGGGCGACTCTCAAGCACCGCCTTCAGATCGCCATGTCAAACCGTTCCTCTGTCAGATCAGGGCCGCATCCAAGCGCCCGGGGGCTCCGCCAGGTTGGGCTGCCCCGGAGGCCGACCTCACCTTTGGCTCAGAAGACCACCTCGGCTCCACCGCCGGCTCCGGTATGCTCCCAATGCTCTGCACGCCCACCATCTGCAACGTGGCCGTCACCAAGACCCTCATTGACGGCGGTGCCGGCCTCAACTTTCTCTCCGTAGAAGCCTTAAGCCTTCTCCACGTGCCGCTCGAGCGGCTCAACCTCAGCAAGCCTTTTTCGGGAGTGGGTGGTGGAGCCGCCCACTCTCTGGGGCAGATCCGCCTCCCTGTCACCTTCAGCACACGCGACAACTACCGCACTGAGCTGGTAGACTTCGACATCGCCCGCATCGGTCTCTGTCGGTGTCAAAACCGGCGGATCTCGGGAGGGGGTCCCGAACTGTGCCTCTAGGCGGATGGTAACAGGAGACAAGGGACACGATGTTTTTACCCAGGTTCGGGCCCTCTCGATGGAGGTAAAACCCTACTCCTGCTTGATTAATATTGATGATATGGGTAGTACAAGAGTGGATCTACCACGAGATCAGAGAGGCTAAACCCTAGAAGCTAGCCTATGGTATGATTGTTGTTCGTCCTATGGACTAAAAACCCTCCAGTTTATATAGACACCAGATAGGGTTAGGGTTACACAGAGTCGGTTACAATGGTAGGAGATCTACATATCCAGACGCCAAGCTTGCCTTCCACGCCAAGGAAAGTCCCATCCGAAGCGGGACGAAGTCTTCAATCTTGTATCTTCATAGTCCAGGAGTCCGGCCAACGGTGATACTTTGGCTATCCAGACACCCCCTAATCCAGGACTCCCTCAGTAGCCCCCGAACCAGGCTTCAATGGCGATGAGTCCGGCGGGTAGATTGTCTTCGGCATTGCGAGGCGGGTTCTTCTCCAAATTCCATATACTTGTCGAATAGTGTCCGGCTTATGATAAATGCTGCACTCATTGGCTTCCACGCCCAATAATGGCCATCTTCCACGTGTTTGAATGAATGGGAAAAGCCAGGGTATTTTTACACTTATCCCCCTAGCTGCGCAAATGAGCCGCCTATAAAAGGGACGAGGATCTAGATCTGAGTCACACCATCCCTCTCATGAGCTTTCATCGGGCGCCTCGACAAAAATCCATTCCATCATGGACGGTCGACGGCTCCTCCTCTCGCGCTCCCAGCCCTCGGCCCGAAATTGGGAGAGATGCTCGGTCTCGCATAGCGAGCTAGTGACACTCAAACCAAGGATTTCTTCCCCGACCTTCATGGTTCGGTTCGAGCGGACTCGCCACCTATAAGGGCGGAAAGCAAGCGGAGAGTGTCCCGATCCCTCAAAGGAGAGCGGGTATGCTTTATCTCTTATCTAGTAAGAGGACTCGGATTTCCAATTCATCCGTTTCTCCGGGGCTCTTGGAGTTCTCTGACCTCCGGGGTTGCACCACCTACGCCTGCCTCCATTTTGCACATCGGGCTTCGTGGCCCTTTGCGAACTGTTCTTGGGCGTCGAGGCTCATTTTGCGCTGTGGAAGAGATTATTCTGCCTTGTACTGAAGGAAATATGCCCTAGAGGCAATAATAAAGTTATTATTTATTTCCTTATATTATGATAAATGTTTATTATTCATGCTAGAATTGTATTAAACGGAAACATAATACATGTGTGAATACATAGACAAACATAGTGTCACTAGTATGCCTCTACTTGACTAGCTCGTTGAATCAAAGATGGTTAAGTTTCCTAGCCATAGACATGAGTTGTCATTTGATTAACGGGATCACATCATTAGGAGAATGATGTGATTGACTTGTCCCATTCCGTTAGCCTAGCACTTGATCGTTTAGTATGTTGCTATTGCTTTCTTCATGACTTATACATGTTCCTGTAAATATGAGATTATGCAACTCCCGTTTACCGGAGGAACACTTTGGGTGCTACCAAACGGCACAACGTAACTGGGTGATTATAAAGGATTACTAAGGTAACGAGATTGAACTAGGTATTGGATACCGACGATCGAATCTCGGGCAAGTAACATACCGATGACAAAGGGAATAACGTATGTTGTTATGCGGTTTGACCGATAAAGATCTTCATAGAATATGTAGGAGCCAATATGAGCATCCAGGTTCCGTTATTTGTTATTGACCAAGAATAGTTCTAGGTCATGTCTACATAGTTCTCGAACCCGTAGGGTCCGCACGCTAAAGGTTTTGATGACAGTTATATTATGAGTTTATGAGTTTTGATGTACCGAAGGAGTTCGGAGTCCCGGATGAGATCGGGGACATGACGAGGAGTCTCGAAATGGTCGAGGCGTAAAGATCGATATATTGGACGACTATATTCGGACTTGGAAAGGTTCGAGTGATTCGGTATTTTTGGAGTACTGGGAGAGTTACGGAATTCCACGGGAGTATATGGGCCTTATTGGGCCATACGGGAATAGAGGAGAGAGGCCAAAGGAAGGAGGCCTGCGCCCACCCTCTGGTCCGAATTGGACAAGGGGGCAGCCCAATTTTCCTTCTCCTCTCCTCCTCTTTCCTTCTCCAACAAGGAAAGGAGGAGTCCTACTCCTCCTCTTTCCTTCTCCTACAAGGAAAGGAGGAGTCCTACTCCGGTGGGAGTAGGACTCCCCCTGGCGCCTCCTCCATAGGCGGCCGCCTCCCCCTTGCTCCTATATATATGGGGGCAGGGGGCACCCAGCACACACAACAACAATTGATCCTTGAGATCTATTAGCCGTGTCGGTGCCCCCTCCACCATAGTCCTCCTCGATAATATTGTAGCGGTGCTTAGGCGAAGCCCTGTGATGGTAGAACATCAAGATCGTCACCACGCCGTCGTGCTGACGGAACTCATCCCCGACACTTTGCTGGATCGGAGTCCGGGGATCGTCATCAAGCTGAACGTGTGCTGAACTCGGAGGTGCCGTGACGTTCGGTACTTGGATCGGTCGAATCGTGAAGGCGCACGACTACATCAACGCGTTGTCATAACGCTTCCGCACGGTCTCACGAGTGCGTGGACAATACTCTCCCCTCTCGTTGCTATGCATCACCATGATCTTGTGTGTGCGAGGAAATTTTGAAATTACTCGTTCCCCAACAGTGGCATCCGAGCCTGGTTTTATGCGTAGATGTCATATGCACGAGTAGAACACAAGTGAGTTGTGGGCGATATAAGTTATACTGCTTACCAAGCATGTCATACTTTGGTTGGCGGTATTGTTGGATGAAGCGGCCGGACCGACATTACGCCAGACGCTTACGGCGAGATTGGTTCTACCGACGTGCTTTGCACACAGGTGGCTGGCGGGTGTCAGTTTCTCCAACTTTAGTTGAACCGAGTGTGGCTCGCCCGGTCCTTGCGAAGGTTAAAACAACACCAACTTGACAAACTATCGTTGTGGTTTTGATGCGTAGGTAAGAACGGTTCTTGCTCAACCCGTAGCAGCCACGTAAAACTTGCAACAACAAAGTAGAGGACGTCTAACTTGTTTTTGCAGGTCATGTTGTGATGTGATATGGTCAAGACGTGATGAGTTATAAGTTGTTGTATAAGATGATCATGTTTTGTTGAAGTTATCGGCAACTGGCAGAAGCCTTATGGTTGTCCCTTTATGGCATAAGATGCAAGCGCCAAATAATTGCTTTACTTTATCGCTATGCGATAGCAATAGTTGCAAGAGCAATAATTGGCGAGACGACCATGTGACGACACATTGATATAGATCAAGATTATGGAGATCATGGTGTTCATGCCGGTGACGATGGAAATCATGACGATGCTTTGGAGATGGAGATCAAAGGCACAAGATGATGATGGCCATATCATGTCACATATTTTGATTGCATGTGATGTTTATCTTTTATACATCTTATTTTGCTTAGTTTAACGGTAGCATTATAAGATGATCTCTCACTAAATTATCAAGGTATAAGTGTTCTCCCTGAGTATGCACCGTTGTGAAAGTTCTTCGTGCTGAGACACCACGTGATGATCGGGTGTGATAGGCTCTACGTTCAAATACAACGGGTGCAAAACAGTTGCACACGCGGAATACTCAGGTTAAACTTGACGAGCCTAGCATATAACAGATATGGCCTCGGAACACGGAGACCGAAAGGTCGAACATGAATCATATAGTAGATATGATCAACATAGTGATGTTCACCATTGAAAATACTCCATCTCACGTGATGATCGGACATGGTTTAGTTGATATGGATCACGTGATCACTTAGAGGATTAGAGGGATGTCTATCTAAGTGGGAGTTCTTAAGTAATATGATTAATTGAACTTAAATTTATCATGAACTTAGTCCTGGTAGTATTTTGCAAATTATGTTGTAGATCAATAGCTTGCGTAGTTGCTTTCATATGTTTATTTTGATATGTTCCTAGAGAAAAATTATGTTGAAAAATGTTAGTAGCAATGATGCGGATTGGATCCGTGATCTGAGGTTTATCCTCATAGCTGCACAGAAGAATTATGTCCTTGATGCACCGCTAGGTGAAAGACCTATTGCGGGAGCGGAATCTGAGGCGTTATGAGCGTTTGGCTAGCTCAATATGATGACTACTTGATAGTTTAGTGCACCATGCTTAACGGCTTAGAATCGGGACTTCAAAGACATTTTGAGCGTCATGGACCATATGAGATGTTCCAGGAATTGAAGTTAATATTTCAAATACCGAGTTGAGAGATATGAAGTCTCCAACAAGTTCTATAGCTAAAAGATGGATGAGAATCGCTCAACTAGTGAGCATGTGCTCGAGATAGTCCGGGTACTACAATCGCTTGAATCAAGTGGGAGTTAATCTTCCGAGATAAAATAGTGATTGACAGAATTCTCTAGTCACCATCACCAAGTTAGTAGAACTTTGTGATGAACTATAATATGCAAGGGATGACGAAAGTAATTCCCAAGCTCTTCGTGATCTTTGAAACCGACGAAGGTAGAAATCAACAAAAACATAAAGTGTTGATGGTTAACAAGACCACTAGTTTCAAGAAAAGGGCAAAGGGATAGAAGGAACTTCAAGAAGAACGGCAAGCAAGTTGTTGCTCAAGTGAAGAAGCCCAAGTCTGGACCTAAGCACGAGACTAAGTGCTTATCTTGCAAAGGGACTAGTCACTAGAAGCGAGAACCACCCCAAGTATTTGGCGGATAAGAAGGATGGCAAAGTGAACAAAGGTATATTTGATATACATGTTATTGATGTGTACTTTACTAGTGTTTATAGCAACCCCTCGGTATTTGGTACTGGTTCAGTTGCTAAGATTAGTAACTCGAAACGGGAATTGCAGAATAAACAGAAACTAGCTAAGGGTGAAGTGACGATGTGTGTTGAAAGTAGTTTCAAGATTGATATGATCATCATCACACACTCCCTATACTTTCGGGATTAGTGTTGAACCTAAATAAATGTTATTTGGTGTTTGCGTTGAGCATGAATATGATTTGATCGTGTTTATTGCAATATGGTTATTCATTTAAGTTAGAGAACAATCGTTGTTCTGTTTACATGAATAAAACCTTCTATGGTCATACACCCAATGAAAATGATTTGTTGGATCTCGATCGTGTGATACCCATATTCATAATATTGAAGCCAAAAGATGCAAAGTTAATAATGATAGTGCAACTTATTTGTGGCACTGCCGTTTAGGTCATATTGGTGTAAAGCGCTTGAAGAAACTCCATGCTGATGGGATTTTGGAATCACTTGATGCTTGCGAACCATGCCTCATGGGCAACATGACTAAGACTCCGTTCTCCGGAACAATGGAGCGAGCAACAGATTTGTTGGAAATCATACATACTGATGTATGTGGTCCGATGAATATTAAGGCTCATAACAAGTATCATTATTTTCGACCTTCACAGATGATTTGAGCAGATATGGGTATATCTACTTGATGAAACATAAGTGCGAAACATTTGAAAAGTTCAAAGAATTTCAGAGTGAAGTGGAAAATCATCGTAACAAGAAAAATAAAGTTTCTACGATCTGATCATGGAGCGAATATTTGAGTTCTGAGTTTGGTCTTCATTTGAAACAATGTGAAATAGTTTAGCAACTCACGCCACCTAGAACACCACAATGTAATGGTGTGTCCGAACGTCGTAATCGTACTTTACTAGATATGGTGCGATCTATGATGTCTCTTATCGGTTTACCATTATCATTTTGGGGTTATGCATTACAGATAGCTGCATTCACATTTAATAGGGCACCATCTAAATCCGTTGAGATGACACCGTATGAACTATGGTTTAGCAGTAAACCTAAGCTGTCGTTTCTTAAAGCTTGGAGTCGCGATGCTTATATGAAAAGGTTTCAACCTGATAAGCTTGAACCCAAATCGGAAAAGTGCGTCTTCATAGAATTCCCAAAGGTAACTATTGGGTACACCTTCTATCACAGATCCGAAGGCAAGTTATTCGTTGCTAAGATGGATCCTTTCTAGAGAAGAAGTTTCTCTCAAAAGAAGTGAGTGGGAGGAAAGTAGAACTTGATGAGGTAATTGTACCTTCTCCCGAATTGGAAAGTAGTTCATCATAGAAATCAGTTCTAGTGATTCCTACACCAATTAGTGAGGAAGCTAATGATAATGATCATGAAGCTTCAGATCAAGTTACTACCGAACTTTGTAGATCTTTCAGATTAAGATCCGCTTTTGAGTGGTGCGGTAATCCTATTCGGAAATCATGTTACTAGACCATGATAAACCCACGAACTATGAGGAAGCGATGATGAGCCCAGATTCCGCGAAATGGTTTGAGACCATGAAATCTGAGATGGGATCCATGTATGATAACAAAGTGTGGACTTTGATTGATTTGCCGATGATCGGCAAGTCATAGAAAATAAATGGATCTTCAAGAGGAAGACGGACGCCGATAGTAGTGTTACTATCTACAAAGCTCGACTTGTCGCAAAAGGTTTTCGACAAGTTCAAGGTGTTGACTACGATGAGAGTTTCTCACTCATATCTATGCTTAAGTCTGTCCGAATCATGTTAGCAATTGCCGCATTTTATGAAATCGGCAAATGGATAAACAAAACTGCATTCCTTAATGGATTTATTAAAGAAGAGTTGTATATGACGCAACGAGAAGGTTTTGTAAATCCTAAAGGTGCTAACAAAATGTGCAAGCTCCAATGATCCATCTATGGACTGGTGCAAGCATCTCGAGTTGGAATACACGCTTCGATAAGTTGATCAAAGCATATAGTTTTATACAGACTTGCGGTGAAGCCTGTATTTACAATAAAGTGAGTGGGAGCACTACCGCCTTTCGATAAATATATGTGAGTGACATATTGTTGATCGAAATGATGTAGAATTTTTACGGAAAGCATAAAGGAGTAATTGAAAGGAGTTCTTTGAAAGAAAGACCTCGGTAAAGCTACTTATATATTGAGCATCAAGATCTATTGAGATATATCAAGGCGCTTGATAAGTTTTTCAATAAGTACATACCTTGTCAAGATTTTGAAGTAGTTCAAAATGGAGCAGTCAAAGAAAAGTTCTTGCCTGTGTTGCAAAGGTGTGAAATTGAGTAAGACTCAAATCCCGACCACGGCAGAAAATAGAAAAGAGAATGAAAGTCATTCCCTATGCCTCATCATAGGTTCTATAAAGTATGCTATGCTATGTACCGGACCTATTGTATACCTTGCTCTGAATTTGGCAAGGAGTACAATAGTGATCTAGGAGTAGATCATTGGACATTGGTCAAGAACATCCTTAGTGAGGACCAGGAAATATTTCTCGATTATGGAGGTGATAAAAGAGCCCGTCGTAAAGAGTTACATCGATGCAAGCTTTTACACCGATCCAGATGACTATAAGTCTCAATCTGGATACATATTGAAAGTGGGAGCAATTAGCTATAGTAGCTCCGTGCAGAGCATTGTAGACATAGAATATTTGCAAAATACATACGGCTCTGAATATGACAGACCCGTTGACTAAGCCTCTCTCACGAGCAAAACATGATCACACCTTAGTACTCTTTTGGGTGTTAATCACATAGCGATGTGAACTAGATTATTGACTCTAGTAAACCCTTTGGGTGTTGGTCACATGACGATGTGAACTATGGGTGTTAATCATATGAGATATGAATATTGGTGCTAAATCACATGGCGATGTGAACTAGATTATTGACTCTAGTGCAAGTGGGAGACTGAAGGAAATATGCCCTAGAGGCAATAATAAAGTTATTATTTATTTCCTTATATCATGATAAATGTTTATTATTCATGCTAGAATTGCATTAACCGGAAACATAATACATGTGTGAATACATAGACAAACATAGTGTCACTAGTATGCCTCTACTTGACTAGCTCGTTGAATCAAAGATGGTTAAGTTTCCTAGCCATAGACATGAGTTGTCATTTGATTAACGGGATCACATCATTAGGAGAATGATGTGATTGACTTGACCCATTCCGTTATCCTAGCACTTGATCGTTTAGTATGTTGCTATTGCTTTCTTCATGACTTATACATGTTCCTGTAACTATGAGATTATGCAACTCCGTTTACGGAGGAACACTTTGGTGCTACCAAGCGTCACAACGAATCTGGGTGATTATAAAGGAGTACTAAGGTGTCTCCAAAGGTACATGTTGGGTTGGCGTATTTCGAGATTAGGTTTTGTCACTCCGATTGTCGGAGAGGTATCTCTGGGCCCTCTCGGTAATGCACATCACTATAAGCCTTGCAAGCAATGTAGCTAATGAGTTAGTTACGGAATGATGCATTACGTAACAAGTAAAGAGACTTGCCGGTAACGAGATTGAACTAGGTATTGGATACCGACGATCGAATCTCGGGCAAGTAACATACCGATGACAAAGGAAACAACGTATGTTGTTATGCGGTTTGACCGATAAAGATCTTCGTAGAATATGTAGGAGCCAATATGAGCATCCAGGTTCCGCTATTGGTTATTGACCAAGAATAGTTTTAGGTCATGTCTACATAGTTCTCGAACCCGTAGGGTCCACACGCTTAAGGTTTCGATGACAGTTATATTATGAGTTTATGAGTTTTGATGTACCGAAGGAGTTCGGAGTCCCGGATGAGATCGGGGACATGACGAGGAGTCTCGAAATGGTCGAGACGTAAAGATCGATATATTGGACGACTATATTCGGACTTCGGAAAGGTTCCGAGTGATTCGGGTATTTTTTGGAGTACCGGAGAGTTACGGGAATTCGCAGGGGAGTATATGGGCCTTATTGGCCCATACGGGAATAGAGGAGAGAGGCCAAAAGGAAGGAGGCCTGCGCCCACCCTCTGGTCCGAATTGGACAAGGGGGGCAGCCCAATTTTCCTTCTCCCTCTCCTCCTCTTTCCTTCTCCAACAAGGAAAGGAGGAGTCCTACTCCTCCTCTTTCCTTCTCCTACAAGGAAAGGAGGAGTCCTACTCCCGGTGGGAGTAGGACTCCCCCCTTGGCGCACCTCCTCCATAGGCCGGCCGCCTCCCCCCTTGCTCCTATATATATGGGGGCAGGGGGGCACCCCAGACACACAACAACAATTGATCCTTGAGATCTATTAGCCGTGTGCGGTGCCCCCCTCCACCATAGTCCTCCTCGATAATATTGTAGCGATGCTTAGGCGAAGCCCTGCGACGGTAGAACATCAAGATCGTCACCACGCCGTCGTGCTGACGGAACTCATCCCCGACACTTTGCTAGATCGGAGTCCGGGGATCGTCATTGAGCTGAACGTGTGCTGAACTCAGAGGTGCCGTACGTTCGGTACTTGAATCGGTCGAATCGTGAAGACGTACGACTACATCAACCGCGTTGTCATAACGCTTCCGCTTACGGTCTACGAGGGTACGTGGACAATACTCTCCCCTCTCGTTGCTATGCATCACCATGATCTTGCGTGTGCGTAGGAAATTTTTGAAATTACTACGTTCCCCAACATGTACCCCGTTCTCATGAGGGGTCAATATATCAAGTGGGCGGAGCTGAGCTATGGCGCATCGCCGGGACCCCGAATAAGGCGTCCGAAGACTGGCCTTCGGAATGGTTTTATATAGAAGACGTCCCACTGCCGGATCCTGTTCAGATCGGTCTCTCGGAGTTCAGCAATGCTCATTTGAAGAAACGCCTGAGTTGGCGCCTGCGGAGCTCCCAGAGGGAAGACGACAGGGACGTCCTTTACCTGATGAGCCGAATAAGATTTTTAGCTCATTCTGGACTGACCATGATCGGTGTCATGGCCACATGTATTATGCGGGGGGTGCAGCCGCTCCAGTATACGGGCCACCCCATGTGGGATTTCAACGGGGCGGACGATGCCACCCGTCATGGCCGTAAGGGGCCGGGATCGGTCACCGATCTGGTGAAGACCTTATCCGCGCTGTACAAGGGAGAAGAGGAAGATTTTCTCTGCGTCAGTCCATTGAACGGATTTTCTATGAACAATCCTCGAAGCTGGGTAAGCGGACATTTCTTTTTTGCACATCCGATCAGTATTCCCATGGTTAGGTATCTCATTTTGTGATTTTGACGCAGGAACTGCGCCAGGCCGTAAAATACATAAATAGCCCGCCTCCACAACCCGAGGATCCGGAAAGGCTCCTCGATCCGGCCTCCCAAGAGGATCTGGACATATTGGTGGAGCTGATTGATGGGGTATTTCACCAATTGAGGATCGATAATGCCTTGTTTGCCATTACGGCCGATTACCCCGGAATACTTCCAGCCTCACAGGTAACTGAGACCGAGGTCCCAATAATCTGATAATGACCCATCCGTGCTTATTTTCGATCACCGTATACCAATGGTGTTTCGCAGAGGGTGCCTTTGAGGCAGGAGGCCGAGCCTGCGGCGGCTAGCCAAAAAGGGGCAGTACGGCCCCGCAGGCTAAAAATAAGTGTGGTCCGGATTGAAACGCCGCCGCAACGGTATGGCGTGTCACCATATTCCCAGGATTGATTCCTGGAAGGCGTACTAACGCTGGTGCTCTTTTCAGAAAAAAGCGCTCGCGGGCTGTGTCCGGAGAGGTTTCAATCGAGCCTCCGCCCCAGGCTCCAAAGCTGGATCGAAGCGGAGGCGAGCACGAGGCGTCGTCGGGACGCTCCTCCGGCTGAGGATGCCGACAGATTTTCCGCCACCAACTCCGAGGTGGAGAGCGCCATGAATCACAGCGCCACGGACAGTTCTTTGTGGACATGTTTCTCCCAAGAGGCATTGAATGCCTTCAATTCGGGAGATCGCACCTGCGTGCCGCTCAAGATGGTCTAGCGAGCCACGAGCAAAGTATGTAAAGGACATATGGGTGAGGAAATTTGACGGTTATATATACCAGTAGCCCCCGAGACTTAAAATAGTTAGAATAACTTATTTAAGGATCATTTGTTATGCAGGATCTTACAAAAAAGAATACCCGACTGTCCCAGGAGCTTGAAGAATGCAAGGCCCAACTTGAGGCCGCACTAGCCGCCTGGGGAGCCACAGAGACCCCTATGGTAATATATGCTTCAAAAGATAAGTAGTTTGTGAAGTGCGGCGTGTGTAAATCGACAATAATATTGCAGATGGCGCGGACTAGATCCGGACAAGCAACAGCTCTTGCACGGTTGAAGGCGGCGAGAATGTGCTTACAAGGGTGAGGCAAGAGAAAAATAATCTCCAAGATGCCAACACCCAGCTGGGTGAGGAACTAAAGGATGTTCGTGCTCGGTATGTCGACTCCGTGAAGGAGAATCGGCGACTTCGTCTCGGCATTTATAGTTAGTGCTTGAGCGAACTTTGAAAAAGAGTTCGGCGAGGAAGTCAATTAACAGAGTTATGTCTGTAGGTATGCTCACGGGTCGTCCTGCAAAGGAAATGTCCGGTTCTACATGTGACCTTCTTCCCGAGCTATTGCAACTGCATGAACGAGTTCGGCAGGTGATGAAAGGCGTTGCCGAGGCCTTGTGGCCATCTATCTCCCTGCCCGAAGGCCTTGGAGAGCTTGCAGAGAAGCTTCAAGGAGCACGGCAGCGCTTCCGACTATGGAAGATACCAGCCTGTCGTCAAGGTGCCAGGGAGGCCTGGGCCATGGTGAAGACGCGGTACACGAAGGCGGACCCAAACCACATGGCCGAGGTCGGACCTGTGGGGCCCGACGGGAAGGAGATCCCTGTGAGCTTAGTGTACGGCCAAGTAGAGTTGGCCGCAAAGTATTCCCAGCAGGACTGTAAACTAGATAGCCTATTAGATAGCATTGAAGAGGAATACAATCAGTCAATTTGACTATGTAATTTAAAATGACATGTAAAATGCCTTCTAGCCAGATTGTAGATCATTTGTCGTAGCGGACCTTTTCGCTTCAACCTCGGGACCCAATAGTCCGGAGTGTGTCCGAATACCCTCGCGGTTATGTAAAAACCGGGGCATGCGTGGAGACCAGGTGTAGGGGTCATGAGTGCTTTATCAGACAAGTGCCCAACTAGTTATGTTATATTACAAGGTTAGTAAGAAACATCTTCCAGGGAGAATAGTTCCGTTAGGGTTCCTTTCCTCAGGAGGCATGCCCTAAAGTGCATGTCCGGACTGCGAAAAAAGTAAAAGCATCTGGGGCAGATCAATGTAAAATAAGAAATCGTCTTTTAGTTCACCGACCGAATATTCCCTTAAGAACGCTAGCTTTGGCTTCACCCAGTCCGAGGTACACGTCCGCTGACCAGCGGTAATAATCGCAGAGGTGCTCCTTTACCACCTAGCTGAACAATTGGGAGCGAGGGGTAAGCACGAGGAGCCGAGCAACCCAGCTTGGCCAAAACTTAAGTCATATCAATGCATATAATGGTGAATAAAGGGTACATGCGGAATTGTGACACATGTGTTGGGCATAAAGCCCGTATAAATAATCTTCTGCTAAAGAAGCCCCCAGGTATAATGAGCGCGGATATCGCGTCAAGTGTGTGCGAACAATGCGCAAACGAGCCTTTAACGGCTTAGGAAAAACGGAGGGAGAAGAAGAGAAATAAAAGACAGCTTAAAGTATAAAATATAGACGGAGGAAGGAGACGAACTCAGAATCCGGCGCTAGGCGTAGAATCTTCGGAGACGGGCTGCGTTCCATAGGTTCGGCTCGAGTTGGTTATCCGATCGCGCGGGCAGTGGTACTCCGCCGGTCAGGACTTGGTCGATGATGAAGGACCCTCCCATTTGGGCTTGAGTTTGTCCTTTTTCTTGTCCGGCAGGCGTAGAACTAGTTCGCCAACATTGTAAGCTTTGGCCCGTACTTCCCTGCTTTGATATCTTCGAACCTGCTGTTGATAGAATGCGGAATGAGCTTTTGCCACGTCTCCTCCTCCAAGGCGTCCAAGTTGTCCTGCCGATCGAGCTCGGCTTCTCTTTCTTCGTACATGCGCACGCGAGGTGAGTCATGAATTATGTCGCAGGGCAAAACTGCCTCTGCGCCGTATACCATAAAAAATGGTGTGAATCCGGTAGTGCGATTCGGCGTGGTCCGCAGCCCCCAGAGTACGGAGTCGAGCTCCTCTACCCAGTGCGTGTTAGATTCCTTGAGGGACCGCACTAGTCTGGGTTTAATGCCGCTCATGATTAGACTGTTTGCTCGCTCGACTTGACCGTTAGTTTGGGGGTGATAGACTGAAGCGTAGTCGAGCTTGATGCCCATGTTTTTGCACCAGAGTTTGACCTCGTCGGCCGTGAAGTTCGTGCCGTTATCAGTGATGATGCTATGGGGGACGCCGTAACGGTGTACTACCCCTGATATGAAGTCTATCACCGGTCCAGATTCGGCTGTCTTTATAGGCTTGGCCTCTATCCATTTGGTGAATTTATCCACCATGACCAATAGGTATTTTTGCTTGTGGGTTCCTCCTTTAAGGGGTCCGACCATGTCAAGCCCCCAGACCGCGAAGGGCCAGGTGATGGGTATAGTTTTGAGGGCCGTGGGTGGCATGTGGCTTTGGTTAGCAAAGAGCTGGCATCCGACGCATCGTTGGACTAAGTCCTGAGCATCTGCCCGGGCCGTCGGCCAATAAAATCCTGTACGGAAGGCCTTGCCTACAAGGGCCCAGGCTGCGGCATGGTGCCCATCGAGTCCAGCATGAATTTCAGCCAGGAGATTCTGCCCTTCCTCTTCGGAGATACACCTTTGAAGGACTCCGGTTGTGCTTTTCTTATAAAGCTCTCCCTCATGGACCTTATAGGCTTTAGACCGCCGCACTATGCAGCGGGCCTCGTTTTGGTCCTCGGGAAGTTCCTGCCTAGTTAGGTAGGCTAGGAATGGTTCTGTCCACAGGGCGATGACTGCCATTATTGCGTGGGCTGATGGTGTTATTTTGTTGGCGGGACCACCAACTATGTCGGAATGTTCGGTGTGGGGCAGTGTGGTTGGGTCCGGGTTGTTATTTCTGGACTCTCCCTCCCATAGTTGGGGGGACGGCATCGCGCTTTGTGCCAATGCGTGGCAACACGTCTGCTGCCTGGTTGTTATCCTGGGCTATATGGTGAAATTCGAGCCCCTCAAACCGAGCTGACATTTTTAGGACGGCATTGCGATAAGCTGCCATTTTCGGATCCTTGGCATCAAAGTCCCCATTTATTTGGGATATCGCGAGGTTCGAATCCCCGCGCACCTCTAGGCGCTGAATGCCCATGGAGACTGCCATCCGGAGACCATGTAGAAGGGCCTCGTATTCGGCTGCGTTGTTGGAGTCCATGTACATTATTTGAAGTGCGTATTGGACTGTATCTCCGGTTGGGGACGTCAGAATGACTTGACCCCCGTGCCGCCAACATTTTGGAGCCGTCGAAGTGCATGATCCAGTTGGAATATGTGTCGTACTCTTTAGGGAGTTCGGCTTCAGTCCATTCGGCGATGAAGTCAGCTAAAACTTGCGACTTAATAGCTCGCCGTGGCTTGTAGGTTATGTCGAACGGGAGGAGCTCAATGGCCCATTTAGCAATCCGGCCCGTTGCGTCGCGGTTGTTTATAATGTCAATAAGAGGTACTTCAGAGGCTACTATTATCGAACACTCTTGGAAGTAGTGTCGCAGCTTCCGGGATGCCATGAACACCGCGTATGCTATCTTTTGATAATGCGGGTACCGTGACTTGCATGGAGTTAGGACAGTGGACACGTAGTAAACTGGTTTTGGAGAGGGAACTTGTGTTCGTCCGTTTCTTGTTCGACAACGAGCACCGCGCTTACAACTTGATGGGTTCTTTGTGATGTATAATAGCATTGGTTCACCCATGTTGGGCGCTGCCAGGACGGATTTGTTGCCAATATGACCTTGATTTCTTCGAGTCCGCCGTGGCAGCATCAAATCCACTCAAAGTGTTTGCGCCGGAGGAGGCGATAAAGGGTAATGCCTTTTCTCCTAAGCGAGATAAAGCGGCTTAGAGCCGCCACGCATCCAAATCAATTTTGTGTTTTTTGAGGTCTTTGGGGATATCCAATTGTATGAGCTTGGATCTTGGCTGGGTTTGCTTCAATTCCTCTACCGGATACAATGAAGCCCAAGAGCTTTCCGGTGATGCGCCAAAACGCATTTTTCCGGGTTGAGCTTGATGTCATATGTTGGAGATTATCAAATGTGAGCCTCAAGTCGTCGACTAGGGTTTCGACATGCTTGGATTTGACGACCACATCGTCTCGTATGCCTCCACCTGTTTTGCCGATCTGGTTTGCGGACATGTACGAATCATGCGTTGATATGTTGCGCCGGCGTTTTTGAGCCCAAAGGGCATTGTGTTGAAGCGAATGGGTCGTATGGAGTGATGAATGCCGTTGCGGCTTGGACTGGCTCGCCATCTTAATTTGGTGGTAGCCGAGTATGCGCCGAGGAAACACAATGAATCGTGTCCTGCGGTAGCGCCGATAATTTGATCGATGCGGGGAGGGGAAGGACCCTTTGGGCAAGCCTTGTTAAGGTCCTTAAAATCCACACATAGGCACCAGGATTTGTCCTTCTTTGGTACCATTACCGGGTTTGCTAGCCATCCGGATGTTTAATATCTCCGATGAATCCGCCTCCAATAGTTTAGCTAGCTCCTCTCCCATGGCCTGTCTCTTGGGTTCGGAGGAACACCAAGAGCTTGTTTGATCGGCTTGAATCCTTTTAGGATATTTAGGCTGTCCTCTCGCCACCGGCGTGGGATTCTGGCATGTCGAAGGGTGCCGGCAAAAATGTCCCAATTTTCGTAGGAATTCTCGAAAAGCGGCGCCCACATCAGGTTTAATTGTGCCACGATGGAGGCCGTTTTGTAGGGTCCGTTGGATGGACTTGGAATTTGACTATTTTGTTCGCCGATTTAAAAGAGGTGGACTTGGATCTCTTATCGAGTATCACATCGTCCCTGTTCACCGTGGAGCGCAGCGCAGTGAGTTCCTCTGCCGCCAGGGCTTCGGATAGTGCCTCAAGGGCAAGTGCGGTTGTTTTATTTTCGGCCCGGAGCACTATGTCCGGGTCACTAGTGAGAGTGATAATTCCGTTGGGTCCGGGCATTTTGAGCTTCATGTACCCGTAATGGGGTATAGCTTGAAAATTTGTGAATGCCTTTCACCCTAATAGAGCGTAGTATCCGCTGCTGAACGGGGCCACTTGGAATGTGACCTCCTCGGACCTATAATTGTCCGGCGTGCCGAACACCACATCTAGTGTGATCTTTCCTATACAGCATGCTTCCCGACTGGGAATTATTCCTCTAAAGGTTGTGCTGCTTTGCTCAATGCGGCTCCAGTCTATTTCCATTTTTCAAGGGTTTCCTCGTAGATGAGGTTTAATCGCTGCCGCCGTCCATGAGTACCTTGGTAAGGCGAAGCCGCCCACTATTGGACCGAGGACCAATGCGGCTGGTGCTCGGGTTGTTCGAATTTAGGTTCATCACTTTGGCGTTAAAGTTAATAGCCGTGTTACCCATGGATTTATTGTTGCTATCTCGTAGACTTCGCAAGGCTATGGAGTGTTCGCTTCGCATATTATTTGATGCGAAAATCTCAAGACTATTAATATCGTCTATCGGTATTGCTGGGCTGGTGCTCGAGCTAAGAGCTCTTCGCCACTTTTGGCCACCTGTCGTAGTATCCAACATGCTCTAAGGCTATGAGTTGGAGTGGCGCCCTCGTGCTATGAATTTTGCAGGTCCATTGAGCCATCCCTCCAAAGACGGTTCCATGCCCTTTGGGGTTTTTTGCTTTTTGGTATGTAACCCAGGTGCCTGGTGATGATGCACCCTTTTATTTCGAACTAGGGTCATATTCGGGGCCGGATTATCCCAAAATTTGATTTCGGTTTTCCAGGCGCTCTCCATCGCACAGTACTTTCGTACTATGGACACCAAGTCAGCGAAGCGTGTAATTTCATGACGACTTATGGCGTTTAGGATTCCCTTGTCCGTGCAATTATTGCAGAAGAATGAGATTGCGTCCTCCTCGCGGCAATCCTTTATCCTGTCCATAACCAGGAGGAATCTGGCCCAGTAATGATGTACTGTTTCACCGGGCTCTTGCCGGATTTGGGATAGATCGCTTATGTTTGGGTGGGCGGGTGGAATTAAATTCCGAACCCCGTCCGATCTAAGATTCAGGGGCCAAGAAGTTTCCGAACTTGGAAGCTTGGGTTCTTGGAGGTTGTCCAATGAATCTAGCCGCTGCCCGACTTTAAGTTCGTGGCTTGAGTGGTGTCCTCCTCCGGGAATCCGCATGGAGCGGTCAGGAATCCGGACATAGCTAGTCCTTAAGGTAGGAGAAGAGTCGCCGTATTGTTCCTCTACCACAGCAACGTGGTGGGTAGCCTGGGGAGAGTTGATCTCTCTCAGATCGGTTTTAGGCCCAATCTGATCGTAGTCTGTAGGGACTACCAGGGCGGCGATGCGATCCAAGAGCTCGTTCAAGGAAGAGAGCTCCATCAGATCTAACTGCTCGGCAAGTTCCGAGTTAACGTGAAGATTGCTTTCGATGACCCGAGAAGTCATCGTCGGCAAGCGGACGAACAGCGGTCATAAGAAAACCGCTTAGCCGGAGAGTTTGGCCATGGCCAAAGCTCTTTAGCAACGGTGCCGCTTTTAAAGACGGATGAGGCATCCTTCCGATAACGACGCACAGAGGAACTCAAAGTGAAAGCACCAATGTCGTTGTCAAACCGCGGATCTCGGTAGGGGGTCCCGAATCTGTGCGCCTAGGCGGATGGTAACGGAGACAAGGGACATGATGTTTTTACCCAGGTTCGGGCCCTCTTGATGGAGGTAAAACCCTACTCTGCTTGATTAATATTGATGATATGGGTAGTACAAGAGTGGATCTACCACGAGATCGAGAGGCTAAACCCTAGAAGCTAGCCTATGGTATGATTGTTGTTCGTCCTATGGACTAAAAACCCTCTGGTTTATATAGACACCGGATAGGGTTAGGGTTACACAGAGTCGGTTACAATGGTAGGATATCTACATATCCGTATCGCCAAGCTTGCCTTCCACGCCAAGGAAAGTCCCATCCGGACACGGACGAAGTCTTCAATCTTGTATCTTCATAGTCCAGGAGTCCGGCCAACGGTGATAGTTCGGCTATCCGGACACCCCCTAATACAGGACTCCCTCAGTCTCCCATACAACGCCATCCTCGGGTACCCAGCTCTCACTCAGTTCATGGCGGCGACCCATCTGGCCTACAACCTCATGAAGATGCCAGGAAGCAAGGGCGTCCTCACCATCAAGGGGGACACTAAGGAGGTCGTGATGGCGCTTAGGCTCGCCGTCAAGACCGCGGCAGCAGCACAGCCGGCCGGCCGCGGTACCCACGAGGCCAAGGAGGCTGCGCCTACCAAGAAGAAGCAGTTGTTCACCCAAGACAAGGCGGAAACCAAGCAGGTGCCGGTCAACGAGGACGGGTCTTCGGGAGCCACCTTCACCATAGGAGCCGGCCTTGACCCGGGACAAGAAGAAGCCTTGGTGAGGTTCTTGCGCGCGAACAAGGAAATATTCGCGTGGGAGCCCAATCAGCTGGTAGGGGTCCCGAAAGAGGTGATCCAGCATCATCTAAGGGTATGCCCCAACATACGCCCCGTGAAGCAATGAGCCAGACGGTAGTCCACTGAGAAGCAGGCCTTCATCGTCCAAGAGACACGCAAGCTGGAGGCCGCAGGCGCCATTCGGGAAGTTCGATATCCCGAATGGCTGCCAAACCCTGTCGTAGTGCCAAAGAAATGCGGGAAGGAGCGGATGTGCGTCGACTTCACCAACCTTAACAAAGCCTGCCCCCAAGATCCGTTCCCACTCCCGCGCATCGACCAGATTGTCGACTCCACCGTTGAGTGCGACTTGCTATGCTTCGCGAATGCGTTCTCAGGGTATCATCAGATCAAGATGGCGGTCGAAGATGTGGAGAAGATAGCTTTACTAACACCATGTGGGGTGTACTGCTACACCTGCATGCCCTTCAGGCTGCGCAACGCAGACGCCACCTTCCAGTGGTTGATGCACATCGCCCTGGGGCGGCAGCTCGGGAGGAACACGGAGGCCTACGTCGACGACATACTGGTAAAGTCTCGCGAGGCGAGGACATTGATTCAAGATTTGGAGGAAAACTTCGAGAGCCTGCGCCGGGTGAACTTGAGGCTTAACCTGGAGAAGTGCGTGTTCGGTGTCCCCTCCGGCAAGCTGCTGGGATTCCTCGTGTCCCACAGGGGGATCGAGGCGAACCCTGAGAAGATCAAGGCCATCAAGGACATGAGCCCGCCACAGACCCTCAAAGATATGCAAAAGCTAGCGGGGCGGGTGACCGCATTAGGGTGTTTCATCTCCGAGATGGGAGAGCGCGCCTTACCCTTCTTCAAGCTCATGAAGAAGAAAGGACCGTTCGAATGGACCCCGGAGGCCGATCAGGCCATCCAAGACCTCAAGAAATACCTTACCAGCCCCCTGGTGATGGTGGCACTGCGGCCTCTTGAACCTCTGGTACTCTACCTTGCCGCCACCCCGTACTCCGCCAGCGCAGCGCTGGTGGCGGTCAGGGAGGAATGCTAAGCCAAGGGCACGCCGCGCCAAGCCGAAGTAGAAGTGGCGCAGGATCAGGAGGATGCAGCAAAGGCATCAGCTGGGGAAGACAAAGCTCGGCAGGACAACGTCGCAGAAGCTCCTGAGGACAGCCGAGTCTCGAGAAACCCTCCACCTCAGGAGATGCACCAATCTCTGCAGGACCCCAGCCTCGACAGTGCGCCGGCCCACGTCGAACACCCGGTGTACTTCGTCAGCACCGTGCTGAGAGACTTGAGAGCACGCTACCCCATGCCTCAGAAGCTCCTGCTCGCACTCTTGGTGGCCTCGCACAAGCTGCGACACTACTTCCAGGGGCACCCGATCAAGGTCGTCTCAGCTTACCCATTGGAGAGGGTACTCAGGAGCCCAAATTCGGCTGGAAGGGTCGCTGAGTGGAATATCGAGATGCAAGCATTCCAGTTAGAGTTCAGCACAACCAGGGTCATCAAGGGGGCTGCGCTCGCTGACTTTGTGGCAGAATGGACGGATGCCCCAACACTTGAGGAAGGGGAGGACCGGTCCACCTCCCCAGGGAGCGAGGCTCCAGACGGCTGGGTCATGTATTTCGATGGCGCTTCGCGCACTGTATGCTGGAGCCGAGCGGTGCTCATCTCGCCCACCCAGGACAAGCTCTACTACACCGTGCAACTCTGCTTCCAGCACGGCGAGAAGGTCTCCAACAATATCGCAAAATACAAAGGCCTCATAGCTGGCCTGAAGGCTGCAGCAGCTCTGGGAGTGAAGCGCCTCACCGTCAGAGGCGACTCGCAACTCCTCGTCAACTTCTCCAACAAGGTGTACGAGCCGAAGGACGAGCACATGGAGGCCTACCTCGCGGACGTACGCAAGATGGAAAAGCAGTTCTCAGGTCTCGAGCTGCAGCACGTGCCCCGGGGCACCAACAAAGAAGCCGACGACATCGCCAGGAGAGCATCCAAGCGGCTACCACAAGAGCCTGGTGCCTTTAAGGAGCGGCTCTTCAAGCCATCAGCTACGCCACCCCTTTCAAGCACTACTCAGCCACGGGAGGAGCTCCCACAGCCCCCGGTCACGGGAGCCCCGGCTTGTGGCCCGACCTCAGGAGCTCGGCTGCTCTTGGCGCTCGAGTCCCGGGAGCAATGCTGGACTAAGGAATTTAAGGAGTACCTGACACACGGGGCACTACCGAAGAAGGAAGAGGACACAGAGCGTGTGGCCCGACAAGCCACGGCGTACTGCATTCAAGACGGCGAGTTGTACAGGAAACGGCCGAATGATGTCACACTGCGCTGCATCTCCAGCGATCAAGGAAGGGAGCTGCTGATTGACATACACGGTGGGGACTACGGGCATCACTCGTCGTCACGGACCCTCGTCAGCAAGGTGTTCCGCAGTGGATTCTATTGGCCTACAGCACTCAACGACGTAGCCGAGCTGGTGAAGTCGTGCAAAGCTTGCCAATTCCATGCCAAGCAAATCCATCAGCCTGCTCAAGGCCTCTAAACCATCCCTCTCACATGAACGTTCGCAGTCTGGGGGCTGGACATCTTAGGCCCGTTTCCACGGGCGCCAGGGGGCTATCGCTATCTCTACGTCGCCATCAACAAGTTCACCAAGTGGGCGGAAGTGGAAGCCGTCCGTACCATCCCGGCCGGCTCTGCCGTCAAGTTCATCAAGGGCCTCGTGAGCTGCTTCGAGGTCCCCAACCGCATCATCACAGATAACGGCTCGCAGTTTACTAGTAACCTCTTCAGAACCTACTGTGCTAACCTTGGAACGCAGATCTGCTACGCTTCGGTGGCCCACCCCAGGAGCAATGGTCAGGCTGAGCGCGCCAACGCTGAGGTCCTGAGGGTCCTCAAGACCAGGACCTTCAAGAAGAAGCTGGAGGCCTGCGGCAGGGGCTGGCACGACGAACTCCAGTCCGTGATGTGGTCCATCCGCACCACCGCTACCAAGCCAACGGGCAAGACTCCGTTCTTCCTCGTCTATGGAGCCAAAGCAGTCCTCCCTCACGAGGTCAAGCATCGCTCCACGCAGGTTCTGGCGTTCAACGAAACGCAGCGGGACGCCATGCGGGGATGGATCTCGTGCTGGGGGAGGAACATCGTCGCGAAGTTGCATTAAGGGCAGCAAGGTACCAGCAAGCGCTGCGGCGTTACCACTGCCGCAACATTCACTCCAGGACGCTAGAGACAGGTGACCTGGTCCTGAGGCGGGTCCTCTCCAGGGAAGGGTTGCACAAGCTTTCAACCATGTGGGAGGACCCGTTCAGGGTCTTCCACATCTCCAGGCCTGGCGCCGTGCGCCTGGAGATGCAAGAAGGGACACCTATCCAAAACGCCTGGAACATCCAGCACCTCCGGAAGTTCTACCCATGAAGCAAGGCCCAGAGCCTATGAAGCAAGGCCCAGAGCCTGTGAAGAAAGGCCCAGAGCCTGTGAAGAAGGCCCGGTGCCTGTGAAGAATCGCCGCTCGTGACACTCTCACGTAATAATGAGTTGGCGTTGTACACGCCCCGGAGTCTCAGGAGCTCCGGCCTCAGGCCCTGGGGCTCCCGCCCACGCCTAGTGGCAGCACTTAGCTCCACGCTGGTGAGAAGACTTGAAGACTAGTTAGGTGTCGGACGCGGCTTTTCATTTGCTTTCCGAAGTTGGCTCGCTTTTCCTTAACCGAAGTTGCTCTTGGTGTTCGTTGCTGATTTGATTCCCTAGCCTTTTACCGCATTTTTCGGCTCTGGTTTGCTCATGTTCTCTTTCTCGCATACCTCGGGAGGGGGCTGCTACGTCTTGAGCTTGCGTTGGTTTTCCCCGAAGAGGAGAGGATGATGCAGCAGAGTAGCGTAAGTATTTCCCTCAGCTTTTGAGAACCAAGGTATCAATCTAGTAGGAGGCCACGCACAAGTCCCTCGTACCTACACAAAACAAATAGCTCCTCACAACCAACGCGAATAGGGGTTGTCAATCCCTTCTCGGTCACTTACGAGAGTGAGATCTGATAGAGATGATAAATAATATTTTTGGTATTTTTGGTATGAAGATGCAAAGTAAAATAAAAAGGCAAAGTAAAGAGCAAAGCAATAATAAAGCATAGGAAGATTAATATGATGAAAATAGACCCGGGGGCCATAGATTTCACTAGTGGCTTCTCTCAAGAGCATAAGTATTTTATGGTGGGTGAACGAATTACTGCTGAGCAATTGACAGAATTGAGCATAGTTATGAGAGTATCTAGGTATGATCATGTATATAGGCATCACGTCCGAGACAAGTAGACCGACTCCTGCCTGCATCTACTACTATTACTCCACTCATCGACCGCTATCCAGCATGCATCTAGAGTATTAAGTTAATGAAAACAGAGTAACGCCTTAAGCAAGATGACATGATGTGGAGGAATATAAATTCATGCAATATGATAAATACCCCATCTTGTTATCCTCGATGGCAATCGATTGTCAAAACCGCGGATCTCGGTAGGGGTCCCTAACTGTGCGCCTAAGGCGGATGGTAACAGGAGACGGGGACACGATGTTTACCTGTGTTCGGGCCCTCTCTATGGAGGTAATACGCTACTTCCTCGCTTGATTGATATTGATGATATGGGTAGTACAAGAGTAGATCTATCACGAGATCAGAGAGGCTAAACCCTAGAAGCTAGCCTATGGTATGATGTTGTATGTCTATCGACTAGCCTGGCCTCGGTTTATATAATGCACCAGAGGCCTAGGATAACAAGATTCCTAGCCGAATACGCCGGTGGGGGAGGAGTCCTTGTCTTGATCGCCAAGTCTTTTGGAATCTTCCTTGTATGCGCAACCGTCCGGATCGCCCATGAGTATACTGGCCATGGGGATCCTCGCCCAATCCAACTGATCGGGAGACGACGTGGTGAGTACCCCCTAGTCCAGGACACCGTCAGTAGCCCCCTGAACCGGTCTTCAAGTTAGGGACGCTCCTTGATTCTTCCAAACTGTTCTTCATCTTTGGTCGTCGGTCTTGAAAACTGGTTCAACGAATCTTCTCATCTTCGATCTTGAGGATCGCCTAAGTGCATACGAAGAGTTTACACATTGGGTATCCGAGGAGCCCCTTTAAGTTTACGGCCTTTATCAATGCCTTGTTATTTTTATGCTACGCCTCGGGTTTGAAGTTATTCCCGGGAGGCAGTGTCCTCTTGCGTCCGAGCTCTAACGCCGGACTGCATTCGAGGTATCTTTTGCAGCCGAGCACCAACGCCGGACTGCTTCCTAGCTCTATCGCCGGACTATGTATCCGAGCTCCAACGCCGGACGGTATCTGAGCTCCAACGCCGGACTATGTATCCGAGCTCCAACGCCGGACTGTATCCGAGGTGTCATAAATCACCTTGGTTCAAAGAAGTTCGAAGGAGTTTAGCCAAGCTTAACGCCGAAATGCCTCTATGGAGCCAGCCACTAGCGCCCGAGCTTTATGCGGATTGCTTCGAGGTGGTGCACCACCCGAATGTGGGCCGATTTTTGTCAATATTTTTATTGGTGCAATTTATTCTCTGCCAAGATACATAGCCAATAGCCCTCAAGGTGGGTATGGGTCTAAAACCGAGATGCACATGAAGGATGACATAAGACCGCTGATCCCAGAGGCAGCGAGACTCGGGTTGATTTGCAAAATCGGTCCGAGGATCAAGTCCAAGCTCGCAGAATACTTGGGACACAAAAGCGGCGTGCTCAGTCCTCAAGACTCGGGTTGGGTGCGGCCGACCAACCCGAGGATCAAAATCTCCTCGAAATCTGATTGCACTTAAAATTTTCAGATAGAACAGGCAATGCAGCAGCCCCCGAGACATCTGGTCGGGTGGCAACACCGGATCAGGGATTGATGTGCCCTTTAATATTTGTAAATAATAAGCCCGAAGCCCAAGAGCCCCGAGCCTTAATGCAGGCACGGGTGGCCGAATTAAGGATCGATATCCATAGTAAAATCACAAATTATGTGTAATGACTCAATGTATCCAAGTACTTTATGTCATTAATGCTCGGATCCGCATTGTACAAAACTTTGTTGACCGACCATTGGCTTCAACCTCCTCGGCCAGTAGACGAGGAGTGTTTGTCCTACTTTATAAAGCCTTTATGAGGGCAAAGATTTACAACAAACAAGGCAATCTGGCCATACAGTTTCATAAACAAAGGTACGCAGAGAGATATGTTATATTACTGTTTAACAGAAGAAATGTCTTCCAAAGAAAATAGTCCCGCTATCGGTTCCTTTCTTTGGGTTGTCATGCTAAGCATGATCATGAAACCTCAGCTCCAATGTAAGATCAAAATATTGAGGATTTAGTTTGGGAGGCCAGTTACTAGCCCCCGGTAGTGTTTGGCGACAGTCGAGGTCAAGCCGGAAACACGTCGGCCAATGTTATGAATGGCCCGTCATTTAATATAGTCATCGGATCGCTGACCAGTTTACACCTATTGTGACAGTCATTTTTCGGCTTTCTCCACTGAGGTGCTTGACCATGCGAGCTGGAAGCACAATCGCAGTGGTTCTCCCTTTGCACACCTAGCCGAACAAAGCAGAACGTAGGAGGCAAGCTCGGGAGCCGAGCAACCCAACTATTGACCGAAGACACAATTCGAAACTGATGCATATATAGCAATATCCGAGAATGTTTTTGACGAATCTCTAAAGGTGTCCGGCGTTGCACTGCGAGACTTGTGCTGAAAACACAAAAATAGTTCAAAAGTGCCAAAAGCTTGGAAAACCAAAAAGCGTCAGTAAAAACATGACGTCCGAACAAGATCAAGTGTTCGATGCCAATCCGAAAATTGGACTTTAGAAAAAAAAAAGTGCTTCCGTCGTGCTTTAACATGACACATCCTATCTCAAGACTTCAAGTGGGTCAGCCTACGGCTTCAGTCTCCCATCCCGAAGGCGGAGTACTTCTCA
Source organism: Aegilops longissima (assembly GCA_021605205.1). Taxonomy (NCBI): domain Eukaryota; kingdom Viridiplantae; phylum Streptophyta; class Magnoliopsida; order Poales; family Poaceae; genus Aegilops; species Aegilops longissima. The sequence goes on from CM038679.1 coordinate 245,937,125, forward strand.
TTACGCCAGTTTAGAAAACTAAACTCTAGCGGTTTTGAGAGAGAAATTAGGCTCCCCGGCTAGTGACCGCACACTCGTGTCGAGAAAAGGAGTGATAAATAATAATAAAAACTCTGCAACGACTAAGAAGAAAAACACTTATTATAAAACGGCTCAAATAAACATAAGAGCCCCAAGTGACTTGGGTAAAGAATGATTGTGCGCATCAAGTACTTATCTCATATCTATGTTCAACCGAAATTTAAACGCGTCTTAACCGACCGTCGGCTTCTCCCTCTTGATCAAGGACCAAAAGAGTTATGCACTCCATCGTCGAGAATATCGACGGTGTTTCCAATAACCAGCAATCAGGTCATAAGGTTGTAACAGATAAAGCGCGCCAGGAACTTATGCTATATTATCGATAAAGTGTAAGAAGCATCTTCAAGAAAATAGTACCCTAATCGATACCTTTCTTGGTGCTCATTGCTAATATGAGACTTGTGCAATAGATTTTTGTACTCATGAGTTCCGTTGTGTGCCAACCATTATTGAAAACAGAAGAGCGCTTAGCTTTCGGCTTCACCTACCGAGGTCCGGCTCGGGTGACCCGATCGTGACAATCGCAGAGGTGCTCCTTTACTCCCTAGCCGAACAATCGGGAACGAGGGGTAAACACAGGAGCAAGGCAACCCAGCTTGCAAATCACTTAAGTCAATATGGTGCATATTATGGCGAATACACGAACAAGGAACGGCCGCATAAGTATAATCATGTGCAAGAGGAAAAAGCTTCATGAAGGAAGCCCCCAAGTAAACGGGGTATTTGGATTTGCGCGTCACAAACAAAGTTTGGACAAGGAAAATTTTTACAAGCAACTTTTTCCCAAAAAAGTATAATGCTTGGTCAAACCAAACACAAGTTAGAAATTAAAGCTTTGAGCATGAAAGCGACTTAGCTGGTTAATGTGTTCGGTATTGATGACGCGGTCCGAGCTTGATACGGGACAAGGTTCCATCCCCCAAGTCGGTCCCGAGGTGGCGGAGCGAAGAGCTCGACACGCCGAAGTGGTGACATAGCACGGTCAATGCAGACCGCCAGAGTGACGCCAAAGTCCCCGAATCGTTTTCCCGTGCACAAAAAATGGTGCAAACCGGAGATAATAGTAATGATGATAATTAAAAAAAATCGTTGCATAATAAATAATTTATGCAAAGTGAGTAATAAAAGAAATATGGCCTGGCGCCGAAGTCAATGTCGATGCAGGTCGTCGGCGTAATGCAATAAAGGCATGGCAAAGCCTGGATTCACAGGTCGGTCCGAGTTCCGGATGCAGCGTTCGCCGGACTATGTACGGAAACTGACCGAACCATCATGCGACCGTCGATAATGCGGCCACCATTTGATAGACCTGGTCGGCTAGTGACGCCGAAGTGTCCTGAGTAGGTTGATGAAGAGATGGCGAAGCCCCCGGTCCAGCCGAGATGTCGAAGTAGGTCGGCGTGATGGACACCAGCTTTAAGAAGCAATAGTGCGGCCCTGCCGATGCAGGTCGTGACGTGGTCGATGCCGGCTTGATGAAGCGACCGTGCGGCGATGCCAGTATGCCCGCTCCGTATAATCCGTGGGGCGGCAATGTTGGTGATGATTTATCCTTCGCGATGCCGGACTCTTGTTCGGCTTGCCGAGATGATGATCCGAAGAAGTTGAGCTCGGCTCAACAAAGTGACGACGTGTCTAGCGTAGGTCGGCAGCCGTGGAGCAATATTGCCGGACTGGTTTGACAACAGCATGATATTGAAGATAGTGGGATGTGTTCGGAAACAAAACACAACACCCCATACAAAACTTCCTTCAAAAAGGATGTCCGAAATCCCGTTCATGAAAAAGACGAAGTCGGGTCGGATTTGTTTTCGCGCAGAAACAGATCCGAAAAGTGATGCACTAATCGGAAGGTTCCCGGAGTTTGGACGGTCGGATGGAGCTGAAATTTTGAGGGGTGGTAGATATAGGAATTACGCAGTAGATCAACGGTTGGATCTTCCAAAGGAGGTCGGAGCTAGAAGCTGGACACCACGCCCTAAGCTCGTCCAGATTCTCGTCCAGATTCAATGCGGCTCAGGTATATCGGAGATTGCCAGAGATTCCTCCAGCGGAACTCAACGAAATTTTCCAGGATTGTTGTAGACTCAATTCCGCACAATTCCACCGAAGAAATCGTTAAAACGACGCTTGAGGAGGCGGTGGCGGCGGACACAAGTCCGCTGTCCAGAGAAACAGTACGGTCGCCCGAGGGCAACGTTGACGTTGAGTCCCCGGGCTCCCTGGATGATTCCTCCATGATCTTGATAGAGATCGGAGTTGATGTTGATGAAGGCCCTCATCCAAACATGACGATCGGAGGTAGGGCGCGGTCCTTGGTCGAACCAAGGTGACCAGTCGAGCTGGTGACGAAGATGCTGAAGTTCTGATTGATCTGCGCAGCGAGCCATCGACCTTTTGCCGAACACACAATGGAACTCTCAATGAAAGCACCAATGTTGGTGTCAAAACCGCGGATCTCGGTAGGGGTCCTGAACTGTGCGTCTAGGCGGATGGTAACAGGAGACATGGAACACGATGTTTTTACCTGTGTTCGGGCCTCCCGATGGAGGTAATACCCTACCCTGCTTGATTAATATTGATGATATGGGTAGTACAAGAGTAGATCTACCACGAGATCAGAGAGGCTAAACCCTAGAAGCTAGCCTATGGTATGATTGTTGTATGTCTATCGACTAGCCTGGCCTCGGTTTATATAATGCACCAAAGGCCTAGGATAACAAGAGTCCTAACCGAATACGCCGGTGGGGGAGGAGTCCTTGTCTTGATCGCCAAGTCTTGTGGAATCTTCCTTGTATGCGGCAACTGTCCGGACTGGCCCATGAGTATACGGCCATGGGGATCCTAGGCCCAATCCAACTGATCGGGAGACGACGTGGTGAGTACCCCCTAGTCCAGGACACCGTCAGCAACAATACAATACGTGCCTTGCTGGCCCTACGGTCACTGGGAAAGGACACCGCAAGATTAAACCCAAAGCTAAGCACTTCTCCCATTGCAAGAACTACCAATCTAGTTGGCCAAACCGAACGGATAATTCGAAGAGACTTGCAAAGATAACTCAATCATACATAAAAGAATTCAGAGAAGATTCAAATATTGCTCATAGATAATCTTGATCATAAACCCACAATTCATCAGTCTCAACAAACACACCGCAAAAAGAAGATTACATCGAATAGATCTCCACGAGAGAGGGGAGAACATTGTATTGAGATCCAAAAGAGAGAAGAAGCCATCTAGCTACTAACTATGTACCAAGGTCTGAGGTAAACTACTCACACTTCATCGAGAGGCTATGATGTTGATGTAGAAGCCCTCCATGGTAGAATCCCCTTCCGGTGAGCTCCTAACAGGCCCCAAGATGGTATCTCGTGGATACTGAGAAAGTTGCGGCGGTGGAATTAGGTTTTGGCTCCGTGATTCGATCTGTTGGGGGTGCGAGGTATATATAGGAGGAAGAAATACGTCGGTGGAGCTCGAGGGGCCCACGAGGCGGGGCGCGCCTAGGTGGGAGCCTCCACCTCGTGACCGCCTCGCTGCTTTCTTGACGGAGGTCCAAGTCTCCTGGGTCTTATCGATGAGAAAATCACGTTCTCAAGATTTCATTCTGTTTGGACTCGTTTGATATTCCGTTTCTTCAAACATGAAATAGGCAAAAACAGCAATTACGGGCTGGGCATCCGGTTAATAGGTTAGTCCCAAAAGTAATACAAAAGTGGAAAATAAAGCCTAGTATAGTCCAAAACAATAGATAATATAGCATGGAGCAATCAAAATTATAGATACGTTGGAGACGATCGAGGCATCCCCAAGCTTAATTCATGCTCGTCCTCGAGTAGGTAAATGATAAAAGAGAATTTTGATGCGAGTGCTACTTGGTATAATTTCAATGTAACTCTTCTTAATTGTGGTATGAATATTCAGATCCGAAAGATTCAAGACAAAAGTTCATATTGACATAAAAAATAATAATACTTCAAGCATACTAACTAAGCAATTATGTCCTCTCAAAATAACATGGCCAAAGAAAGTTCATCCCTACAAAATCATATAGTTTAGTCATGCTCCATTTTCGTCACACAAGAATGCTCTCATCATCCACAACCCCGATGACAAGCCAAGCAATTGTTTCATACTTTAGTAATCTCAAACCTATAAACTTTCACGCAATACATGAGCGTGAGCCATGGACATAGCACTATGGGTGGAATAGGATATAATGATGGGGGTTATGTGGAGAAGACAAAAAAGGAGAAGGTCTCACATCAACGAGGCTAATCAACGGGCTATGGAGATGCCCATCAATTGATGTTAATGCAAGGAGTAGGGATAGCCATGCAACGGATGCACTAGAGCTATAAATGTATGAAAGCTCAACAAAAGAAACTAAGTGGGTGTGCATCCAACTTGCTTGCTCACGAAGACCTAGGGCATTTGAGGAAGACCATCATTGGAATATACAAGCCAAGTTTTATAATGAAAAATTCCCACTAGTATATGAAAGTGACAACATATGGAACTCTCTATATGAAAAACATGGTGCCACTTTGAAGCACACTATATGAGACTCGCTATATGAAGAACATGGTGCTACTTTGAAGCACAAGTGTGGAAAAAGAGATAGTAACATTGCCCCTTTTTATTTCTTTTTTTTTTTGGCCTTTTTTTCCTTTGGCCTTTCTTTTTTTGGGGACAATGCTCTAGAAAATGATGATCATCACACTTCTATTTATTTACTACTCGATACTAGAACAAAGTATGACTCTATATGAATGCCTCCGGCGGTGTACCGGGATATGCAATGAACCAAGAGTGACATGTATGAAAGAATTATGAACGGTGGCTTTGCCACAAATACTATGTCAACATCATGATCATGCTAAGCAATATGACAATGATGTATGTGTCATGAAGAACGGTATGGTAGAAAGTTGCATGGCAATATATCTCGGAATGGCTATGGAAATGCCATAATAGGTAGGTATGGTGGCTGTTTTGAGGAAGATATAAGGAGGTTTATGTGTGAAAGAGTGTATCATATCACGGGGTTTGGATGCACCGGCGAAGTTTGCACCAACTCTCAATGTGAGAAAGGGCAATGCACGGCATCAAGAGGCTAGCAATGATGGAAGGGTAAGAGTGCGATAATCCATGGACTCAACATTAGTCATAAAGAACTCACATACTTATTGCAAAAATCTACAAGCCATCAAAAACCAAAGCACTACGCGCATGCTCCTAGGGGGATAGATTGGTAGGAAAAGACCATCGCTCGTCCCCGACCGCCACTCATAAGGAGGACAATCAAATAACACCTCATGTTTCAAATTTGTTACATAACGTTTACCATACGTGCATGCTACGGGACTTGCAAACTTCAACACAAGCATTTCTCAAATTCACAACTACTCAACTAGCACGACTTTGATATTATCACCTCCATATCTCAAAACAATTATCAAGCATCAAACTTTTCTTAGTATTCAACGCACTCAAAAGAAAGTTTTACAAATCTTGAATACCAAGCATATTATTATTAAGCAAATCACCATGCCATTTAAGACAATCAAAATAATCTAAGTGAAGCATGAGAGATCAATAGTTTCTTTAAAACAAATCCACCACCGTGCTCTAAAAGATATAAGTGAAGTACTAGAGCAAAACTATCAAGCTCAAAAGATATAAGTGAAGCATATAGAGCAAAACTATCAAGCTCAAAAGATATAAGTGAAGCACATAGAGTATTCTAACAAATTCCAATTCATGTATGGCTCTCTCAAAAGGTGTGTACAGAAAGGATGATTGTGGTAAACTAACAAGCAAAGACACAAATAATACAAGACGCTCCAAGCAAAACACATATCATGTGGTGAATAAAAATATAGCTCCAAGTAAAGTTACCGATGGAAGTGGACGAAAGAGGGGATGCCTTCCGGGGCATCCCCAAGCTTCAGACTTTTTGGTGTCCTTGGATTATCTTGGGGGTTCCATGGGCATCCCCAAGCTTAGGCTCTTGCCACTCCTTGTTCCATAATCCATCAAAAAAATTCACCCAAAACTTGAAAACTTCACAACACAAAACTCAACAGAAATCTCGTAAGCTCCGTTAGCGAAAGAAAACAAAAGACCACTTCAAGGTATTGTAATGAACTCATTCTTTATTTATATTGGTGTTAAACCTAATGTATTCCAACTTCTCTATGGATCATAAACTATTTTACTAGCCATAGATTCATCAAAATAAGCAAACAACACACGAAAAACAGAATCTGTCAAAAACAGAACAGTCTGTAGTAATCTGTAACTAACACAAACTTCTGGAACTCCAAAAATTCAGCCAAAATAGGACGACCTAGGAAATTTGTTTATTGATCAACATCAATTGGAATCACTATTTTATCACGTTATGGTGATTTTTAACAATTGTTTTCGTGAACCGAAAGTTTCTGGAAATTACAGCAAGATCAAATAACTAGTATCGAAGAAGATCCTATAGGTTTAACTTGGCACAAACACTAATTAAAACATAAAACCACAACCAAACAGAAGGTAGATGGATTATTTATTACTAAACAGAAGAAAAGAAAACTAAAAATAAAATTGGGTTGCCACCAACAAGCGCTATCGTTTAACGCCCCTAGCTAGGCATAAAAGCAAGGATAGATCTAGGTATTGCCATCTTTGGTGGGCAATTCTTCAATGAGACATCTACCTTCCTTAGAAATTTCTTTCTTTCTAGTAATTACCAAACTTTTAGGCAAAAGATCAAAAAATTCATTCGTGGCAAATGGTTCCTTAATGATAGCAAAAAGATTGGGATGAATACTTATAGATTTAAGATCCGCGGTTTCCTTACTAGAGGATTCACCCTTATTCTTAGGAACATACATGAGCTTAGCAACTTTAGTAGGTGGACTTGGAGTATTTTTTACGGAAGAAAAAACGGTTCCCAAGTTGGTAATGATACCCTCAAGTTTATCAATTCTAGAGAAATCTTGGTTTATTTTCTCATTAACTATGGGTTCCTTCTCCTTAATATTTTTCAAAGTTGCTCCTACCTTAGATCCATATTGAGTAATTTGATTGTTGATCTTTTTATCTATATTTTCAATTAACTCAACGGTAGCAACTTTATTTTCAATAATTCCAAGTCTTTGCATTACATGCTCCAAAGTCAACATAGTTCCATTAACCAAGAGAGGTGGTGAGCCAAATAAATCTATCATAGCATTATAAGAATCAAAAGTATGGCTACCCAAGAAATTCCCTCTGGTAATGGTATCAAGGATATATCTATACCAAGGATTAGCACCTACATAAAAATTGCGGAGAAGAACTGAAGTAGATTGCTTCCTGGTAGATTTATTTTGAGCATTGCAAATTCTATACCAAGCGTATTTTAGATTTTCTCCCTCCCTTTGCTTAAAATTTAGAACTTCATTCTCAGGAGATAACGGAGAAGATACAAGACTAGCCATAATGACAAGCAAGCGAGAAAAGGGCAAACGGAAAAGAGAGGAGGAGATTGGGAAGGATAGGGCGAATAAAACGGCAAGGGTGAAGTGGGGGAGAGGAAAACGAGAGGCAAATGGCAAATAATGTAATGCGAGAGATAAGGGATTGTGATGGGCACTTGGTATGTTGACTTTTGCGTAGACTCCCTAAGCAGCGGCGCCGAAATCCTTCTTGCTACGCCTTGAGCTATGCTGGTTTTCCCCAAGAGGAGAGGATGATGCAGCAGAGTAGCGTAAGTATTTCCCTCAGTTTTGAGAACCAAGGTATCAATCCAAGAGGAGGCCACGCACAAGTCCCTCGTACCTACACAAAACAAATAGCTCCTCGCAACCAACGCGAATAGGGGTTGTCAATCCCTTCTCGGTCACTTACGAGAGTGAGATCTGATAGAGATGATAGATAATATTTTTGGTATTTTTGGTATGAAGATGCAAAGTAAAATAAAAAGGCAAAGTAAAGAGCAAAGCAATAATAAAGCATAGGAAGATTAATATGATGCAAATAGACCCGAGGGCCATAGATTTCACTAGTGGCTTCTCTCAAGAGCATAAGTATTTTACGGTGGGTGAACGAATTATTGTTGAGCAATTGACAGAATTGAGCATAGTTATGAGAGTATCTAGGTACGATCATGTATATAGGAATCACGTCCGAGACAAGTAGACCGACTCCTGCCTGCATCTACTACTATTACTCCACTCATCGACCGCTATCCAGCATGCATCTAGAGTATTAAGTTAATGAAAACAGAGTAACGCCTTAAGCAAGATGACATGATGTAGAGGAATAAATTCATGCAATATGATAAATACCCCATCTTGTTATCCTTGGTGGCAACAATACAATACGTGCCTTGCTGCCCCTACTGTCACTGGGAAAGGACACCGCAAGATTGAACCCAAAGCTAAGCACTTCTCCATTGCAAGAATACCAATCTAGTTGGCCAAACCAAAAGGATAATTCGAAGAGACTTGCAAAGATAACTCAGTCATACATAAAAGAATTCAGAGAAGATTCAAATATTGCTCATAGATAATCTTGATCATAAACCTACAATTCATCGGTCTCAACAAACACACCACAAAAAGAAGATTACATCGAATAGATCTCAACAAGAGAGGGGGAGAACATTGTATTGAGATACAAAACGAGAGAAGAAGCCATCTAGCTACTAACTATGGACCCGAAGGTCTGAGGTAAACTACTCACACATCATCGGAGAGGCTATGATGTTGATGTAGAAGCCCTCCGTGGTGGAATCCCCTTCACGCGGAGCTCCGGAACAGGCCCCAAGATGGGATCTCATGTATACAGAAAGTTGCGGCGGTGGAACTAGGTTTTTGGCTCCGTATCTGATCTGTTGGGGGTACGTAGGTATATATAGGAGGAAGAAGTACGTCGATGGAGCTCTGAGGGGCCCACGAGGCAGGGAGCACGCCCTCCACCCCCGTGACCGCCTCGCGGCTTTCTTTACGGAGGGTCTAAGTCTCCTGGGTCTTATCTGATGAGAAAATCACGTTCCCGAAGATTTCATTCCGTTTGGACTCCGTTTGATATTCCGTTTCTTCAAACACCAAATAGGCAAAAAACAAGCAATTCAGGCTGGGCCTCCGGTTAATAGGTTAGTCCCAAAAGTAATATAAAAGTGGAAAATAAAGCCCAATATAGTCCAAAACAATAGATAATATAGCATGGAGCAATCAAAAATTATAGATACGTTGGAGACGTATCAGGGGCTAGGCAGGTGCCCTCGCGAGCATTTTTCTTCTCTCTGCCTTCTCGCGAGCCACCCTCGTTCACGCCTGAAAGCTGGCACATCTTTCCTAATCCGTGCCCCTCGGGTACCGCGATACAAAGCGCCAAGTCAAGGCTCGGGTGGATGGCAAATCCTCTAGCGCACCCACTAACGAATTTTTTTGCAATTTCTGAGCAAACACAGACACCTCGTGAGGGAAAGGGCGTCCCAAACACGCCAGGTTAAGTTACCTTTGCGCAAAATAACAACACGGCATGGGAATAACACGCACAGTGCATTAACCAAAGAACCACAGTTCGATACACGCCCCTCTGGGACCATACTGGTTTCATTTTCTGATGCAGGAAAAAAAAGGAAAAAAGCTAAACAAAGCGGCGTTGCAGCAATCCGCGGAGGCAGGCCCTTAGTGACGCCCCGATCCTAGCCAGACCCCTCCTCGCGCTTCACGGAGGCGCGGTGACGAGATGACCCGCTGCCTCCTTCGAAGCGGGCGCGGTGGCGCGGCGGCTGGTCGTAGCCACCACTGCTGGAGCTGTCACCGGAGGAAGAGCCGCCGTAGCTGGAAGAGACGCGGTCGCCGCCGAGGGCAGGCTCGCCCTCATCCTCGTCGCGACCGTCACCAAGGCCGAGCACCTCCTCAACGTCGTTTGTCTCGGGGCAGCACCCGACGCGGCGACTGTCGGTGTCAAAACCGGCGGATCTCAGGTAGGGGGTCCCGAACTGTGCGTCTAGGCGGATGGTAACAGGAGACAAGGGACACGATGTTTTTACCCAGGTTCGGGCCCTCTCGATGGAGGTAAAACCCTACTCCTGCTTGATTAATATTGATGATATGGGTAGTACAAGAGTAGATCTACCACGAGATCGAGAGGCTAAACCCTAGAAGCTAGCCTATGGTATGATTGTTCTTCGTCCTACGGACTAAAACCCTCCGGTTTATATAGACACCGGAGAGGGCTAGGGTTACACAGAGTCGGTTACAATGGTAGGAGATCTACATATCCGTATCGCCAAGCTTGCCTTTCACGCCAAGGAAAGTCCCATCCGGACATGGGACGAAGTCTTCGATCTTGTATCTTCATAGTCCAGGAGTCCGGCCAAAGGTTATAGTCCAGCTATCCGGACACCCCCTAATCCGGGACTCCCTCAGTAGCCCCTGAACCAGGCTTCAATGACGACGAGTCCGGCGTGCAGATTGTCTTTGGCATTGCAAGGCAGGTTCCTCCTCCGAATACTTCATAGAAGATTTTGAACACAAGGATAGTGTCCGGCTCTGCAAAATAAGCTCCACATACCACCGTAGAGAGAATAATATTTACACAAATCCAATCTGCTGACGTATTCCGCAGCGTGACATCACACAACGGCCAAGCCTTTATTTGAATCGTTTTACTGTCCCACCTCAGCGCGTTTAGTGAGGCGGTTTCCTTGGCACGTCTTGTTGAAGCAGAGATCATGTCCCCTTATTTCGGGATTCTCATCAATACGGGCGTGGGTAACCCAACCGTGCCATTAATTACGGCGCTTGGGAGATAAGCGAGTTTTACCAGGCTGGTGGGGGCACGTAGTTCCGTCCACCCATATAAGGGGATAAGGATCCACCTTTTTCATCTACGCCTTCTTCCTCCTTCGCTTATCCATTTCCGCGCACTTGAGCTCCAGCGCCCAAGTCCGCACTTCCCACCTCAACCTTCTCCAGCCATGTCTGGAGCGGGAGGCAGGTGGATGGCCTCCTCTGTCACGGAGGGGCACATAAAAAAGTTGAGGAAAGCCGGATACTTGTCCAACGACATTGCGCACCGGCTTCCAGACGAGGGGCAGCTCATCCCCACCCCCAGGCCCCATGAGAGGGTGGTGTTCCTCCCCCATTTCCTCCGTGGACTGGGCTTCCCACTCCACCCATTTGTCCGGGGGCTCATGTTCTACTACGGCCTGGATTTCGACGATCTGGCCCTGAACTTCATCCTCAACATCTCGGCGTTTATTGTCGTGTGTGAGGCCTTCCTCCGCATCAAGCCCCACATCGGCTTATGGCTGAAGACCTTCAATGTCAAGCCGAAGGTAGTGGGCGGCCAGCAAGCGGAGTGCGGAGGCGCCATGGTGGGCAAGATGCCCAACGTTATATGGCTCGAGGGCTCCTTCGTGGAAACCATCAAAGGGTGGCAATCGGGGTGGTTCCACATCACCGAGCCGCGTGACCCTGAATGGGCAGCGGCCCCCGAATTCCAATCTGGCATCCCCACACGGCCCACCTACTGGAAAAAGAAGGGCCTGTCGTGGGGTAATTCGGGAGAGCTGACCGGACTCCAAACCTGCATCCAAAACCTGGTGGACAAGAAGGTTAAACTTGTCAACATAGTCCAGGTCATGCTCATCCGCCGGATCCTCCCATGTCAACGACGGGCTTTTAACTTGTGGGAGTTTGACCCGCCCAGACCAAACTCGACTGTGCTCTTTGACACAACGCACGAGGATGCCCGGAAGGTGTTATTCAAAGGCGCCGAGGTTTCCTCCCATTACCGAGGATCATGGATTCGCTGCAAGCGCCAAGCCAGCGTAGTAAGCTTGTTTTACCCTTTACGGGATACTTGTTTTTCATAGTTTGTCTCGATGCGGGATCTAAGCTCCCGTTCCTTTGACAGGACTGGCAGAAGAAGACCGGACAGATCGACTGTACGACTCCTTTTCCCTAAGGCCCAGCAGATGCCCGCTTGGCGAAGCTGCTGGTCCCGGCACCTTACGTAGTGCCGGAGAAGAAGGCCAAGGAGAAAGCCACGAGAACTCGAAAGAGTTCCCGGCGCCTGGTGGTATCGGACTCATCGTCCGATGACTCCGAGGCGGACTCCTCCCATGAAAACGAGGAGGAGGAAAGAGAGGTCTCTCCCCCAGCGGGGGGAGAGAAGAAAAGGAAGGCCGCCCCAACTTGGGGGGGCGGAGGGTCCAAGAAAGGAAGGACCCTTCCTCCGGACTACTCCACCAACGCCGACGACGGCGAAGAGGAGTGGCCATCCAGGGCCAAGCCCCTGGCAAAATCGTAAGTATTCGGATACCAGAATAACTCATGGCATTCCTTTATTGCGCAGTATCTTCTGACGCCGAATATAATCATGCAGTTCGCCCACGGCCCGGCTCGACTCTTCGTTGAGCGGCTCCCTGGATTCGTCGGATGTGAATAGTCTTTCACTTCCGACTGCTATTTCCTCGCCCCACGGACGATGCCGAGGTGGAGTCCCAAAGGGTCCAAGCCAGAGGAGGTGGTCTCGAGGCGCCGCAAGGCGACCTCCCGGACTCCAGCGCAAAGGGATAAAACCCCAAAGGGCTCTAAGTCCGCCCCGGCCGACTCCGACCGAACCTTCAGCCGTTCCGAGTCCGCAGCGCCCTAGTAAGATGGGCAAGTTTACGACGCCGGTGACCTCCGCCCAACCGGAGGCACCGGATAATTTGTTGGAGGTGCTTAACGCGCCCATCGACGAGGAGCACCGCACTATTATGAGTGCGGTGATCCGAAAAGGTTCATCCGCCAAGAGCGGGCTGACTGAAACTGTGCCAGCCTTCTAACAAAGCTTTGAGGTATGTATTTAAGATATGTAAAAGTATTACCGATAGACAGTAGCCTCGATGCTCAGTTTGGTGTTCGGAAAGAAAAGCCGAATCGAGGATCTAAAAGATATACGCAGGAGTCTAACATAAGTATATCAATATGGGAATGCAGGCTGCTTCTTGACCTCTCGCCAGACCGATCATGGAGGTCGATGCATTGAAGCAGAGCCTCGAGCGGTCCGAGAACGAGCTCGGCCTTGCCAAGAAGCAGCTCGAGGACAAGGAAGGTAAGTAATACCTTATGTAAGTATATAAAAGATGTTGCAAAAATGACAGGACTAACGTGAGTATTACAGGGCCACAACCGAGGTGGCGACCACGAAGGAAGCGTTGTCCAAGGTCAAGACAATGCGGCCGTGGAGCGACCGAGCGAGAAAAGCAGGAGGCGCGGGTGGCGGAGGTGCAGCAAGAGCTCCTGTGCTCGTGGAAAAACATGAGAGTTTGAGCTTGACTCAAAGACTCGAGAGTCCGAGCTCGCCTTGGCCCTTGAGAGCGCCAAATCTGCCAAGGCCAAGCCCAAAAGCCCTCCAGAAATTGAGGCGATGAAGAAGATAGCGGCGGTAAGGCATTCTTTATGCAAAGCAAGCACGTGAAAGTGAATTACTTGTTACTTACCCGAGTCCGGAGCTCTCCGGGAGCATTCGCAGATCTTCCCTGCAGTGTGTCTGACGCTGCCGCATTCTACCGAGCCGAGGAGGGCAACTCGATGGAGAAGGTGTTCTGGTCCCAGTATGTTGAGGCGGACACCCGGTGTTTTTGAGCGACCAGTGAAGCAGCTGGTCGAGCTCCATAAGGTGGCCGAACAGTCCATGAAGGGCCTTATAGTCCGGCTATGGCCTGGGGAGGTCATGCCTAGGAGCTACTTTGGGCTGGTGAGGCGGCTGGCGGATGCCTATCCACGGCTTGAAGTCATCAAGCGCCCAGATGCATCAAGGCGCCAGAGGGCCCTTGCCCGTGTTAAAGTACACTGGGGCAAGATGGATGCTGAGAAGATGGTGACAGATGGGCCACCGGAGGGCAAGGAGCATCGCAAGCCCGAGATGTATTATGAGGGTGTCCTGAAGGGTGCCCGCCTTATGGCGGATGAATGTTCCAAGGATGTAATTTATGAGTAAACTCGCTCGTGTTATCCTATGTGCTGAAAACTTGTTCATATGCGCTAAGCAACGCTTTTTGAATTTAAAATATTACCTTCTGTGCGGCCGTTCATTAAATCTGAGAGATGGCGAGTCGTCGGCTTTCGCCCCATGCCACGAAAGTTTGGGTGTTTGGGATAAACTGAGCGCTCTTGTTCCCATTCTTGGGTCCTTCGAGGAGGCGCCAAGACAACGTAACAAGGCAATCGGACTATAATGCTTTATCACTCTCACTTAGCCATAGAATTCTATAATTTTAAATTTCGCGAAGCCCCTAGTATTCGAAGACCGAGTTGGGCGCTTATTCACGCCTAGGCGGACAAAGCTGGCTCCTCGCCTAAGCGGCATAAGTCTTTAGGGACTCAAACCTCTCGAACAGCGACCAGCTCTCGCCCTATCATGACGGTCAGTTTTAGCTTTCATCGAGGTGCTTAACCCAGCTCAACCGGGCACAATCGCAGTAGTTCTCCCAGCGCTACCTTAGCCGATATAACAGAACGTAAGGTACCAAAACATGGGAGCCGGGCAAACCCAACTATTGACCCAAGACATGATTCAGAGCTGATGCATATAATGCTATAAGTTCAGTGTGCCGCACTCGTGAGAGTGTTCGGACTTCTCACACCATATTCTAGGGTACTTAAGCCCCTGGTGTATTGGTCGTACCAAAGTGTACGGTTGCATAATGTCATAACTGAACATATTCACATAAAAAAGGACTGCAATAATAGACAAAAGCTATGTATTGTTTAATCGAAAAGGCTGCCGTAAAAGCAGAACGATACAAATAGTGCGATAAGCAAGAGATGGGACTATTTGACATGTCCTCTCCGTGGGCGAGCTATGGATGATATGTGAAACAAGTATACTGCTCGTTATAGAGACCACCGACACTCGACGAGCTACGCCTCCTTGGCTGTTGCATCGTGTGTTCAGCGATTACAGATCACGGACAGGCCTTCCGGAGAGTGGAGTCCTGAAAGTAAGAAAAAAAAGGAATGACCAAATCGGGAGCCCCTAGTGCGGTTGAGCCGCATTTTGGGCATGCCGTGGTTGTGCCCCTCCCCTTATGCCCATGGTATTTCCAGAGCGTAATTATGTATGCGTAGTACTGGTTTCGCGATTTCACGAGGGTTGGGGTTGGGTCCGCATTGCTACGCTTGCTCGGAACGTGCCAGGCGGTCTTGTTGTAGGTTATCCCGGGTGCGCTTGACGGTGTCCGGACGTTTAATAGCCGGACTGGAGAATTGCCTTGAGAGGCTACTTTGTACTTCCGCCGCGAGGGCCGCCGTATGCTCCTCCATTCGGAGAGAGCGTTCGGTGTTTCCATTGACTGTAATGACTCCTCGAGGGCCTGGCATCTTGAGCTTGAGGTATGCGTAGTGCGGCACCACATTGAACTTTGCAAATGCGGTTCATCCGAGCCGTGCGTGATAGCCACTGCAGAATGGGACTATGTCGAAGATTAACTCCTCGCTTCGAAATTATCCGGGATCCAAGACCACCTCAAGTGTAATCGAGCCTGCATAGTTGGCCTCTACACTGGTATGACGCTTTAAAGGTCGTCTTTGTGGGTTTAACTTGAGGGATCTATGCCCATTTTTCGTGACCGTATCCCGATAAAGCAGGTTCAGTTGCTGCCGCCGTCCATAAGGACTCTAGTGAGGTGAATCCGTCAATGATTGGGTCTAGAACCAACGCGCGAATCCGCCATGGCGGATGCTAGTGGGTGGTCCTTCGATCAAAAGTGATCGGGCAGGAGGACCATGGGTTGAACTTTGGGGCGACTGGCTCCAACGCATATACGTCCCTGAGTGCACGCTTCCGCTCCCTTTTGGGTATGTGGGTTGCGTATATCATGTTCACCGTCCGCACTTGTGGGGGGAAGCCCTTCTGTCCCCTATTGTTCGGCGGCCGGGGCTCCTCCTCGTCATCGCTATGCAGCCCCTTGTCACTATTTTCGGCATTTAACTTGCCTTCCTGCTTGAACACCCAACAATCCCTGTTGGTGTGATTGGCTGGTTTTTCGGGGGTGCCGTGTATCTGGCACGAGCGATCGAGTATTCGGTCCAAACTGGACGGGCCCAGAGTATTTATTTTAAATGGCTTTTTCCACGACCGGTTTAGAGCCTCTCGAATCCGCATTAATCGCCGATCCTCAGCATTGTCGCCGTTAATGTGGCGCTTGTGCTTGTTGCGATCCGACCTGCCATTGCTGTCCTTGGTATCCGAATTATGAGGGCTCTTGGTCATGTTATTACTATGAGTTAGCCAGCTGCCTTCTCCCGCGCAAAAGCGGGTCATGAGTGTTGTGAGGACTGCCATGGATTTCGGCTTTTCCTGTCCTAGGTGCCGGGCAAGCCACTCGTCACGGATGTTATGTTTGAAGGTTGCAAGGGCCTCTGCGTCCGGACAATCGACTATTTGATTTTTCTTGGTTAGGAACCGCGCCCGTAATTGTCCGCCGATTCCTCCGCTGCTGAATTATGTGGCTTAGGTCATCGGTGTCCGGTGGTCGCACATAGGTGCCCTGAAATTGTCGAGGAATGCGGCTTCGTGTCCTCCCAACAACCAATTGACTCGCGGCAAGTTGTTAAGCCAATGTCGAGCTGGTCCTTTAAGCTTGAGTGGGAGCTATTTGATGGCGTAAATCATCACCGCGGGCCATGTGGATATGAAGGAGATAATCCTCGATCCATACCGCAGGATCTGCACAGCGGTCGACGATTCGATGTTTACGGGTTTGAAACCCTCGGGATTTGATGATCCATTACTTCATCCGTGAAGCATAGTGGGTGCTGGCGGCTCAGATCGGGCTATATCACGACGTAGCTCAAATGAGCTTTGTCATCGTGGTTCGCCCGCCGGATTTGCCATATCCGCATGACGGTTATCGCAAGTGTCGTGGGCGCCCACGCCGATCCGTGAGATCGATCTTGTTTGACTTGCCTTGTCCTCCAATATATCTCGCAGGTCCGGCGATTTCCCGTGCCTTGGTATTCTTTGAGCGACGCCGGTGCGGCTTGAGTGGAGGGCCGAGAGGCCTCTCGTCGCTGCCACGAGGTGGCGGTCGGCCGCGTCGTGGCGTTGGTGATGTAGGTTTAGGTGCTTCCTCCTCTAATCGGGTAGCAGCCTGCGCTTTGGGTAGCTCTTGGAGGGTCGCTTGAGTTCGCATTTTCGCCGCAAGGACTTCATCCATCCGTCGGCTAGCAAGTCTTGGTCAGCTCTAAGATGTTGCTGTTTTTCTTGAGGCTACTCGCCGTGGCTATAAGCCTGCGTTTGAAACGCTCTTGTTCGACGGGATCCTCGTGCATGACAAATTGTGTCGCCGAGGCTTGCCTCGTCTTCGGAGGGAGGCATGTAATTATCGTCCTCTACCTCTCTGTCTGCCGCTCTCTCATGGGGGCTGGCTTCTCCATCCTCCTGTGTTGAATCCTGCTGGAGGGGGTTGTCTTCGGCACTGTTCGGGGTGTTATTATCTCCCGTGCCGGAATTTCCGTTTTTGCTTTGGCGGGATTTAGAACGGCGCTACTGACGCCGGCGCTTAGGCTGCTTCTTGGAGGGGTCATCCTCCGTTGTTCCATCGCCCTTCCCTTCTTTTGGGGTGTCCACCATGTATATGTCATACGACGAGGTGGCCTTCCAGTGCCCTATAGGCGCTGGTTCTTGGTTGTCTCCTGCATCGGCGTCCATACCGTCGATGTCTTCGGAGTCGAAGTCGAGCATGTCGGTTAAATCATCGGCGGTGGCTACTGAAGTGGGTGGTGGGTGGGCTTTGAATTTCTTTGTCGCCTGCACCCCAACCTTGTCGACCATAGTCCGCTAGGGCTCTCCGATAAGAGAGAGACTTTAGTGAATTCAGAATGTCGCCGAAGGGCGAGTGCTGAAAGATGTCCGCGGTGGCGAACTCCATGATCGGCGCCCAATCGGATTCGATCGGCAGGGGCGCGGAAGGTTCGGAGTCCGGAGAGGAGTCCGGCACCTCGGAGTCACGGGCTTCGCAAAGGACAAGGCTGGTGTTCGGCTCGATCGCCGTAGAGATTGCAGCCCCCAAGGCGGTGTCCAGCCACCCGTCCTCGATTGGCGCAGTCGGCTCCGAGCTAAGGGTCGGAGCGGACACGGGTGCGGCCTCCAGGGCACTGTTCGGCGGCAGAGCATGATCATGCCCATCGTGATAGTGCGGCGCGCTCGGCTGTGGCTCGAACCCGTCGAAGATCAAGTCTCCGCAGACATCAGCCGTGTAGTTCAAACTTCCAAATCTGACCTGATGGCCAGGGGTGTAGCTTTCGATCTGCTCTAGATGGCCAAGTGAATAGGCCCGCGGTGCAAAGCGGCCGAATACGAAGATCTGTCCGGGGAGAAAAGTCTCACCCTGGACCGCATCGTTGTTGATGATTGGAGGAGCCATCGGGCCTAAAGATGACGATACGAGGAACTCTCAATGAAAGCACCAATGTCGGTGTCAAACCGCGGATCTCGGTAGGGGGTCCCGAACTGTGCGCCTAGGCGGATGGTAACAGAGACAAGGGACACGATGTTTTTACCAGGTTCGGGCCCTCTCGATGGAGGTAAAACCCTACTCCCGCTTGATTAATATTGATGATATGGGTAGTACAAGAGTAGATCTACCACGAGATCGAGAGGCTAAACCCTAGAAGCTAGCCTATGGTATGATTGTTCTTCGCCCCACGGATTAAAACCTCCGGTTTATATAGACACGGAGAGGGCTAGGGTTACAGTAGTCGGTTACAATGGGAGGATATCTACATATCCATATCGCCAAGCTTGCCTTCCACGCCAAGGAAAGTCCCATCCGAACACGGGACGAAGTATTCGATCTTGTATCTTCATAGTCCAGGAGTCTGGCCAAAGGTTATAGTTCAGCTATCCGGACACCCCCTAATCCAGGACTCCCTCAGCGACCATCTTCCCCGAACACCCTCACATAGAGGGTCGATCCGCCGTCATACTTGAAGTGGAGCGTGCACCGCCTGCCAGGCTGGCTGCTGGCGTAACATCTCGCCACCAAGGGCAGGGCTATGTTGCCCGCGGCGGAAGTCTTGACCGCGACCGAAGAGGCCTTGCTGCAGCAACCATCCGCCTGCAACCAGAGCCCGCCTGGACCAGGGACCGGCAGTTCATCGACAAAGAAGCACGGAAGCTGGAGCCAGTTGCCGGCGGGTTCTTCGACGAACGATTTAACTCCGGCGACACCTCCGCTGAATGGAAGCGCGGGCGGGGAGGCCGCGCCACCATTGCGCGCCTCCCCTCGTCAGCTGGACCGCCATGGTTGGGACGATCCCCTCCACGCGCCGTGGCACCGCCTAGACGGTGGGCCACGGCGGGGCTCGCGGCGTGCTTGCGTAGACGGCCGCGACCGCGCTTGGGTGCCGCGGAACCGGGGCCCTCGCGAGGGGCCTTCCCTTCTCGGCGGCGGAGAACTTCCTTCGTGGCGCCATCGAAGGCACTGCAAGCAATGAAGCAAAGAAGAAGCAAGCAAGCAAGGAAGAGATGGGCGACGGGGGCTCCGCTACCCTCCCCATTTATAGCGGAAGAAGGCCAACCGGCGTCTCCCACGATCGCATGTAATGATGGTTTTCCTTGCACGTCGCAGGGACTTGTCAAGTCGTGCAGTTGCCGAGGCAGCGTGGGGAAGCGGAGATGCCCACGTCCAATCAACCGCCATGCGTCAACCGAGGCCGCAGGCTTTTGGGGTCCGCGGTGCTCCGAACTTGACCCTTGGCTTTGCCGTGAAGCCAAGCCCGAGCGCACCTTGGGCCCGGGGGCTACTGTCGGCGTTCTAGGAACGAGGGTCCCCAGACTTGTCTGCCTGCAGCCCATGGCGTGGCTAAGCCAGCAGGCCGTACGGCCCATCTTCATCAACAAGGCATCCAAGACCCTCGCGAGGCGGACGACGCAAGACCTCCTCTAGAGTGGCCTAGCCAGGCAGGCTCACGAGGAGTGGAGATATCAAGGCGGCGCAAACCTCATGAGGCTCTCGTGACGTGAGCCATGACGAACGACACCAGGCGGGCGCCAGCGCGCGCAGCGTCCTTATTTCCTCTTTGGTTCTAAGGAGGCCAGCGCAGGCGAAGAGTACCGAGGCATCAGGCAAAGGTTGCTATATTGGTGCAACAAGACCAAGACCAGGAGGACGGCAAGACGGAGGTCATCGTGGAGCCCAAGGCAGCGTCACCATTAGAGCTTTTCGTAGGCGGAGACCGCTTTGGTCAGGATAGCTTGTACTAGCTGTCCCCCTTCAAATTTGCCCACCATTGTTGGCTCCCTTCCCGCTCGATATTTGGGAAGAGGACCAGGGCCTATATAAGTAGAGCTAGCCACCATAGTAGAGGCATCTGATCTGAGCTCGATCCAACCCGATCGAGAGCCTACTCACAAGAACACCTCAACCTCAGGAGGTTGTTCTTCCCTTGTACTGTTCATCATCAGCCCAAGAGGCAATCCACCACCACCACACTGGAGCAGGGTATTACACCACAACGGTGGCCCGAACCAGTATAAACCTCATGTCCTTCTATGTTGTGAGTTCGTCGAGTTCGTCCGCAAGATCTTAGTGAGCTAGGGCGTAGATCGGTAGGAGGGAAAGACTTCGTGCGCACCCCCGTGTTCAAACCTTAAGGGTTTGCCGGAACCCCACATCCGACACTATCCATGAATTATATCATGCCATCATGTTTCCATTGACGGCATGTTTGTGATTTATGGCATGCCAACCACTTTAATAGACACATCGTATAGTTATATCATGTCATCCTGTTTACATAGTCATCATATTTTGAAGTATGTCATTCTATCTTGTTTAGTTAGCCATCATACATGTGAAATTGTGTCATGCTATCCTGTTTAATTAGCCATCATATATGTGAAATTATGTCCTGCTATTCTGTTTGGTTAGACAACATAAATGTGAATTATTTCATGCCCTGTTTTCTTCCCTACTATCCATTGCAGTTGTCTATCTTACAATGTCTGTACATTCAATTACTTTTCTTGTTTATCAGCCATTTCAATTGGAGGTGGTGATGGCAGTATCTGTGGGAGTAAAAACACGGTCTTCAGAAAAGATCGTGCTACCTGTCGATGGAGATAGAATCACGGTTATACTTGCCAATGAACCAGCCCCACCACACATAACCCAGACTCACGCAGATTGTACCCCTACCCAGTTGGACAGAGAACCAACTACACCCCTTCTAACCCCAACCCCAGTAGATAGTAACCCGGTTCCCGTTGACACAAAGACCGCCTCCAAAGACAGAGCACCCAAACACGAGCAGTTAGTAAGGCAAATCAGAGTGCCCAAAGCACGAGGACCACCACTCCGAACCCCAAGTCAATGCTTAAAGCGTAAGAAGAATTATTCTCGGTCAGTTTCAGAGCTATGGTTCATACTACTTTACTCTTGCATCACTGTATTTACTCATACCAACTAATTTCAAATTTGAAGGATGCAATTGAAACTCCAATGGCGCAACAGGTATGTTTTAAACCTGTTTCTTTAACGTGTTTGCTGTTGTAACTTGCTCTATGTTGATTTCAGTTTCAATTGAATAAACAATTATATTCTCATGCCATGCACCTTACAAGTGTTGTTATTGCTGTGTAGTTTCCCACACTTATATTCTGTCTAAGCTGCTTTGTCTTAAATAGATATGATTCGAACTGTATCTATCTTGATTTGGCAACATAAACTAGAATTATAGACCATACAGTGACCATACTACATAGATATATGTTTGTTTCATGTTGTTATCCTGTCCACCTTACTACTGAACTGGTTTACCAAAATGAGTTTTGCTATAACTTGAGCTTGTGTTGGCTTTCGCCGAAGAGGAGAGGATGATGCAGCACAGTAGCGTAAGTATTTCCCTCAGTTTTTGAGAACCAAGGTATCAATCCAGTAGGAGGCCACGCACAAGTCCCTTGTACCTGCACAAAACGATAGCTACTCGCAACCAACGCGATTAGGGGTTGTCAATCCCTTCAAGGTCACTTACTTAGAGTGAGATCCGTAGAGATAATATTTTTGGTATTTTTGGTATAAAGATGCAAAGTGAAAAGTAAAAAGAAAAGTAAAAATAAAGCAAGTATAAAAGTGATAGAGATTTATATGATGAGAATAGACCCGGGGGCCATAGGTTTCTCTACTGGCTTCTCTCAAGAGAATAAGTATTCTACGGTGGGTGAACAAATTATGGTTGAGCATTTGACAGAATTGAGCATAGTTATGAGGTTATCTAGGTATGATCATGTATATAGGCATCACGTCCGAGACAAGTAGATCAAAACGATTCTGCATCTACTACTACTACTCCACTCATCGACCGCTATCCAACATGCATCTAGAGTATTAAGTTAAAAACAGAGTAACGCCTTAAGCAAGATGACATGATGTAGAGGAATAAATTCATGCAATATGATAAATACCCCATCTTGTTATCCTCGATGGAAACAATACAATACGTGCCTTGCAACCCTTTCTGTCACTGGGTAAGGACACCGCAAGATTGAACCCAAAGCCATGCACTTCTCCCATTGCAAGAACTACCAATCTAGTTGGCCAAACCAAACGGATAATTCGAAGAGACTTGCAAAGATAACTCAATCATACATAAAAGAATTCAGAGAAGATTCAAATATTATTCATAGATAAGCTGGATCATAAACCAACAATTTATCGGTCTCAACAAACACACCGCAAAAAGAAGATTACATCGAATAGATCTCCACGAGAGAGGGGGAGAACATTGTATTGAGATCCAAAAAGAGAGAATAAGCCATCTAGCTACTAGCTATGGACCCGAAGGTCTGAAGTAAACTACTCACACTTCATCGGAGAGGCTATGGTGTTGATGTGGAAGCCCT
This sequence comes from Aegilops longissima, assembly GCA_021605205.1. Classification (NCBI taxonomy): domain Eukaryota; kingdom Viridiplantae; phylum Streptophyta; class Magnoliopsida; order Poales; family Poaceae; genus Aegilops; species Aegilops longissima. The sequence goes on from CM038679.1 coordinate 245,960,102, forward strand.
CCGTGGTGGATGCCCCCTCCGACGGAGCTCCAGAACAGGCCCCAAGATGGGATCTCGTGGATACAGGAAGTTGCGGTGGTGGAATTAGGTTTTTGGCTCCTCCTCTGATCGTTTGGGGGTATGTAGGTATATATAGGAGGAAGGAGTACGCTGGTCGAGCATCGAGGGGCCCACGAGGCAGGGGGCGCGCCCTAGGGGGGGCGCTCCCTCCACCCTCGTGACCGCCTCTCTGGTTCCTTGGCATAGGGTCCAAGTCTCCTGGATCACGTTCGGTGAGAAAATCACGTTTCCGAAGGTTTCATTCCGCTTGGACTCCGCTTGATATTCATTTCTTCAAATACCGAAAAAGGCAAAAAAACAGCAATTGGGCTGGGCCTCCAGTTAATAGGTTAGTCCCAAAAGTAATATAAAAGTGGAAAATAAAGCCCATTATAGTCCAAAACAATAGATAAAGTAGCATGGAGCAATAAAAAATTATAGATACGTTGGAGACGTATCAAGCATCCCCAAGCTTAATTCCTGCTCGTCCTCGAGTAGGTAAATGATAAAAAGAGAATTTTTGATGCGGAGTGATACTTTGGCATAATTTCAGTGTAAATCTTATTAATCATGGTATGAATATTCAGATCCGAAAGATTCAAGACAAAAGTTCATATTGACATAAAAATAATAATACTTCAAGCATACTAACTAAGAAATTATGTCTTCTCAAAATAACATGGCCAAAGAAAGTTATCCCTACAAAATCATATAGTCTGGCTATGCTCCATCTTCCCCACACAAAGTATTTAAATCATGCACAACCCTAATGACAAGCCAAGCAATTGTTTCATACTTTAACATTTTCAAAACTTTTTCAATCTTCACGCAATACATGAGCGTGAGCCATGGATATAGCACTATATGTGGAATAGAATGGTGGTTGTGGAGAAGACAAAAAGAGGGAAGATAGTCTCACATCAACTAGGCGTATCAACAGGCAATGGAGATGCCCATCAATAGATATCAATGTGAGTGAGTAGGGATTGCCATGCAACGGATGCACTAGAGCTATAAGTATATGAAAGCTCAACAAAAGAAACTAAGTGGGTGTGCATCCAACTCGCTTGCTCACGAAGACCTAGGGCATTTGAGGAAGCCCATCATTGGAATACACAAGCCAAGTTCTATAATGAAAAGTTCCCACTAGTATATGAAAGTGATAAAATGAGAGACTCTCTATCATCAATATCATGGTGCTACTTTGAAGCACAAGTGTGGTAAAAGGATAGTAACATTGTCCCTTCTCTCTTTTTCTCTCCTTTTCTTATTTGGGCCTTCTCTCCTTTTTTTAGGGCCTCTTTTTTTATTTGTCGTCCGGAGTCTCATCCCTACTTGTGGGGGAATCATAGTCTCCATCATCCTTTCCTCACTTGGGACAATGCTCTAATAATGAGGATCATCACACTTTTATTTTTCTTACAACTCAACAATTACAACTCGATACTTAGAACAAAATATGACTCCATATGAATGCCTCTGGTGGTGTACCGGGATATGCAATGAAACATGAGTGACATGTATGAAGAATTATGAACGGTGGCTTTGCCACAAATACGATGTCAACTACATGATCATGCTAGCAATATGACAATGATGGAGCGTGTCATAATAAACGGAACGGTGGAAAGTTGCATGGCAATATATCTCGGAATGGCTATGGAAATGCCATGATAGGTAGGTATGGTGGCTGTTTTGAGGAAGGTATATGGTGGGTGTATGATACCGGAGAAAGGTGCGCGGTATTAGAGAGGCTAGCAATGGTGGAAGGAAGGAAAAGTGTGTATAATCCATGGACTCAACATTAGTCATAAAGAACTCGTATACTTATTGCAAAAATCTAGAAGTTATCCAAGTAAAGTATTATGCGCATGCTCCTAGGGGGATAGATTCGTAGGAAAAGACCATTGCTCGTCCCCGACCGCCACTCATAAGGAAGACAATAAATAAATAAATCATGGTCCGAGTTCATCACATAACGGTTCACCATACGTGCATGCTACGGGAATCACAAACTTTAACACAAGTATTCTTTGAATTCACAACTACTCAACTAGCATGACTCTAATATCACCATCTTCATATCTCAAAACAATTATCAAGCATCAAACTTATCTTAGTATTCAAGGCACTCAAAAGAAAGTTTCACATATCTTGAATACCAAGTATATTAACATTAAGCAAATTACCATGCTATTAACGACTCTCAAAATAATCTAAGTGAAGCATGAGAGATCAAGTTTCTTTAAAACAAATCCACCACTGTGCTCTAAAAGATCTAAGTGAAGCACTAGAGCAAAAATTATCATGCTCAAAAGATATAAGTGAAGCACTATGAGCAAAACTATCAAGCTCAAAAGATATAAGTGAAGCACATAGAGTATTCTATCAAATTCCAATTCATGTATGGCTCTCTCAAAAGGTCAGAAAGGATGATTGTGGTAAACTAACAAGCAAAGACACAAATAATACAAGACGCTCCAAGCAAAACACATATCATGTGGTGAATAAAATATAGCTCCAAGTAAATTACCGATGGAAGTGGATTTAAAGAGGGATGCCTTCCGGGCATCCCCAAGCTTTACTTTTGGTGTCCTTGATTATCTTGGGGTGCCATGGGCATCCCCAAGCTTAGGCTCTTGCCATTCCTTGTTCCATAATCCATCAAAAAATTCACCCAAAACCTGAAAACTTCACAACACAAAACTCAATAGAAATCTCGTGAGTCTGCTAGAGAAAGAAAACAAAAGACTACTTTAAGGTACTGTAATGAACTCATTCTTTATTTATATTGGTGTTAAAACTACTGTATTCCAACTTCTCTATGGATTATAAACTATTTTACTAGCCATAGATTCATCAAAATAAGTAAACAACACACGTAAAATAGAATCTGTCAAAAACAGAACAGTCTGTAGTAATCTGTAACTAACGCAAACTTCTGGAACCCAAAAAATTCTACCAAAATTAGACGACCTGTAAAATTTGTATATTGATAAGCAGCAATTGGAATCAGTATTTTATCACGTTCTGGTGATTTTTAACAATTCGGGCTCTGAGCGCAAAGTTTCTGGAAATTACAGCAAGATCAAATAACTATCACCCAAGAAGATCCAATAGGTTTAACTTGGCACAAACACTAATTAAAAGATAAAACCACATCTAAACAGAGGCTAGATGGATTATTTATTCCTAAACAGAAGCAAAAACAAAAAACTAAAAATAAAATTGGGTTGCCTCCCAACAAGCGCTACGTTTAACGCCCCTAGCTAGGCATAAAGATTTCAATGATGCTCACAAGGAAGACAAGAATTGAGGCACAAAGAGAGCATCATAAAACATGTGACAAACACGCTTAAGTCTAACATACTTCCTTTGCATAGGCATATTATAGGCAAACAAATTATCGTAGCAAGCAAAAACTGACATATGCAAGGAAGCGGAAAGGAACAATAGCAATCTTAACATAACGAGAGGTAATTTAGTAACATGAAAATTTCTATAACCATATTTTCCTCTGTCATAATAATTACATGTAGGATCATAAGAAAATTCAACAATATAGCTATCACATAACATATTCTCAACACGATCCACATGCATGCGAAGTTGACACTCTTCCGAAATAGTGGGATTAATATTAACTAAAGTCATGACCTCTCCAAGCCCACTTTTAATATTATTGCAAACACTATTATCAATCTCATATTCATCATGGGATTAAATAAATTTTCAAGATCATTAGAAGAATCACCCCAATCATGATCATTGCAACAAGTAGTAGACATAGCAAAACTAGCATCCCCAAGCTTAGGGTTTTGCATATTATTAGCACAATTGACATCAAAAGAATTTATAGTAAAATCATTGCAATCATGCTTTTCATTGAAGGAACTATCAAGTATGGGTGCAATAGCAACGATCTCATGTTTAACATAAGGAACTATAGTAATTTCATCTTCATAAATATTGGCATCATGGCCACAAGAATAGCAAGCATCATGTTCATCAAGGGATATTTCAATCAAATCATCGGAATCATAATTATCTAAAGATCCATGCATATCATTATTTTCTTCCAAAGCGGTCATTCTTTCGACATAGACATTATGAGCAAGGTTTTCATTGCAATATTTAAGTATGACAGAATTTTCAGATTTGTTGAGAGTAAAATCATACTTTTCAATCAAATAAGCAACTTCATGAGCACCCTTAAAAACGACAAATTCTTCAATTTGTTCGATATCATAGTAACTATAAACACCCTTTGCATAAGAAGATAAGATTTCATTATCATTGAAATCACATAGGTAGGGAAGGTGTTTTTTAGGCTCTTAGAGCAACAAGTAAAATCACACATTTCACAAAGATTCAAAGCATAGCATAGCAGACTATTTATATGATACCGTAAGAGTCTCCCTTTTCGCACAAACAAAGGATTTAAAAATGAGCATGCTCATCTAAAGATTTCCCATCCACTAGGCTAGTTGGGGTTTCAAAGACGAAAGATAAGGATCAAGATGATCCAAGTAGAACACTTTAAGTGGATCCATAACAATAGACTTTTAGAAAGCAAAGATGCAAGCAAATATAAGGCACATGGTAACACAAGCAAACAAGAAGCAAGCGGAAAAGAGAGGGCGAATAAAACGGCAAGGGTGAAGTGGGGGAGAGGAAAACGAGAGGCAAGTGGCAAATAATGTAATGCGAGTGGAAAATATAGGGGTTGTGATGGGTACTTGGTATGTTGACTTTTGCATAGACTCCCCGGCAACGGCGCCAGAAATGGCTCGTTGTCGGGAGTCCAAATCTTGACTTGACTTTTGCGTAAGCCTCCCCGGCAACGACGCTAGAAATCCTTCTTTCTACGTCTTGAGCTTGCATTGGTTTTCCCCGAAGAGGAGAGGATGATGCAGCACAGTAGCGTAAGTATTTCCCTCATTTTTTGAGAACCAAGGTATCAATCCAAGAGGAGGCCACGCACAAGCCCCTCAGACTGCACAAAACGATAGCTACTCGCAACCAACGCGATTAGGGGTTGTCAATCCTTCACGGTCACTTACTTAGAGTGAGATCTGATAGAGATAATATTTTGGTATTTTGGCATAAAGATGCAAAGTGAAAAGTAAAAACAAAGCAAGTATAAAAGTGATAGAGATTGATATGATGAGAATAGACCCGGGGCCATAGGTTTCACTAGTGGCTTCTCTCAAGAGCATAAGTATTCTACGGTGGGTGACCAAATTCCTGTTGAGCAATTGATGAATTGAGCATAGTTATGAGGTTATCTAGGTATGATCATGTATATAGGCATCACGTCCAAGACAAGTAGATCAAACGATTCTGCATCTACTACTATTACTCCACTCATCGACCGCTATCCAAAGATGCATCTAGAGTATTAAGTTAAAAACAGAGTAACGCCTTAAGCAAGATGACATGATGTAGAGGAATAAATTCATGCAATATGACAAATACCCCATCTTGTTATCCTCGATGGCAACAATACAATACGTGCCTTGCAACCCTTTTCACATCGGGTAAGGACACCGCAAGATTGAACCAAAGCTATGCACTTCTCCCATTGCAAGAACTACCAATCTAGTTGGCCAAACCAAATGGATAATCCGAAGAGACTTGCAAAGATAACTCAATCATACATAAAAGAATTCAGAGAAGATTCAAATATTATTCATAGATAAGCTGGATCATAAACCCACAATTTATCGGTCTCAACAAACACACCACAAAAAGAAGATTACATCAATAGATCTCCACGAGAGAGGGGAGAACATTGTATTGAGATCCAAAAGAGAGAAGAAGCCATCTAGCTACTAGCTATGGACCAAGGTCTGAAGTAAACTGCTCACACTTCATCGGAGAGGCTATGGTGTTGATGTAGAAGCCTCCATGGTGGATGCCCCTCCGCGGAGCTCGAACAGGCCCCAAGATGGGATCTCGTGGATACAGGAAGTTGCGGCGGTGGAATTAGGTTTTGGCCTCCTCCGATCGCTTGGGGGTACGAGGTATATATAGGAGGAAGGAGTACGTTGGTGGAGCTGAGGCCCACGAGGCGGGCGCGCCTAGGGGGCGCACCTCCACCTCGTGACCGCCTCCTGGTTCCTTGGCGTGGGGTCCAAGTCTCCGGATCACGCTCGTGAGAAAATCGCGTTTCAAGGTTTCATTCCGCTTGGACTCCGCTTGATATTCTGCTTTCTTCAAATATTGAAAAAGGCAAAAAAACAGCAATTTCGGGCTGGGCCTCCGTTAATAGGTTAGTCCCAAAAGTAATATAAAAGTGGAAAATAAAGCCCGGTATAGTCCAAAACAATAGATAAAGTAGCATGGAGCAATCAAAAATTATAGATACATTGGAGACGTATCAAGTTTCATATACTACATTGTAAACCTGTGATGTGTTTGTTTGTTTCTCTTTTAGAATGCGGATAAAATATTGGAGAAGAGTACCCCGTTATGCAATGGTACATGAAGTAATGCAGATAAGGTTCAAGATAGTGAGACGTCCCTGTTAGTCTCCAAGAAAGCTGATAAAAACTATATTGAAGACACCGAGACAACCCCAAAGTCCTGTCTTGATGTAGTGTTCGTTATCTTGGTTACTATCGTTGGCACCAGCTTCTTGAACTCGCTGCTCGAATCAGATCGGCTTCTTGAATCTCAACTTCAAGTTGAAAGACATCGATCGATGTTATGCGACATTGAAGTCAAGGACCGAGGAAGTCCCGCAGAATTCAGATGCATACTTTCGTGCAACAACAAGTGCCGGAGGATTTAAGCGCCAAACAAGAGAAAGTTAATAAGCTTGCTAAGCATCTTGCCAAGATTATGGGTATCCAGGATATTGTTTCTTGAGCTCTTCAAGTGGTTTCAGTTCTGGACTTGTTTTGTCATGCGCTTATATGCTGCTTTGTTCCCTATATTTGCACCGGTGGTGAACTTTGATGCCCAAAGGATGTAATATGTGTAATAGCCGTGATAGCCTAGCGTAAGTTGCTTGCCTATTTATTTCCTTATTGTCTTGTTTATTTGTTTTCTTGTAGTCAGTGCCGTTTTTTCCCGCGGTTTGCTAGTGGCCGCAATAGCCTATTTTTTAAAACTAGGCCACATTAACCATGGGCTACATATTTACTGTAGTTAACATGGGCCTCCTACGGGCTGTAGAAACAATGGGCCTTCTAAGGGCTGTTGAGGGAGTCCCGGATTAGGGGGTGTCCGGATAGCCGGACTATGACCTTTGGCCGGACTCCTGGACTATGAAGATACAAGATTGAAGACTTCGTCCCGTGTCCGGATGGGACTTTCCTTGGCGTGGAAGGCAAGCTTGGCGATATGGATATGTAGATCTCCTACCATTGTAACCGACTCGGTAACCCTAACCCTATTCGGTGTCTATATAAACCGGAGGGTTTTAGTCCGAGGACTAACAACAATCATACCATAGGCTAGCTTCTAGGGTTTAGCCTCTCCGATCTCGTGGTAGATCTACTCTTGTACTACCCATATCATCAATATTAATCAAGGGAGTAGGGTTTTACCTCCATTGAGAGGGCCCAACCGGTAAAAACATCGTGTCCCTTGTCTCCTGTTACCATCCGCCTAGACGCACAGCTCGGGACCCCTACCCGAGATCCGCCGGTTTTGACACCGACATTGGTGCTTCCATTGAGAGTTTCTCCGTGTCGCCGCCGCCGTGAAGGATGCCTCATCCCGCCTTTAAAGACGGCACTGTTGTTAAAGAAGCTTTGGCTGTCGGCCAAACTCTCCGGCTAGGCGGTTTTCTTATGACCGCTGCTCGCCGCTACCGACGGTGACTTCTCGGTCATCGAAAGCAATCTTCACGTTAACTCGGAGCTCGCCGAGCAGTTAGATCCCATGGAGCTCTCTTCCTTAAACGAGCTCTTGGATCGCATCGCCGCCCTGGGAGTCGCTACGGACTATGATCAAATTGGGCCTAAACCCGATCTGAGAGAGATTAACTCTCCCCAGGTTACCCACCATGCTGCTGTGGTAGAGGAACAATACGGCGACCCTTCTTCTATCTTAAGGACTAGCTACGTCCGGATTCCCGATCCCTCCATGCCGGATTCCCGCGGAGGAGAGGAGGTCACGCAAGCCCTGAACCTAAAGTTAGGCAGCGGACTAGATTCATTGGACAACATCCAAGAATCCAAGCTTCCAAATTCGGAAGCTCCTTGGCCCTTAAGCCTCAGATTGGGCGCGGTTCCGGATTTAATTGCACCCGCCCACCCAAACATACGCGACCTATCTCAAATTCGGCAAGAGCCCGCAGAAACAAAGACACCATTATCGGGCCGATTCCTCCGGTTATGGACAGGATAAAGGATCGCCGCGAGGAGGACGTAATCTCATTATTTTGCAACAATTGCACGGACAACGGGATCCTAAACGCTATAAGTCTCCGTGACATTACACGCTTTGTCGACTCAAGGCCCATAGTACGGAAGTATCGTATGCGATGGAAAGCGCTCGAAAAGCTTAATCAAGATTTTGGGACAATCCGCCTTGAATACAACCCCACCAAAATAAAAGGGTGCATCATCGCCAGCACCGGTTTAATACCAAAAGCAAAACCTCTATAGGGCATGGAACCGCATCGAGGGATGGCTCAATGGACCCGTAAAATTTATAATACAGAGGGCGCCACTCCAACTCATAGCCTTAGAGCATGTTGGATACTACGACAGGTGGCCAAAAGTGGCGAAGAGCTTCTAGCTCTAGAGCACCAACCCAAGGATACCAAGACGGTATTAATAGTCTTGAGACTTTCGTGATCAAATAATATGCGGAAACGAACACTCCGTAGCCTTGTCAAGTCTACCAAGTAGCAACAATAAACCCATGGACCTGACACGGCTATTACCTTTAGTGCCGTGATTTAACCTAAATTCCGAACAGCCTGAGCACCAGCTGCATTGGTCCTCAGTCCGATAGTGGACGGCTTTTGCCTTACCAAGGTACTCATGGACGGTGGCAGCGGATTGAACCTCATTTACGAGGAAACCCTACGAAAAATGGAGATAGACTGGAGCCGCACAACCTTTAGAGGAATAATCCCCACCGGAAGCACGCTGACAGAAAAATCACACCGATGTGGTGTTCGCACGCCGGATAATTACAGGTCCGAGGAGGTCACGCCCAAGTGGCCCTGCTCAGCAGCGGATACCACGCCTATTAGGGCAAGAGGCATTCACAATTTTCCAAGCTATACCCCATTATGGGTACATGAAGCTCAAAATGCCCGCCCAACGGAATCATCACTCTTGCTAGTGACCCGACAAAGCACTCGCACCGAAAATAAGACAGCCAGACCGACCCTTGAGGCACTATCCAAGCCCTAGCGGTCGAGGAACTCATCGCACAAGCGCCCATGATGGATAGGGACGATGTGATACTCGATAAGAGATCCAAATCCACTTCCTTCAAACCAGCTGACGAAATAGTCAAATTCCAAGTCCATCCAACGGACCCTACAAAAATGGCCTCCATCAGGGCACAATTAAATCCTGATGTAGACACCGCACTAAGAGAATTCCTATGCGAAAATTGGGACATTTTTGCCTGGCTCCCTTCAGACATGCCAGGAATCCCACGCCGGCTGGCCGAGCATAGCCTAAACATCCTAAAAGGATTCAAGCCAGTCAAACAGGCTCTTCGGTGTTTCTCCGAACCCAAGAGAAAGGCAATGGGAGAGGAGCTAGCCAAACTATTGGAGATCGGATTCATCAGAGATATAAAACATCTGGACTGGCTAGCAAACCTGGTGATGGTACCAAAGAAGGACAAATCTTGGCGCCTGTGCGTCGATTTCAAGGACCTCAACAAGGCTTGCCCAAAGGATCCCTTCCCCCTCCCCGCATTGATCAAATCATCGACGCTACCACAGACACGATTCATTGTGTTTCCTTGACGATACTCCGCTACCACCAAATTAAGATGGCAGAGCCTCGACTAAGCCGCAACGGCATTCATCACTCCATACGCCCATTCTCGCTTCAACACAATGCCCTTCGGGCTCAAAAACGCCGCGCAACATATCGCGCATGATTCGTACATGTCCGCAAACCAGATCGGCAAAACAAAGGAGGCATACGAGACGATGTGGTCGCCAAAAGCAAGCACGCCGAAACTCTAGTAGACGACTTGAGGCTCAACATATGACATTAAGCTCAACCCGGAAAATGCGTTTTGACGCATCACTGGAAAGCTCTTGGGCTTCATTGTATCCGTAGAGGAATTGAAGCAAATCCAGCTAAGATCCGAGCTCACACAATTGATATCCCAAAAGACCGCAAACAAATACAAAAGTTGATCGATGCGTGGCGGCTCTAAGCCGCTTGATCTCCGCTTGGGAGAAAAGGCATTACCCTTTATCGCTTTCTCCGCAAGACCAACACTTCGAGTGGACGGATGCCGCCACGGCCGACTCAAGAAATAAAAGCCATATTGGCAACAAACCCGTCCTGGCTGCGCCCAACATGGGCGAACCAATGTTATTATACATCGCAACAACTCATCAAGTTGTAAGCGTGGTGCTCGTTGTCGAACCGTAAACGGACGGACACAAGTTCCTCTTCAAAACCAGTTTACTACGTGTCCACCGCCCTAACTCCATGCAAGTCACGGCACCGATTATCAAAAGATAGCGACGCGGTGTTTATGGCATCCCGGAAGCTGCGACACTACTTTCAAGAGTGTTCAATAACAGTAGCCTCCGAAGTACCTCTTAACGACATTATAAACAACCACAACGCGACGGGCCGGATTGCCAAATGGGCCATTGAGCTCCTCCCGTTCGACATAACCTATAAGCCACGCAGAGCCATTAAGTCGCAGGTTTTGGCCAACTTCATCGCTGAATGGACCGAGGCCGAACTCCCTAAAGAGTACGGAGCATATTCCACCTGGATAATGCACTTCGACGGCTCCAAAATGTTGGTGGCTCGAGTCAAGCGCCATTCGACGTCCCCAACCGGAGATACAGCTCAATACGTATTCCAGATAATGTATACGGACTCCAACAATGCAGCCGAACACGAGGCCCTTCTACATGGTCTCCGGATGGCAGTCTCCATGGGCATTCAACGCCTAGAGGTGCGGGATTCAACCTCGCGATATCCCAAATAAATGGAGACTTTGATGCCAAGGATCCAAAATGGCAGCATATTGCAATGCCGCCCTAAAATGTCACTCGGTTTGAGGGGCTCGAATTTCACCATATAGCCCGGATAACAACCAGCAGCAGACGTGTTGGCACGCATCGGCGCTAAAGCGCGATGCTTTCCCCAACATCTTCCTAGAGAGGCTGTTCAAGCCATCCAGATATGGGAGGGAGAGTCCGAAATAACAACCCGGACCCAACCGCACTGCCCCACACCGAACATTCTAACACAGTTGGTGGTTCTGCCAACGAAATAACACCCTCAGCCCACGTAATAATGGCAGTCATTACCCCGTGGACCGAACCATTCCTAGCCTACCTAACCAGGTAGGAACTTCCCGAGGACCAAAACGAGGCCCGCTGCATATTGCGGCGATCTAAACCCTATAAAGTCCATGAGGGAGAGCTTTATAAGAAAAGCACAACCGGAGTCCTTCAAAGATGTATCTCCGAAGAGGAAGGGCGGAATCTTCTGGCTGAAATTCATGCCGGACTCGGCGGGCAACACGCCGCAGCCCGGGCCCTCGTAGGAAAGGCCTTCCGTATAGGATTTTATTGGCCGACGGCCCGGGCATATGCTCAGGACTTAGTCCAACGATGCGTCGGATATTAGCTCTTTCCTAATCAGAGCCACATGCCACCCACCGCCCTCAAAACTATACCCATCACCTGGCCCTTCGCGGTCTGGGGGCTTGACATGGTAGGACCCCTTAAAGGGGGAATCCACAAGCAAAAATACCTACTGGTCATGGTGGATAAATTCACCAAATGGATAGAGGCCAAGCTCGTCAAGACGGCCGAATCCGGACCTGTGATAGACTTCATATCATGGGTCGATAATCGCTACGGTGTCCCCACAAGATCATCACCGATAACGGCACTAACTTTACGGCCGACGAGGTCAAACTCGTCCAAAACATGGGCATTAAGCTCGACCACGCTCAGCCTATCACCCTCAAACTAACGGTCAAGTTGAACGAGCAAATGGTCTAATTATGAGCGCATCAAACCCAGATTAGTGCGGTCCTCAAGGAATCTAACACGCACTAGGTAGAGGAGCTCGACTCACTCTAGGGGCTGCAGACCACCCAATCGCACGCACCAGATTCACACCATTCTTTATGGTATACGGCGCAGAGGAAGTTCTGCCTCATGACATAATTCATGACTCACCTCGCGGCGCATGTACGAAGAAAGAGAAGCCGAGCTCGATCGGCAGGACAGTTTGACGCTTTGGAGGAGGAGCGTGACGTAGCAAAATCCTGCCCGCATTCTATCAATAGCAGGTCAAGATATCAAAGCAGTAGAAGCACGGGCCAAAACTTACAATGTTGGCGAAGCTAGTTCTACGCTCACGGACAAGAAAAAGGACAAACTAAAGCTCAAATGGGAAGGTCCCTTTATCATCGATCAAGTCCTGACCGTGGAGCTACCATCCGCGAGATGCATCGGATAACCGACTCGAGCTGAACCCATGGAACACAAAGACGCCTCCGAAGATTCTACGCCTAGCGCCGGATTACGAGTTCGCCTCCTTCCTCCGTCCATATTTTACATTTTAGCTGTCTTCTATTTTCTCCTTCTCCTCCTTTTTTCTTTCAAGCCTTGAAGGCTCAAGAAGCGCATCGCTCAGACACACTTGACGACTATCGCCATTGTACCGGGGCTTTTTCACGTAAGCTTAATTATAAGGGCTTCACGCCCAATACATGTGTCACACTTCCACATGTACCTTTTATTCACCATTATATGCATCGATATGACTTAAGTTTTGGCCAAGCTGGGTTGCCTGACTCCTGTGCTTACCCCTACGTTCCCAATTGTTCGGCTAGGTGGTAAAGGGAGCACCTCTGCGATTGTATTCCTCTTCAATGCCATCTAACAGGCTGTCTAGTTTACAATCCTGCTGGGAATACTTTGCGGCCAATTCTACCTGGTCGACACTAAGCTCACAGGATCTCCTTCCCATCGGGCCCCACAGTGTCCGACTCGCCATGTGGTTTGGGTCACTGTCGTGCTGTCTTCACCATGGCCTGTGCCTCCTCGGCGCCTTTGACAAGAGCCGATATCTTCCATAATCGGAAGCCCGCCAAGGCCCCTCGGAGCCTCTCTCGCAAGCTCCCAAGGCCTTCGGCAAGGAGACAGATGTCCACAAGGCTCGGGCGACGCTTTTCATCACCGCCAACTCGCTCGTGCAGTTGTAAGAGCTCGAAGAAGGTCACCAGAGAACCGGCATTTCTCCGGGACTGCCTCGTGAGCATACCTAGATACATAACTCTATTAGTCGACTTCCTCGCCAACTTTTTTCAAAGTTCGCTTAAGCACTTACTAAAAATGCCGCGTCGAAGTTACCGATTCTCCTTAACGGAGTCACACAACTGGGCACGAACACCTTTTAGCTCCTCACCCACTGGGTGTTGGCATCTTGAGATTATTTTTCTCCCGCCTCACCCTCGTAAGCACGCTCGCTAGCTTTTAACCGCGCGAAAAGCTGTTGCTTGTCCAGATCTACCCCGTGCCATCTGCAATGTCATTGTCGACGATACACACGCCGACTTCACAACATACTTATCTTTTAAAAGCGATGTTACCGAGAGGGGTCTCTTGGCTTCCCCGTCGCGCTTCAGCGGCCTCAAGTTGGGCTTTGCACCTTCAAGCCCCGGGACAATTGGGTAATCTTTTCCGTAAGATCTCAAGATAATAAATGATCCTTAAATCAGTTATTCTAACTATTTTAAGTCTCGGGGCTACTGGTATATATAACCATCAAATTTTCTCACCAGATGTCTTTCACATACCGCTCCGTGGCTCGCTAGACCATTTTGAGCGGCACGGAGGTGCGATCTCCGAATCAAGGCATCCAATGCCTATTGGGAGAAACATGCATCAGAAGAATTGTCGCGGCGCCTGTGATTCATGGCACTTCCACCTCGGAGTTGGTGGCGGATAATCTGTCGGCATCCTCTCGTCGGAGGAGCATCCGACGACGCCTAGTGTTCGCCTCCGCTCGGGCCGGGCTTTGGAGCCTGGCTGGTGGAGGCTCGATTGGCAGCCCTCCGGATATAGTCCGAGCGCTTTTTCCTCAAGAGAGCACGAGTTAGTATGCCTTCCGGGAATAAAACTGGGAATAAGGCGGCATGCCATACCGTGGCGTCGGCGCCTCAATCCGACCGCACTTCTTTTCAGCCTCATCGGGCCTTGCTGCCCTTGTTGGCTAGCCACCGCAGGTTCGCCTTCCGCCTCAAGGGCTCCCCTCGCAAAACACCATTTATATACGGTGGTCAAAAATAAGCACGGGGATCATTTCTAAAGTATTGGGACTTCGGTCTCATTACTGTGAGGCTGGAAATATTCCGGTAATCACCGTAATGGCAACCAAGGCATTGTCGATGCTCGTTGGTAAATAACCCATCGATCAGCTCCACGACACGCCCGGATCGCCTTGGGAGGCTGGATCGAGGGACCTTCCGGATCCTCGTGTTGTGGAGGGGGCTGTTTATATCCTTACTACCGACGCAATTCCTCAAGGCCAAAATCACAAGATAAGGTACTTAACTATGGGAATATGGAACGGATGGGCATAAAGAAATGTCCGCTACCCAGCTTGGAGGATTGTTCATAGAAAACCCGCCCCGAGGATTGACGCGAAGAAATTCTTCCTCTTCTCCCTTGTACAATGCGACAAGATCTTCATCGATCGGCGATCGATCCCGCCCCTTACGGCCATGGCGGGTGGCATCATCCTCCCCGCTGAAATCCCACATGGGTGGCCCCTATATCAAGCGGCTGCACTTCGCATGATGCATATGGCCATGACCGATCATGGTCAGTTTGGAATGAGCCAACAACCTTATTCGCTAATCGTGTAAAGGACGCCCCTGCTATTCTCCTCCTGGGCTCCGTGGACGCCACTTAGGCGCTTTCTTCAAAGGAGCATTATCAACTCCGGAGGCCGATCCGAATAGGGTCCGGCTGTGGGGACGCCTTCTATATAAAACCATTCAAGGCCAGTCTTCAGACACCTTCTTCGGGTTCCGGATAGATATCCGTCCCGCGATGCGCTATAGTTCGCCCGCCCACTTGATATATCGACACCTCATGAGAATGGGGTACGAGGCGAACAGCCTCTTCCACAGCGCCAAATGAGCCTCGATGCCCAAAAACAGCTCGCAAAGGGCCACGAAGCCCGCAATATGCGTAATGGAGGCAAGCGAAGGTTGTGCAACCGAGGCCATAGAACTCTGTGAGCCCCCAGAGAAACGGATGAATTGGAAATCCAAGCCTCTTATTAAATAAGGGACAAGGCATACCCGCCTCCTCGGGAGGGACCGGGATGCTCCGCTTGTTTTCCGCCTTATAGGTGGCGAGTCCGCTCGAACCGAACCATGAAGGCTGGGGAAGAAACCCTTGGTTTGGAGCATCACTAACTCATTGCAAGGGACGGAGCATCCCTCCCAATCTCCAGATTGAGGACTAGGAGGGCGAGAGGAGGAGCCGCGCCGATCGGCCCATGATGAAATGGGTTTCGCCGATGCGCCCGATGAAAGCTCGCAAAGGGAAGGTGGTGTGATTTGGATCTAGATCCTCGCCTCTTATATAGGCAGCTCATTTGTGCAGCTAGGGGGTAAATGTAAAATACCTGGCTTTTCGATTCATTCAACACGTGGAAGATGGCCATTATTGGGCGTGGAAGCCAAGGAGCGCGATATTTACAAGAAGCCAACACTATTCAAACAGTACACATGATTTGGAGAAGAACCCGCCTTTGCAATGCCAAGACAACCCACGCTACGGACTCGTTGTCATTGAAGCCTCGGTTCGGGGCTACCGAGGAGTCCCGGATTAGGGGTGTCCGGATAGCCGGACTATGACCTTGGCCGACTCGGACTATGAAGATACAAGATTGAAGACTTCGCCCGTGTCCGGATGGGACTTTCCTTGGCGTGGAAGGCAAGCTTACGATACGGATATGTAGATCTCCTACCATTGTAACCGACTCAGGTAACCCTAACCCTATTCAAAGGTCTATATAAACCGGAGGGTTTTAGTCCAGAGGACTAACAACAATCATACCATAGGCTAGCTTCTAGGGTTTAGCCTCTCCGATCTCGTGGTAGATCTACTCTTGTACTACCCATATCATCAATATTAATCAAGCAGAGTAGGGTTTTACCTCCATCGAGAGGGCCCAACTCGGGTAAAACATCGTGTCCCTTGTCTCCCGTTACCATCCGCTTAGACGCACGCCGGGACCCCTACCCGAGATCCGCCGGTTTTGACACCGACAGCCGTAGAAACAATGGGCCTTCTACGAGGCGTAGAAACAATGGGCCTTATACGGGCCAGAGACACAATGGGCCTTCTACGGGCAGATCATCAATGGGCCTTCTACGGGTCAGATGATCGGTTGGCCAAACATGGGCCAATAATGCACCACATTATGGCCGTAAATGGGCTAAGTTGAAATCGCCCGTTCATGGGCCGACCATAACGCGCCATCGTTAATCGGCCGTATTTGACGACGCTATGAAAACGGCCCAAAGTATTAACGGGTCACAAATGGGCCGACTGTAACCACAGGCTGAATTTGGCCCACAAGCAGAAAATGACAGTAACGGGCCGAAAGTAAACGAATGTTGGAAATGAGCCCAAGAATAAATGGGCCCTGAGAAGGCCGAAAGATAACATGGGCTAGAAACGGCCCAATGGTATAATGGGCTGTTAATGGGTATAAAGTGATACACTGTTCATTACGGGCCAGTTTTACCATGGGTCGTTAATGGGCCGAGGGTTACTAAGGGCCTCATATGGGTCGAAAGACGTCATGGGCCATATATGGGCCTGAAGTTAAAACGGGCTGGAATTATATTGGACGGCCCAGATGACGCTACTAGGCCTAATTCGGATAGGCCGTAAACAGGCCCTGGGTTAGCAGGCTGTAAATGCGCTATATGCGAACATGCCGTTAACAGGCTTGCCGTGGGCCGGCCCGCCACGTTTTGAACAAGTCAAACAGGCTGGCCTTTTCACAGGAATGGGCCTCTGTTGGGCCGTGCCATGTTTCGACGTATCATAGGCCCTTTGGGTCCAATGAGTGGATGACATCTGTCCCAACGGCGAGCCGCCACGTGTTCCCTCTAGCCAATGATGATTTTACACAAGGAAAATCCCCATTGGTCGGGGCTGTTAACGGGTTATCGGATCCAAAATCGGACCCGATAGCTTAACGGCGTTCCGTTACGGTGGATGCACGTGTCGGTCACCCTTGACGAAAGCACTTCTGTGACGTGCAATTTATCGTCATGGAAGTGGACACTTCCGTGATGATAATTTTGGTAATGTCATGGAACACTTCTACGACAACACATGTATGACTATCTTGATTCTGTCATAAATTTGTCAAGGAATTACATGCATGACAGAAAACGTGACCTACTGTAACAAACATGTATCATCACGGAAGTGTATTTTTTTGTAGTGTTTACTGTCGTGTGATCAAACTTTACAATTGTCCAAACAATAATGGCTTTGTTTTTCATTATTTTATGCCTGAAACTCAGTTTCAGTATCCTCTCAACTTGACACTAGTTTCATTAGAGTGGAGTTAGCACTTGATCACCAATGACCTTTCCTCATAGAAGGAAGTTTAGTACTTATTTACCAAATCAGAGTTAGTAATACATGCTGCGTGGGAAGTGCTTGAAATATTAATTTGCTTTACAAGGTTCTTACTCCATCAATATTATGTAGCTCATGGGCAGGATACAAAATCTTCACCTAAGAAACACAGTTGCTTTCATGGATATACCAAGATATATTCTGCAGTGGATTACACCTACTAGTAGAATGCCCATGCGTTGCTACGGGCCTTTCGTTGTATAAAACTCGGTGAACTTTTTGTCCCTTCTAACAACATCGCCTCGACACCTTTGTGGATGGATTTTTTTTAAGTCGACATAATCCATTTCCATCTCTCCCATAATCTACAAAAATAAAGATATATAGAAACAAACATTTTGTATTATGATGTGGAACAAATATATAAAGAATAATCATTTGTATGCATCTCTTTGGATTGTGTAAAACTCGATGATTTTTCAGTCTGAACCATCATAAAACTTTGTCAATCGACATTTATCAAAGCATCCTCAGAAGCCACCAGTTTTTATCTCTGATATACAAAAGTGAACATATAAACAATATTTAAAGAAAATAAGCTTATATGCAAAATATATTCATTGGTCACATGCTAAATGCGAGTAGGTTACGTTTCTAGTCGGAGTGAGTGGCATCATTCTTTTAGTAGAGTGGATCAGATTCTAATTTTAATAAACTATAAGTTCACCTATAAATCACTTGTTGGTAAAAAAATTTCCCAGAAATGTCTTTGTTGAGGTATCTGATATTTTTCACTACATAAAAGTATGTGGCATTTCTCTCATAGCAAACAATCGCTTTCCCTAAAAAAAGCAACCAGCCGCACCTTCTTATCTTTTATATAAAAAAAGCAATTCACTCTCTCATTCTCTCACTCCATGGCAGAACGCTCATACCCACATCTCATTCCCCCACCCTGCTTTCCTCGCTGATGCCATTGCCATCTCTCCCAGCCACGATGTTCAACCCACATCTTTCTCTCAGCGTAGTCTCCCCTTCCTTCCATGGCGTCGCCCTCCCCTCCTCTCCCCTCTACGGTGTCCCGAGCCAATTCCCAGTGCCAAAGAATGCACACCATCGTAGTCGGCCATGATATATGAAATGGTATATATACTACGACAACGGGCTTGTACTCTAGTGGTTCAACATCAATCTTGCCAACATATACTTTACAATAAATATTCACGCATTGCCGCATAATAAAAATAAATGATAAAAAATTGTTCTAATTTAGAAAATAATATGTCAAACATGATGGCTTATACTTTCCATTTATATAACAAAAACTGATTTTCCAAATTTTTTCTCTATCAATAATTGTTGTGTCTCCTTAACCTCACTCTATTTATTTTTAGAAGACCAAAAAAATCCTACCCCTCCTTTCCATTCTTTGTGTCTCCTTAACCTCGCTCTATTTATTTTTAGAAGACAAAAAAAAGAAAGAGATCCTACCCCTACTTTCCATTTTCCTTCATTCTCTATAACGTGCAGTTCATGATTGGCGGCTATGGCGCCTGCCTATGTTTCATGATGAAATGATAGGAGTTTCCATAGAAAAGGGTCTAGACGATGGAAATAATATTTTGTTGATTTTTTAATGCAAACAACAAATTGTGTCCTTGGTGTCTTTCTTTGCAACTCTAGTTCACGCTCTCCTTTAGTGTTAAGGAAATCAACTTGCAAAAAGAAAACTCACCAACACTTTGATGGAAATCAAGTTTCACTTTGATAGTGATGTATACAAAGAAAAGGCGGCCTATTGGGAACTAATTACAAAGTTCATCTCGAAACCAACAAGGAAGACTGCATCGCCGAGTTATGGCAGGCTAGTAGTAATGCCGAACACATCAAATACATCGTAAACACAATGAATAAACTGCAGAGCACAAGGTGAAAAACACAACACGATTATTGTGTTTCCATGGCTTAACATGTATTGGTCCCGAGCCTTCTAGTTGGAGGGCCAATTCCATTATACAAAGAAAATGTTGCTAACTCAAGGACAACTAATATAGCATGCACACATTCCATGCTAATCGATATTATTATCATGTGAATATGATGTCGAGACGCTAGTTCCAAAGACTTTTGTAACAGATTCCTCCTCACTTTCATTAATAAAACAACAGAGATTGAAGCTACAACCAAAACAAGAAAATAAAACCATAGTGGTTGTTTCAAGCTCAAGGAACTGAACAAGTGGATGTTTTCACATTCTCTCAAACACGATCCTTGATCCGCATATGGTCCGGAAACATTATCTAACAAAGAACATGATCAAAGTTCAGTCCCCTTGCATTGGTGACACCCATTAGCTTCAATACATATAAACTAATAAGCTACTAAGCATTGTATGACTAATAGACTCCTTGCCGCTTCAGAATTCTCAAAGACGTAAGTGCATTGCATGCATTGTACTTATCTTCATTTCTGATTTCGTGTCATCTCACGTGGAAAGAGGTAATTTAACCTTTTCGCCAAGTCCTCGCAAGCACGTACAACCTCATTTCACGCAAATAATCTTGTTCTCGTAAGAGAAAGTTGTAATAAACCATTGACTTGCTATGTGATTCATAAGTTATTGCAAATAACATTACACATAACTAAACAAAGACATGCAGCAAGCAATGATAGCAGAGGTTTCAAATCAAACCATATGAATATTCGTGAATCTGAGAACCAAGAGGTGTATAGAGAGCTCACCAATGACCTAACATTGGAGGTTATTTTTGGGAGAGGTAATATAGAGGAATGTGAGGGTGCCGCTCTAGTCGGTTGTACAGAGAGACCATGCGAAGTAGCTAAGAACATTGGCGCCACCATTCATGGCTTTCTTCACTCACCGAGGTAACTCCGTAGTACCGAACCTTGTGGCATCCCGCAAGTAGTGTTTATGGGTGAGGTTCCCTAGTTAATCCATTCCCGCAACATGACGACAACATTAGTATATACGCATGACAAGATGATTCAAAGGCATGAAACAAAACAAAGAGATATGGAGCTCCAGACTGCTTCAGCTTATGACAATAGCTGGGTTTCCAAACCTCGACTAATGTAGTGCACACATCAATACATCCCCTCGTGACTATATAAAGCCATTTCAATTCACCTGTAAGTATTCACGCACCAAAAAGGATTTATCATGTTAATTTTGAACTTATGGTCGGAGCAAGTAAAGCTGAGAAAGATTTCCGCAACGAGCTTCATACCCTTGGTCCAATCGGTTTGCCATTTCGCTCAACTGCAAAGTTTCGGCTATAAATTAAGGATGAAGCGAATTTAGATATACATGTAAAACCTGCAGCTTAAGACAGGAAATTCACATGCACAAGTAACCCGCAAATCGACCGAGTAGCTAGTCGTGTCTGTTGCATCAATTTCTGCCCCTTTGTGAAGTTAGTTCGTTCCTTGACCACTTTAGCTTGACCAGAGTGAACCTGGCAACATCTCTTTCACAAGGTCTTGCATTATTTGTGGTATCGCCATCTATTAGTGGATCAACAAACCTGTATCCAATGCAACCGTCAAAGCACATCCACTAATACATCATCTGTGAGTATTAATCTTTATATAAAACTCTTTGCTAAAGCACATCCACGGGATTGAATCAATCACCGCAGATCTGTGAATAGGAAGTAGCACTTGTCCCGAAGTTCGGTGTATTTCAGTCTCCAAGATTCAGATCAAGACATAAATCATAGGCGCTGCAGGTATAAATAAAATGCAGAGAAAACGCCGGGTTGGGATGAGCATACGCATTTTGCTGCCATCAGAGGCTAATGGAGGTGAGCTGCTGCTTGATTATTGCCGCCTAGTTGCTGGATTCCATTTCCAAAAGGCGCATAAAGTTCAAGATCGCCACGCTGGAACCACCGTGACATGTATCCGATCCGCTCAAAGAGAGCCAAGACCAAGCGAGGGGCGGCTTGCGCCACCAAGAATGCAGAGGAGGGATGTGGAGGCGCTTGGTGAGGGAAGGCGTTGATGACGGGACTGTGACGCCCTGGATTCAATCGTACACTAATCATACACGCAAATGTGTACGATCAAGATCAAGGACTCACGGGAAGATATCACAACACAACTCTAGACACAAATTAAAATAATACAAGCTTTATGTTACAAGCCAGGGCCTCGAGGGCTCGAATACACAAGAGTCGCTGAAGCAACAATATCTCGAGTACGCATATAAGTTAGACAAGTTTGCCTTAAGAAGGCTAGCACAAAAGCAACAACGATCGAAAAGGCAAGGCCTCCCGCCGGGAGCCTCCTAACTACTCCCGGTCGCCGACGGTCTCCACATAGTAGTAGACATCGGCGGTGGCATCCGACTGGCTCCAACATCCTGGTTGCATCAACCGGAAAGAAGAAGAAAGGGGAAAAGGAGGAGCAAAGCAACCGTGAGTACTCATCCAAAGTACTCGCAAGCAAGGATCTACACTACATATGCAACATTATCAAAGGAAGGTCAGATATGTGGATCGGGCTGCAGAAATGCCGTAATAGAGAGAAGGTTTAGTCCTATCAAGACTAGCATCTTCTCGAACCCACCATCTTGCAAAGAACAGGAGGGAGTAGAGTAGCATAAAGTAAAGTAGTAGAAGTGTTATCAACCTCGCCGAGATCCTTTCTCGACTTCGCAGAAAGAAGTCCCAGAGCCATACTATCCAGCTTATCATCACAATCCATTTCTCATCACCATCCAATTCTCATCACAAGTATCCAGTTCTAGTTGTATCGATCGATACAACCCAAGTGTCCGCTACTATAGGACAAGCTATCGATAGTTCTTTTCTTCACCGCAGGGTGCACCAACTTACCCACCACGCCGATTAACTCCGCCGACACACTTTCCTGGTCATGCCCGCCTCGCCAAACAATACGCCGCAACCCGACCTAGGCTTAATAGAGAGGCCAGCACGCCGACTAAACCTATGCCCTCAGGGTCATGGGCCATCTCCCCGAACTCCTGCATGTTGCGACGCTGCCGGTGAGCAGACCTAGCTACCTCCTTCAACAAGGCAGCGCCACGCAGTCCAACCCGGCGCGCGCCACTCGGTCGCCGACGCCTATTAAGCTTCGCCGATACATACGACGCAGAACGCCCATACTATGCCCACGTGATGGTTAGTGCTATCGCCGAGGCCCTCGATCAAATATCCAAATCGTAGTGGATTAGGAACGCGGTAACAAGCAGAGACTCACTAAAGATGTGACCCGTTGTCCCGCCTCGAGGACTAGCGGCAAGGGCTAGGAATGCCCGCCACGCCAGTAATTATCTCGCTGGCACCTCCGTGTCAACCCGACTCCACATCACCGCAAGTAAGCTCGCAAGGGCACCCTTCGTGGTCAATTCGCCTTTAGTAACATGGCTCCTGTAAAGTCATAGTAATCATAGTAACCGTGTGTCTAAACATCAAGGGAAAGCCCGAGGAATCACCCCCAGTGAATTCCACTGATGTAATCATCAAGGTGTACGTAAGAGGATTCACCCCGAGGTCCACACTTGAGGGGTTGCACGACGAGTCGATTAGAAGTGGTTAAAGAGGAAATCACCCTCGATGACCACGATCAATGACTACACTATGTGGTTAACACCGAAGGCGTCAAGAGGTATCACCCTCAGACTCGATAGTAACCCAAAGAGTGTCGAACAACTAAGGGGAAAGTGATGTGCGGTGCGGGCCTGGTCTTCGATCCCGCTGATCGGTCTTCAATGATGAAGCAGGGCAACAAGGACAAGGTGGGGGTCATCGATGGGTCACTAACCAACCTATACTAAGCAGTTTAGGATAAGGTGTAAGGAACAACAACAGATACAAAAGCAGGCTATGCATCAGAACATGAGCAATCAATAACAGTAGCAAAATCTAACGCAAGCATGAGAGAATGGAATGGGCGATATCGGGATGATCAAAGGGGGCTTGCCGGTTGCTCGCATAAGAAGGAGGGTCGCCGGTGACGAGTCAATCATAGGGGCATCATCAGTCTCGGGGTCTACCAGAGAGAAGAGGGGGAAGAAACAGTAAATACAGAGAAAACAAATGTAATACTATGCATGACAAGACAACAAACAGCACTAGGGGTGAACTAACGCAAGCCTACACGATACCGGCGAAGGGAGGAAACATCCGAGAATGTTTTCCCGAAGATTGACATTTTCGGACAGACGAAACGGAAGGGAAAGGTTGCATGTTTTCTATGCTAGCAATGTGTGGCGATTTAACGGACTGCGATTCGATTCGCCTCGCCGCTCGAGCAACTTTCATGTACGTAACTTTTTCATCCGAAGTTACGGATTATTTACTATGATTTTTCAAGTTCTAAAATATTTTCTACATTTTCTAGAATATATTAAATCGAAAATTAAACAAAGGCAATTATTTTTAATACGCAGAGATAGCCAGCCGTTGTCAATGACAAGTGGGGCCACGGTCAAAGTCAATAGAGCACGGTCAGCGGTTGACTTAGTCAACATTGACTAGTCAACATGGCCAAATGGGCCCGCGTGTCATGGACTACTGCTTTAACTCGATTTATTTATCTAGTTAATTTAGTAGTGGGGGGCCACATGTCAATTGCACATTTGACTAAGTAGTAATTAGACTAATCTAACCACCGGGCCACTACTAACCTAACACACACGCACACCAATTAGACTACACAGACCGCCAGGCATAGCCGCCACCGTGGTCGGGCACGACGCGACGCTGTGCGGTGGTTATGCCCACGCCTGTGGGCGTAGCACGGCCGCCAAAGCGAAAGCAGCGCACCAGGGAAGGTGCTGCAGCGCGGGTGGCTGTGGCGCGGGGTAAGTAGCAACAGTGAGCAGCAGCAGGGGGCGGGCGCACGGACACGGCGCAGCCGGCCAAGCAAGCTTAGCGAAGCGGAGGGCAGCAAGCAAGTCGGCGAGGCCTGGGGCGGAGCGCGACCGCCGGGCGGTTGTAGGCAACGGAGGGGAGGCGCCGAGGCGTAGCCGGGCGGCGGCACTGCAGCTGGCGTAGGGGCGCGACGCTGCAGACATCGAAGCCGCCATGGCGGCCGCCAACTCAGAGGCACCACGGGCGACGGATCGAGAGCGCGTCCGGGATTCGAGGAGGAGCTCACCGTGGAGGCACAAGTAGGCCCGGTGGGAGCTTAGGAGCGCAGGATCGCATTTAATTTGAAGAAGAACGCCGGGCGCATCGAGGAAGATGAAGCTCGATCCGTATGATGCAGAGGCGCCGAGCTCGAATGGGTGGCCGAGAGGACGAGACGAACTCGCTTGAGTTCCCGGACGCGACCTCAAGGCGCTGGGTTGACGGTGGGCGCGGCGACGAGGTCGGCCATGGCGACCACGAGCTCGAAAGCGGCCCAAAACGATGATGGTGAGGAAGGGAGCGAGGGAATTAAGCTAGGGTTTCGATCTAGGGTTTCAGGGAGGTGCTCTTTAACCAAGATGTGGGGGTCGGGATGGCCAAGACGTGGTCGGGGACGGCCACGATGCTGGATGGCCGCCACGCCTCCGCTTTTCCTCAGAAGCGAGAGGAGGAGATGTGAAGAGGTGGGCTGGGCCATCAGAGGTTGGGTGGCTGGGCCATTGTAGCACTAGGTTAGCCTTTTAACACATTCCTTTTATGTTCCTTATATTCTTTACTGTTTTCTATTTAATTTGTAAAACTAAATGAGTTTTGCTAGAGATGAGACTTGTCACATAAATCAAGCACCTTATTCCTAGGAGACACAAAAAGTTTGAGGCCAAAAGGAGTTGCCTAACCATTTTTATAAATTGAAAAGGCTAAGTTTAAATGGTGCTGGACCACTAAATAATTTCCAGGAGCACTTTCGGAATACAAAAGAGGTTGGTTCCAACATGACAAATATCTAGGGATTATTTGCCACACCTTGAACATTTTAGTTTTCAGGTTTGGCAATAATGAAATTTTGACTTTTAGATTGGATTTGAATTTGAATTGTGATTTGGATCAAGTGAAGATTAGCAACAGTAATGTGATGACATGGCACCTTTAATAGAGGATTACTGTAGCATGACACTGGGGGTGTTACAAATCTCCTCCACTACAAGAAATCTCGTCCCGAGATTTAAGAGGTGATGTAAGGGGAAAGTTCTGGTTACGGAATTCTAACGGATCTTCTCGTTCTTGGTTGCTCTTTTTGAAGAAGTTGACCGCCACGTTGATGTCTTCATGTCGCCGCATCGTGGCATCATGATGAAGTTGTCGTTCTTCCTTCCGGATCTTCATCGCATTTACGGAAAAGATAAGGGGGAAAACTCAGAAGGATTTGAGCTCAACACAAGATAGTTACCGGGACTATCTCTGAACGGGCAAAGAGGCATCTCTCGAGTTGAAATTCAAGAAAGACGTTGAGAGCAAGGTAAGGAGGTGCAATAAGAAGCTTCAAACGGGTAGGCAATAGTTTGTTGCCTGAAACAGAGGGTGAAAGGGGTTCGAAGCAATCGGAATAAGTGTTGCATTTGATACCAGAGTAGATCATCTCTAGGAAGGTGGCTCGTGAATTACATGCGGAGCCATGGTGAGGAATAAGGGTGTACAAGAGAGTCAGGTTTCGATCCTGTGGAACTGTGGGTTATGGGCCCACCACGGGTTAAAGGTAGGAAAGGCGCTGACAATCTGGCACAGTTGATAGCAAGGCATGTCAGATGACAACCTGTCAGTTATGTTGGCAACGACGTCGGTACCAAGGGCGGGGAACGAAGGGAACCACTTTCCTGCTTCTTGCAACGAGGCGGACCAATAGGCAAAGTTCTCGTCCACCGGCGGTTACCGGAATGTTAACAACAATAGTAACGGGGTCTTACTGATAGAGTTGTACACCGAGGTGTTTACATAAGCAGAGAAATATTACTGCTTGTATCATATAGAACACAAGAAATGTTAAACAAAACAATGGAAAGAAAAATGTGATTATTATGATAATCAGACCAATGGAAAGGAAAGGTGTTTATACCCAAGTATTAGAGTATAACTTTCCCAAAGAAAAGCAGAGCATGATAGGGCTCCAAGTATTAAACCATTTAGACAAAGGGGCAAGGAATATATGAGGTTTACCCGCATAACGGTGTTTGATAATTGATCAAGAACAGTTAGCATTGCGCCCCAAAGGTTCTTGTTGATGATCGAGTACCACACACATGCTTCGGGATAGTGTTGACATGGTCATCGTGGAAATGTCGACTTCGGATACACAAAGGATCCATCGGAAACAACTTAGAAAATAAGTCATACAATCTCAAAGAAGGAAAAGATGAGGGTGTGGTCAAGGGCTCAAAGAACAATCCATCGACATGTCAAAAGGATGTATTACCAAAATTATATGAACAAGTTTGTGTTGGGGAAGGCAAGAATGTTGTCAATGATAACATAAATCATCGAGGGGCAAGGATTGTATTTTCATCATGAATTGATTGATATCCCGGAAGAGCTCGAATGTTGATGATGATCACGACACATTTGTCGAGAGATTTCATGAAGATGTAATCGATCGGCGATGACATCAAGTCAAAGGAATGATGAAGTGAAAGGTTATTGGAACCACGGTACTAAACAAACTCGAAATTAAGCTTGCTATTCAAGACAAAATGATATGACGAGGAAAATCGATGTAGGCTTAGCTCACCGCTGAAAATTGTGCTCGGGAAGAAGGTCCCGTAGCACGCTTAAAAATAGCTCGATAATGATATAGCCGATCGGGCTATGAATGATGTGATGGAGTATCATTCCAATGAGAACTCATAAGAGGTAGTGCAATGACACAATATCCTCGAAATAACAGGGGCAATACTCGAGGTAGATCAAAATAGAGGTTATGGAGATGCATTGGTCACATAAGACAAGTGCTTTAACTTGTCCGAGAAAAGGAATCAAAGAATATCAATATGGTCGGAACCACGATTACGTAAAACCTGATCTCAGATATAAGATGAACTTATACCAAGGGGGTAATTATTTTTACGAGAAGCTTCCATGATAAGATCGGCATCGTGTCAATGGGCATGAACACAAGGTTCAAGGTCGACTCCCACTTCTCCAATACACGACTTTTCATTCACCTCTCGATTTCAAAGAATCTGTAGTGTTGAAATTTTATCTCGCAAAACACCAGAAGAGTATGACTCGTGAAAACTCTCGGTTCACATTTAATTAGGGAAGGCATAGGTTCAACCCATAGGGCATCTTGGGAACATATACCACAAACTCCACGAGTAAAATAACACAAGCTCGAAGGCAAAGCATGGTTGAGAAGGAAGAGGAAACAATTTACCAAAAGCATTATGTATCTGAGGAAAGGCTCCAAAAAGTTATTGAATATGAAGGACGTTGTCAGATAAAATCCAAAAAAGGGATCTGGCGATCCACATAGGATCTGATGTGAGTATCGGTACCCAACCAGAAGAAGAAAGAATGCAAAGGCTTTGGATTATAGAAACATCTGAATAATTCGATGCTTAAATGCAAACAAAACATGATTTCAAAAATAGAAGATCGTAAGCGACGCCCGATCAAAAGATAAGTAAGTTGAATAGCACTAGGGATACAATTGACGGCAATTTGATTGGTCGAGAAACAACTCTTAGTCAAATGACGTCCAAGCCGGAAGGATGAATTCTATGATCCGACCGAGGATTGCGAGCATCCACAACATATTGAATCAACGGACTCAAAAGGATAGTGACAAAGGATGCCAATAAGATTACTAGACTTATGGGATTATCCATAATGCAAGGTGCAAGGAGAATCAAGAGTAATAGGCTGCAGAGGATTTTCGAAGATCGATAGTATTTCCAAGTATTTAGGAAAGTATATGAACAATCGGGATGAAGGTACAAGTGGCAAGGATGTTATTCACGGGATTATCAATGGTCAAGAACTGCAAGGCAATGGGCACAGGTCTCAAGAAACATCGAGGAGTATCTCGCAGAATCTTACCGTGAAGCAAGCGATCATCGGTAATGTCGGGCTCTCCGGAGGAAGTGGGTACGAGAACCTAATGTCGAAAGTTAGTAATATGTTTAACCCGAATAAAAAGAGATCAGAATCCCAGAGTAAAGGTCGAGGAGTAAAAGATCCTAATACCACCCAATGGCGACGTGGGCCCGTAAGACACACAACCATGTTAGTAAAAGTTTTGTAGTGACTAGACTCGACTTCGACCAAGGAGTAAGAAGGGGGGCTACCTACAGGCAGTCGGCTCTGATACCAACTTGTGATGCCCTCGATTCAATCATACACTAATCATACACGCAAATATGTACGATCAAGATCAAGGACTCACGGGAAGATATCACAACACAACTCTAGACACAAATTAAAATAATATAAGCTTTATGTTACAAGCCAGGGGCCTCGGGGGCTCGAATACACAAGAGTCAGCGGAAGCAACAATATCTGAGTACAGACATAAGTTAGACAAGTTTGCCTTAAGAAGGCTAGCACAAAAGCAACAACGATTGAAAAGGCAAGGCCTCCTGCCTGGGAGCCTCCTAACTACTCCTGGTCGTCGACGGTCTCCACGTAGTAGTAGACATCGGCGGCGGCATCTGACTTTTGGGCTCCAACATCTGGTTGCATCAACCGGAAAGAAGAAGAAAGGGGGAAAAGGAGGAGCAAAGCAACCGTGAGTACTCATCCAAAGTACTCGCAAGCAAGGATCTACACTACATATGCAACATTATCAAAGGAAGGCTGTATATGTGGACTAGGCTGCAGAAATGCCAGAATAGAGAGAAGGCCTAGTCCTATCGAAGACTAGCATCTTCTCGAACCCACCATCTTGCAGCAACAGGAGGGAGTAGAGTAGCATAAAGTAAAGTAGTAGAAGTGTTATCAACCTCGGCCAGAGATCCTTTCTCGACTCCCTGCGAGAAAGAAGTCCTAGAGCCATACTATCCAGTTATCATCACAATCCATTTCTCATCACCATCCAATTCTCATCACAAGTATCCAGTTCTAGTTGTATCGATCGGGATACAACTCCAAGTGTCCGTTACCATAGGACAGGCTATCGATAGTTGTATTCTTCCCTACAGGGGTGCACCAACTTACCCACCACGCCGATTAACTCCGCCGACACACTTTCTCGGTCATGCCCGCCTCGCCAAACAATACGCCGCAACCCGACCTAGGCTTAATAGAGAGGCCAGCACGCCGACTAAACCTATGCCCCCAGGGTCATGGGCCATCTCCCCGAACTCCTACACGCTATGCGACGCGCCGGTGAGCAGACCTAGCTACCTCCTTCAACAAGGCAGCGCCACGCAGTCCAACCTGGCGCGCCACTCGATCGCCGACGCCTATTAAGCTTCGCTGATGCATACGACGCAGAACGCCCATACTATGCCCACGTGATGGTTAGTGCTATCAGCCGAGGCCCTCGGATCAAATATCCAAATCGAGTGGATTAGGACGCGCGGTAACAAGCAGAGACTCACGAAAGATGTGACCCGTTGTCCCGCCTCGAGGACTAGCGGCAAGGGCTAGGAATGCCCGCCACGCCTCGTAATTATCTCGCTGGCACCCTCCGTGTCAACCCGACTCCACATCACTGCAATTAAGCTCGCTGGCACCCTTCGTGGTCGACCCGCCTTTAGTAACATGGTTCTTTGTGAAAGTCATAGTAATCATAGTAAGCGTGTGTCTAAACATCAAGGGAAAGCCCGAGGAATCACCCCGTGAATTCCACTCAATGTAATCATCAAGGTGTACGTAAGAGGATTCACCCCGAGGTCCACACTTGAGGGGTTGCACGACGTAGTCGATCGAAGTGGTTAAAGAGGAAATCACCCTCGATGACCACGATCAATGACTACACTACAGGTTAACACCGAAGTGTCAAGAGGTCTCACCCCAGACTCGATAGTAACCCAAAGAGTGTCGAACAACCAAGGGAAAGTGATGTGCGGTGTCGGGCCTGGTCTTCGATCCCGTTGATCGGGTCTTCTATGATGAAGCAGGGGTAACAAGGACAAGGTGGGGGTCACTGATGGGTCACTAACCAACCTATACTAAGCAGTTTAGGATAAGAAGGTAAGGAACAACAGCAGATACAAAAGCAGGCTATGCATCAGAACAGGAGCAATCAATAACAGTAGCAAAATCTAATGCAAGCATGAGAGAATGGAATGGGCGATATCGGGATGATCAAGGGGGGCTTGCCTGGTTGCTCGAGATAAGAAGGAGGGTAAATCGGTGACGAGTCAATCACAGGGCATCATCGGTCTCGGGGTCTACCAGAGAGAAGAGGGGGAAGAAACAGTAAATACAGAGAAAACAAATGTAATACTATGCATGAAAAGACAACAAACAGCGCTAAGGGTGAACTAACGCAAGCCTACACGATACCGGCGAAGGGAGGAAACATCCGAGAATGTTTTCCCGAAGATTGACATTTTCGGACAGACGAAACGGAAGGGAAAGGTTGCATGTTTGCTATGCTAGCGATGTGTGGCGATTTAACGGATCTGCGATTCGATTCGCTTCGCCGCTCGAGCAACTTTCATGTACAGAACTTTTTCATCCGAGTTACGAATTATTTACTATGATTTTTCGAAGTTCTAAAATATTTTCTACATTTTCTAGAATATATTAAATCGAAAATTAAATAGTGCAATTATTTTTAATACGCAGAGATAGCCAGCCGTAGTCAACGACAAGTGGGGCCACGGTCAAAGTCAATAGAGCACGGTCAGCGGTTGACTTAGTCAACGTTGACTAGTCAACATGGCCAAATGGGCCCGCGTGTCATGGACTACTGTTTTAACTGATTTATTTATCTAGTTAATTTAGTAGTGGGAGGCCACATGTCAATTGCACATTTGACTAAGTAGTAATTAGACTAATCTAACCACTGGGCCACTACTAACCTAACACACACGCACGCTAATTAGACTACACAGGACCGGCCAGGGCATAGCCGGCCACCGTGGCTGGGCACGCACGCACGCTTGTGCGGTGGCCATGCCCACGCCCAGGGGCGAGCACGGCAGCTGCTAGGCGAGCAGCGCACCAGGGAAGGTGCTGCAGCGCGGGTGGCTGTGGCGCGGGGTAAGTAGCAACAGTGAGCAGCAGCAGGGGGCGGGCGCACGGACACGGCGCAGAGCCGTCCCGTATGATTAGCGAAGCGGGAGGGCGGCAAGCAAGTCGGCGAGGCCTGTGGGCGAGCGCGGCTGGCCGGGCGGAGCTGTAGGCAACGGAGGGGAGGCGCCGAGGCATAGCCGGCGGGCGCGGCATCGCAGCGCTGAAGTAGGGCGCAGATGCAGACATCGAAGCCGCCATGGCGGCCGCCGACTCGTGAGAGGCAACTACGTGTTGGGGAACGAGTAATTTCAAAAATTTTCCTACGATCACGCAAGACCATGGTGATGGCATAGCAACGAAGGGGAGAGGTCCGCCCACATACCCTTGTAGACCGAAGCGAAGCGTTATAACAACGCTGTTGATGTAGTCGACGTCTTCACGATCCGACCGATCCAAGCACCGAACGACGGCACCTCCGAAGTTCTCGCACACGCTCAGCTCGATGACGATCCCTGACCGATCCAGCAAAGTGTGGGGATGAGTTCCACAAGACGACGACGCAGGACGATGATGATGTTCCACCGACGCAGGGCTTCGCTTAAGCTCCGCGACGATATGACTTCTCCGCGCAGGCTTCGCTTAAGCTCCGCGACGATATGACCGAAGTGGAATATGGTGGAAGGGGCACCGACACGGCTAAGGAACGATCCGTAGATCAACTTGTGTGTTCTAGGGTGCCCCCGCCTCAGTATATAAAGGAGCCAAGGGGAGGGGCTGGCCGGCCAAGAGGGGCGCGCCAGGAGTCCTACTCCTCGGGAGTAGGATTCCCTCCAATCCTAGTTGGAATAGGATTCCTGAGGGGAAAGAGAGAGAGGGGGCGGCCCACCTTTCCTAGTCCTAATAGGACTAGGGAAGGGGAGGCGCGCCACCTAGGGCTGGCCCTTTCTCCTTTCCACCAAGGCCCACTATGGCCCATATAGTTCCCGGGGTTCCTAGAACCTCCCGGTACTCGGTAAATTTCGATTTCACTCGGAACATTTCGATGTCCAAATGTAGGCTTCCAATATATCAATCTTTATGTCTCGACCATTTCGAGACTCCTCGTCATGTCCGTGATCACATCCGGACTCGAACTACCTTCGTACATGAATACTTATAAACTCATAATGAACTGTCATCAAACGTTAAGCGTGCGGACCCTACGGGTTCGAGAACTATGTAGACATGACCTAGAACCATTCTCGGTCAATAACCAATAGCGGAACCTGGATGCCCATATTGGTTCCTACATATTCTACGAAGATCTTTATCGGTCAAACCGCATAACAACATACGTTGTTCCCTTTGTCATCGGTATGTTACTTACCCGAGATTCGATCGTCGGTATCCAATACCTAGTTCAATCTGCTATCGTAAGTCTCTTTACTCGCTCCGTAATACATCATCTCACAACTAACTCATTAGTTGCAATGCTTGCAAGGCTTATGTGATGTGTATTACCGAGAAGGCCCAGAGATACCTCTCCGACAATCGGAGTGACAAAACCTAATCTCGATTCATGCCAACTCAACATATACTTTTGGAGACACCAGAGTACCTTTATAATCACCCGATTACGTTGTAGACGTTTGGTAGCACACAAAGTGTTCCTCCGTAAACGGAGTTGCATAATCTTATAGTTGCAGAACTTTGTATAAGTCATGAAGAAAGCATAAGCAACATACTAAACGATCAAGTGCTAAGCTAACGAAATGGGTCATGTCAATCACATCATTCTCCTAATGATGTGATCTCATTAATCAAATGACAACACATGTCTATGGTTAGGAAACATAACCATCTTCGATTAATGAGCTAGTCTAGTAGAGGCATACTAGTGACTATCTGCTTGTCTATGTATTCACACATGTATTATGTTTCCGGTTAATACAATTCTAGCATGAATAATAAACATTTATCATGATATAAGGAAATAAATAATAACTTTATTATTGCCTCTAGGGCATATTTCCTTTAGTCTCCCACTTGCACTAGAGTCAATAATCTAGATTACACAAGAATGATTCTAACACCCATGGAGTCTTGGTGCTGATCATGTTTTGCTCGTGGAAGAGGCTTAGTCAACGGGTCTCGCAACATTCAGATCCGTATGTATTTTGCAAATCTCTATGTCTCCCACTTGGACTTGGTCCCGAATGGAATTGAAGCGCCTCTTGATATGCTTGGTCCTCTTGTGAAATCTGGATTCCTTTGCCAAGGCAATTGCACCAAGATTGTCACGAAGATCTTCATTGGTCCCGATGCACTAGGTATGACACCTAGATCGGAAATGAACTCTTTCATCCGACTCCTTCATTTGTCGCTTCGAAGCAGCTATGTATTCCGCTTCACATGTAGATCCCGCCACGACGCTTTGTTTGGAACTGCACCAACCGACAGCTCCACCGCTTAATAAAAATACGATCCGGTTTGCGATTTAGAATCGTCCGGATCAGTGTCAAAGCTTGCATCGACGTAACCATTTACGACTAGCTCTTTGTCACCTCCATATACGAGAAACATATCCTTAGTCCTTTTCGTATTTCAGATGTTCTTGACCGCTGTCCGATGATCCACCTCGATTACTTTGGTACCTCCCCGCCAAGCTTACAGCTAAGCATACGCCAGTCCGGTACACAGCATTGCATACATGATAGAGCCTATGGCTGAAGCATAGGAACATTTTTCATTTTCTCTCTATCTTCTCATTGTGGTCGGGCATTGAGTCCGACTCAATCTTACACCTTGTAATACTGGTAAAAACCTTTCTTTGCTCGATCCATTTTGAACTTCTTCAAAACTTTATCAAGGTATGTGCTTTGTGAAAGTCCAATTAAGCGCCTTGATCTATCTCTATAGATCTTGATGCCCAATATGTAAGCAGCTTCACCGAGGTCTTTCATTGAAAAACTTTTATTCAAGTATCCTTTATGCTATCCAGAAATTCTATATCATTTCCAATCAACAATATGTCGTCCACATATAATATCGAAATGCTACTGAGCTCCCACTCACTTTCTTGTAAATACAAAGCTTCTCCAAAAGTCTCAGATAAAACCATATGCTTTGATCACACTATCAAAGCGCTTATTCCAACTCCGAGAGGCTTGCACTGCACCATAAATTGATCGTTGGAGCTTGCACACTTTGTTAGCACCCTTTGGATCAACAAAACCTTCTGGTTGCATCATATACAACTCTTCTTCTAGAAATCCATTCAAGAATGCAGTTTTACATCCATTTGCCAAATTTCATAATCATAAAATGCGGCAATTGCTAACATGATTCGGACAGACTTAAGCATCGCCACGGGTGAGAAAGTCTCATCGTAGTCAACCCCTTGAACTTGTCGAAAACCTTTTGCAACAAGTCGAGCTTTGTAGACAGCTACATTACCATCGGCGGTCTTCTTCTTAAAGATCCATTTATTCTCAATAGCTTGCCGATCATCGGCAAGTCTACCAAAGTCCATACTTTGTTCTCATACATGGATCCCATCTCAGATTTCATGGCTTCGAGCCATTTTGTGGAATCTGGGCTCACCATCGCTTCTTCATAGTTCGTAGGTTCACCATGATCTAGTAGCATGACTTCCGAATAGGATTACCGTACCATTCGTGCGGATTTTATTCTGGTTGATCTACGAGTTCGGTGAAAACTTGATCTCAAGTTTCATGATCATTATCATTATCTTCCTCGCTAATTGGTGCGGTGTCACGTAAACCGATTTCTGTGATGAACTACTTTCCAATAAGGGAGCTGGTACTATTACCTCATCAAGTTCCACTTTCCTCCCACTCACTTCTTTCGAGAGAAACTCCTTTCTAGAAAGGATCCATTCTTAGCAACGAATGTCTTGCCTTCGGATCTGTGATAGAAGGTATACCCAATTGTCTCCTTTGGGTATCCTATGAAGACACATTTTCCGATTTGGGTTCAAGCTTATCAGGTTGAAGTTTTTCACATAAGCATCGCAACCCCAAACTTTCGAAACGACAACTTTGGTTTCTTGCTAAACCATAGTTCATAAGGCGTCGTCTCAACGGATTTTGACGGTGTCCTATTTAACGTGAATGCGCCGCCTCTAAAGCATAACCCCAAAACGATAGCGGTAAATCGGAAATAGACATCATAGATCGCACCATATCTAGTAAAGTACGACACGACGCTCGGACACACCATTACGCTGTGGTGTTCCGGTGGCGTGAGTTGCGAAACTATTCCGCATTGCTTCAAATGTAGACCAAACTCAGAACTCAAATATTCTCCTCCACGATCAGATCGAGAAACTTTATTTTCTTGTTACGATGATTTTCAACTTCACTCAAATTCTTTGAACTTTTCAAATGTTTCAGATTTATGCTTCATCAAGTAGATATACCCGTATCCGCTTAAATCATCCGTGAAGGTGAGAAAATAACGATATCCGCCACGAGCTTCAACATTCATCGGACCACATACATCGTATGTATGATTTCCAATAAGTCTGTTGCTCTCTCCATACAACCGGAGAACGGTGTTTTAGTCATCTTGCCCATGAGGCACGGTTCGCAAGTACCAAGTGATTCATAATCAAGTGATTCCAAAAGTCCATCTGTATGGAGTTTCTTCATGCGTTTACACCGATATGACCTAAACGGCAAGTGCCACAAATAAGTTGCACTATCATTATCAACTCTGCATCTTTTGGCTTCGACGTTATGAATATGTGTATCACTACTGTCGAGATTCAACAAGAATAGACCATTCTTCAAGGGTGCATGACCATAAAAGATGTTACTCATATAAATAGAACAACCATTATTCTCTGATTTAAATGAATAACCGCCTCGCATCAAACAAGATCCAGATATAATGTTCATGCTCAACGCCGCACCAAATAACAATTATTTAGGTCTAAAACTATTCCCGAAGGTAGATGTAGAGGTAGCGTGTCGACCGCGATCACATTGACTTTGGAACCATTTCCCACGCCAAGATCGTCACCTCGCCATTTGCCGCTGCTCGCCTATTCCGTAGTCCCTGCTTTGAGTTGCAAATATTAGCAATGTAACCAAGATCAAATACCAGTGCTACTACGAGCTCTAGTAAGGTACACATCAATAACATGTATATCACATATACCTTTGTTCACCTTGCCATCCTTCTTACCCGCCAAATACTTGGGGCAGTTCCGCTTCGGTGTCCATCGCTTGCAAGAAAACACTCGATTTGTGCTTAGGTCCAGACTTGGGTTTCTTCTCTTGAGCAGAACTTTCTTGCTGTTCTTGAAGTTTCCTTCTTCTTCCCTTTGCCCTTTTCTTGAAACTAGTGGTCTTGTTGACCATCAACACTTGATGCTCTTTCTTGATTTCTACCTCCGCTGCTTTTAGCATTGCGAAGAGCTCAGAATTGTCTTAGTCATCCCTTGCATATTATAGTTCATCACGAAGCTCTTGTAGCTTGGTGGCGTGATTGGAGAATTCATCAATGACACTATCATCCGTAAGATTAACTCCCATCTGAATTAAGTGATTATTATACCCGGACATTTTGAGTATGTGCTCACCGATGTAACTATTCTCCTCCATCTTGCAGCTATAGAACTTATTGGAGACTTCATATCTCTCAATCCGGGCATTTGCTTGAAATATTAACTTCAACTCTGGAACATCTCATATGCTCCATGACGCTCAAAACGCCGTTGAAGACCCGGTTCTAAGCCGTAAAGCATGGCACACTGAACTATAGAGTAGTCATCACTTTGCTCGCCAGACGCTCACAACTTCGGCGTTGTTCGCAAAGAAGTTCGGCACCCAGCGGTGCTTCCGGGACGTAATTCTTCTCAGGCAGCAATGAGGATAATCCTCAAGTTACGGACCCAGTCCGTAATTGCTACCATCATCTTTTAACTTTGCTTTCTCAAGGAACGCATTAAAATTCAACGGAACAATAGCACGAGCCATCTATCTACAAAGAAACATAGACAAGCAAAATACTATCGGTACTAAGTTCATGATAAATTTAAGTTCAATTAATCATATTAAAAACTCCCACTTAGACAGACATCTCTAGTCATCTAAGTGTTTACGTGATCCAAATCAACTAAACCATGTCCGATCATCACGTGAGATGGAGTAGTTTCAATGGTGAACATCACTATGTTGATCATATCTACTATATGATTCACGCTCGACCTTCGGTCTCCGTGTTCCGAGGCCATATCCGCATATGCTAGGCTCGCCAAGTTTAACTCGAGTATTCTGCGTGTGCAAAACTGGCTTGCACCCGTTGTAGATGGACGAGAACTTATCACACCCGATCATCACGCGGTGTCCGGGTACTACGAATTTTTAGCAACGGTGCATACTCGTGGAGAACACTTCTTGATAATTTTAGTGAGAGATCATCTTATAATGCTACCGTCAATCAAAGCAAGATAAGATGCATAAAGGATAAACATCACATGCAATCAATATAAGTGATATGATATGGTCATCATCATCTTGTGCTTGTGATTCCATCTCCAAGCACCGCCATGATCACCATCGCCACCGCGCCGACACCTTGATCTCCATCGTAGCATCGTTGTCGCCTCGCCAACTATTGCTTCTACGACTATCGCCATCGCTTAGTGATAAAGTAAAGCAATTACATGGCTTTTGCATTTCATACAATAAAGCGACAACCATATGGCTCTCGCCATTGCCGATAACTCGTTACAAAACATGATCATCTCATACAATAAAATATAGCATCACGCCTTGACCATATCACATCACAACATGCCCTGCAAAAACAAGTTAGACGCCCTCTACTTTGTTGTTGCAAGTTTTACGTGGCTGCTACGGGCTGAGCAAGAACCGTTTACCTACGCATCAAAACCACAACGATAGTTTGTCAAGTTGGTGCTGTTTTAACCTTCGCAAGGACCGGCGAGCCACACTCGGTTCAACTAAAATGAGAGACAGACACCGCCGGTCACCTTTAAGCAACTAGTGCTCGGAGCGGTGAAACCAGTCTCGCGAAGCGTCGCGTAATGTCGGCCCGGCCGCTTCATCTCACAATACCGCTGAACCAAAGTATGACATGCTTTGGTAAGCAGTATGACTTATATCGCCCACAACTCACTTGTGTTCTACTCTGCATATGACATCAACGCATAAAACCAGGCTCGGATGTCATTGTTGGGGAACGAGTAATTTCAAAAATTTCCACGATCACGCAAGACCATGGTGATGGCATAGCAACGAAAGGGAGAGTGTCCGCCCACGTACCCTCGTGAGACCGAAAGCGAAGCGTTATAACAACGCGGTTGATGTAGTCGACGCCTTCACGATCCGACCGATCCAAGCACCGAACGACGGCACCTCCGAAGTTACGCACACGCTCAGCTCGATGACGATCCCGGACTCCGATCCAAAGAAAGTGTCGGGATGAGTTCCACAAGACGACGGCGCAGTGATGATGATGATGTTCCACCGACGCAGGGCTTCGCTTAAGCTCCATGACGATATGACTTCTCCGCGCAGGCTTCGCCTAAGCTCATGACGATATGACGAAGTGGAATATGGTGGAAGGGGCACCGCACACGGCTAAGGAACGATCCGTAGATCAACTTGTGTGTTCTAGGGTGCCCCTGCCCTCAGATATAAAGGAGCCAAGGGGAGGGGCTGGCCGGCCAAGAGGGGGGCGCCAGGAGTCCTACTCCCTCCGGAGTAGGATTCCTCCAATCCTAGTTGGAATAGGATTCTCGAAGGGGAAAGAGAGAGGGGCTGGCTCACCTTCCTAGTCCTAATAGGACTAGGGAAGGGGAGGCGCGCCACCTAGGGCTGGCCCTTTCTCCTTTCCACCAAGGCCCACTATGGCCCATATAGTTCCCGGGGGTTCCAGTAACCTCCGGTACATCGATAGAATTTCGATTTCACTCGGAACATTTCCGATGTCCAAATGTAGGCTTCCAATATATCAATCTTTATGTCTCGACCATTTCGAGACTCCTCGTCATGTCCGTGATCACATCCGGACTCGAACTACCTTCGGTACATGAATACTTATAAACTCATAATGAACTGTCATCGAAACGTTAAGCGTGCGGACCCTACGGGTTCGAGAACTATGTAGACATGACCTAGAACCATTCTCGGTCAATAACCAATAGCGGAACCTGGATGCCCATATTGGTTCCTACATATTCTATGAAGATCTTTATCGGTCAAACCGCATAACAACATACGTTGTTCCCTTTGTCATCGGTATGTTACTTACCCGAGATTCGATCGTCGGTATCCAATACCTAGTTCAATCTCGCTACCGTAAGTCTCTTTACTCGCTCCGTAATACATCATCTCACAACTAACTCATTAGTTGCAATGCTTGCAAGGCTTATGTGATGTGTATTACCGAGAAGGCCCAGAGATACCTCTCCAGACAATCGGAGTGACAAAACCTAATCTCGATTCATGCCAACTCAACATATACTTTTGGAGACACCTGAGAGTACCTTTATAATCACCCATTACGCTGTGACGTTTGGTAGCACACAAAGTGTTCCTCCGTAAACGGAGTTGCATAATCTTATAGTTGCAGGAACTTTGTATAAGTCATGAAGAAAGCATAAGCAACATACTAAACGATCAAGTGCTAAGCTAACGAAATGGGTCATGTCAATCACATCATTCTCCTAATGATGTGATCTCATTAATCAAATGACAACACATGTCTATGGTTAGGAAACATAACCATCTTCGATTAATGAGCTAGTCTAGTAGAGGCATACTAGTGACTATCTGCTTGTCTATGTATTCACACATGTATTATGTTTCCGGTTAATACAATTCTAGCATGAATAATAAACATTTATCATGATATAAGGAAATAAATAATAACTTTATTATTGCCTCTAGGGCATATTTCCTTCACTACGGCGACGGATCGAGAGCGCGGTCAGGGGGATTCGTAGGAGGAGCTCACTGTGGAGGCACAAGTAGGCCCGGTGGGAGCTTAGGAGCGCAGGATCGATTTAATTTGAAGAAGAACATCGGCGCATCGAGGAAGATGAAGCTCGATCCGCACGATGTGAGGCGCCGAGCTCGAACGGGTGGCCGAGA
Source organism: Aegilops longissima (assembly GCA_021605205.1). Lineage (NCBI taxonomy): Eukaryota > Viridiplantae > Streptophyta > Magnoliopsida > Poales > Poaceae > Aegilops > Aegilops longissima. Next base: position 246,001,162 of record CM038679.1, read on the forward strand.
GGACGAGACGAACTCGCCGGAGCTCTCGGACGCGACCTCAAGGCGCTGGGTTGACGGTGGGGCGCGTCGGACGAGGTCGGCCATGGCGACCACGAGCTCGAGCGCGCCCAAAACGATGATGGTGAGGAAGGGAGCGAGGGAATTAAGCTAGGGTTTCGATCTAGGGTTTGGGAGGTGCTCCTTAACCAAGAGGTGGGGGTCGGGATGGCCAAGACGTGGTCGGGGACAGCCACGACGGCGGGATGGCCGCCACGCCCTCTCCGTTTCCTCAGAAGCGAGAGGAGGGAGATGAGAAGAGGTGGGCTGGGCCTTTGAGGTTGGGTGGCTGGGCCATTGTAGCACTAGGTTAGCCTTTTAGCACATTCCTTTTATGTTCCTTATATTCTTTACTGTTTTCTATTTAATTTGTAAAACTAAATGAGTTTTGCTAGAGATGAGACTTGTCACATAAATCAAGCACCTTATTCCTAGGAGACACAAAAGTTTGAGGCCAAAAGGAGTTGCCTAACCATTTTATAAATTGAAAAGGCTAAGTTTAAATGGTTTGGACCACTAAATAATTTCCGGAGCACTTTCGAATACAAAAGAGGTTGGTTCCAACATGACAAATATCTAGGGATTATTTGCCACACCTTGAACATTTTAGTTTTCAGGTTTGGCAATAATGAAATTTTGACTTTTAGATTGGATTTGAATTTGAATTGTGATTTGGATCAAGTGAATATTAGCTTGAGAATGTGATGACATGGCACCTTTAATAGAGGATTACTGTAGCATGACACTGGGGTGTTACAAATCTCCTCCATTACAAGAAATCTCGTCCCGAGATTTAAGAGGTGATGTAAGGGGAAAGTTTCGTTACGGAATTCTAACGGATCTTCTCGCTCTTGGTTGCTCTTTTGAAGAAGTTGACCGCCACGTTGATGTCTTCATGTCGCTGCATCGGGGCATCATGATGAAGTTGTCGTTCTTCCTTCCGGATCTTCATCGTATTTTACGGAAAAGATAAGGGGGAAAACTCAGAAGGATTTGAGCTCAACACAAGATAGTTACCTGGGGACTATCTCAGTGAACGTGGCAAAGAGGCATCTCTCGAGTTGAAATTCAAGAAAGACGTTGAGAGCAAGGTAAGGAGGTGCAATAAGAAGCTTCAAACGGGTAGGCAATAGTTTGTTGCCTGAAACAGAGGGTGAAAGGGGTTCGAAGCAATCGGAATAAGTGTTGCATTTGATACCAGAGTAGATCATCTCTAGGAAGGTGGATCGTGAATTACATGCGGAGCCAGGGTGAGGAATAAGGGTGTACAAGAGAGTCAGGTTTCGATCCTGTGGAACTGTGGGTTATGGGCCCACCATGGGTTAAAGGTAGGAAAGGCGCTGACAACCGGCACGCTTGATAGCAAGGCATGTCAGATGACAACCTGTCAGTTATGTTGGCAACGACGTCGGTACCAAGGGCGGGGAACGAAGGGAACCACTTTCCTGCTTCTTGCAACGAGGCGGACCAATAGGCAAAGTTCTCGTCCACCGGCGGTTACCGGAATGTTAACAACAATAGTAACGGGTCTTCTTGATAGAGTTGTACACCGAGGTGTTTACATAAGCAGAGAAATATTACTGCTTGTATCATATAGAACACAAGAAATGTTAAACAAAACAATGGAAAGAAAAATGTGATTATTATGATAATCAGACCAATGGAAAGGAAAGGTGTTTATACCCAAGTATTAGAGTATAACTTTCCCAAAGAAAAGCAGAGCATGATAGGGCTCCAAGTATTAAACCATTTAGACAAAGGGGCAAGGAATATATGAGGTTTACCCGTACAACGGTGTTTGGATAATTGATCAAGAACAGTTAGCATTGCGCTCCCAGTGTTCTTGTTGATGATCAGAGTACCACACACATGCTTCGAGATAGTGTTGACATGGTCATCAGGGAAATGTCAGACTTCGGATACACAAAGGATCCATCGGAAACAACTTAGAAAATAAGTCATACAATCTCAGCAAGGAAAAGATGAGGGTGTGGCCGAAGGGCTCAGCAACAATCCATCGACATGTCAAAAGGATGTATTACCAAAATTATATGAACAAGTTTGTGTTGGGGAAGGCAAGAATGTTGTCAATGATAACATAAATCATCGAGGGGCAAGGATTGTATTTCTCATCATGAATTCGATTGATATCCTGGAAGAGCTCAGAATGTTGATGATGATCACGACACATTTGTCGAGAGATTTCATGAAGATGTAATCGATCGGCGATGACATCAAGTCAAAGGAATTATGAAGTGAAAGGTTATTGGAACCACGGGTACGAAACAAACTCGAAATTAAGCTTGCTATTCAAGACAAAATGATATGACGAGGAAAATCGATGTAGGCTTAGCTCATCGTTGAAAATTGTGCTCGGGGAAGAAGGTCCGGGTAGCACAGTTAAAAATAGCTCGATAATGATATAGCCGATCAGGCTATGAATGATGTGATGGAGTATCATTCCAATGAGAATTCATAAGAGGTAGTGCAATGACACAATATCCTCGAAATAACAGGGGGCAATACTCGAGGTAGATCAAAATAGAGGTTGCGGAGATGCATTGGTCTACATAAGACAAGTGCTTTAACTTGTCCGAGAAAAGGAATCAAAGAATATCAATATGGTCGGAACCACGATTACAGAAAACCAGATCTCAGATATAAGATGAACTTATACCAATGGGGTAATTATTTTTACGAGAAGCTTCCATGATAAGATCGGCATCGTGTCAATGGGCATGAACGCAAGGTTCAAGGTCGACTCCCACTTCTCCAATACACGACTTTTCATTCACCTCTCGATTTCAAAGAATTTGTAGTGTTGAAATTTTATCTGGCAAAACACCAGAAGAGTATGACTCGTGAAAACTCTCGGTTCACATTTAATTAGGGAAGGCATAGGTTCAACCCATAGGGGCATCTTGGGAACATATACCACAAACTCCACGAGTAAAATAACACAAGCTCGAAGGCAAAGCATGGTTGAGAAGGAAGAGGAAACAATTTACCAAAAGCATTATGTATCTGAGGAAAGGCTCCAAAAAGTTATTGAATATGAAGGACGTTGTTAGATAAAATCCAAAAAAGGGATCTGGCGATCCACATAGGATCGATGTGAGTATCGGTACCCAACCGTAAGAAGAAAGAATGCAAAGGCTTTGGATTATAGAAACATCTGAATAATTCGATGCTTAAATGCAAACAAAACATGATTTCAAAATAGAAGATCGAAAGCGCGCCCGATCAAAAGATAAGTAAGTTGAATAGCACTAGGGATACAATTGACGGCAATTTGATTGGTCGAGAAACAACTCTTAGTCAAATGACGCCCAAGCGGAAGGATGAATTCTATGATCCGATCGAGGATTGCGAGCATCCACAACATATTGAATCAACGGACTCAAAAGGATAGTGACAAAGGATGCCAATAAGATTACTAGACTTATGGGATTATCCATAATACAAGGTGCAAGGAGAATCAAGAGTAATAGGCTGCAGAGGATTTTCGGAAGATCAGATAGTATTTCCAAGTATTTAGGAAAGTATATGAACAACTGGGGATGAAGGTACAAGTGGCAAGGATGTTATTCACGGGGATTATCTGTGGTCAAGAACTGCAAGGCAATGGGCACATGGTCTCAAGAAACATCGAGGAGTATCTGCAGAATCTTCTGGTGAAGCAAGCGATCATCGGTATTGTCGGGGCTCTCCGGGAGGAAGTGGGTACGAGAACCTAATGTCATAGTTAGTAATATGTTTAACCCGAATAGAAAAGAGATCAGAATCCCAGAGTAAAGGTCGAGGAGTAAAAGATCCTAATACCACCCAATGGCGACGTGGGCCCGTAAGACACACAGCCATGTTAGTAAAAGTTTTGTAGTGACTAGACTCGACTTCGGCCAAGGAGTAAGAAGGGGGGCTACCTACAGGCAGTCGGCTCTGATACCAACTTGTGACGCCCTCGATTCAATCATACACTAATCATACACGCAAATGTGTATGATCAAGATCAAGGACTCACGGGAAGATATCACAACACAACTCTAGACACAAATTAAAATAATACAAGCTTTATGTTACAAGCCAGGGGCCTCGAGGGCTCGAATACACAAGAGTCAGCGGAAGCAACAATATCCGAGTACGACATAAGTTAGACAAGTTTGCCTTAAGAAGGCTAGCACAAAAGCAACAACGATCGAAAAGGCAAGGCCTCTGCTGGGAGCCTCCTAACTACTCCTCGGTCGTCGACGGTCTCCACGTAGTAGTAGACATCGGCGGTGGCATCGACTTCAGGCTCCAACATCTGGTTGCATCAACAGAAAGAAGAAGAAAGGCGGAAAAGGAGGAGCAAAGCAACCGTGAGTACTCATCCAAAGTACTGCAAGCAAGGATCTACACTACATATGCAACATTATCAAAGGAAGGTGTATATGTGGGTGGGCTGCGAAATGCCGTAATAGAGAGAAGGCCTAGTCCTATCGAAGACTAGCATCTTCTCGAACCCACCATCTTGCAGCAACAGGAGGGAGTAGAGTAGCATAAAGTAAAGTAGTAGAAGTGTTATCAACCTCGGCCAGAGATCCTTTCTCGACTCCCTGCGAGAAAGAAGTCCCAGAGCCATACTATCCAGTTATCATCACAATCCATTTCTCATCACCATCCAATTCTCATCACAAGTATCCAGTTCTAGTTGTATCGATCGGGATACAACTCCAAGTGTCCGTTATCAGAGGACAGGCTATCGATAGTTGTTTTCTTCCTGCAGGGTGCACCAACTTACCCACCACGCCGATTAACTCCGCGGACACACTTTCTGGGTCATGCCCGCCTCGGCCAAACAATACCGCAACCCGACCTAGGCTTAATAGAGAGGCCAGACGCCGGACTAAACCTATGCCCCGGGGTCATGGGCCATCTCCGGGAACTCCTACACGCTATGCACACGGGCGGTGAGCGACCTAGCTACCTCCTTCAACAAGGCAGCGCCACGCAGTCCAACCCGGCAGCGCCACTCGGCCGACGCCTATTAAGCTTCTACCGATGACACGACGCAGAACGCCCATACCATGCCCACGTGATGGTTAGTGCTATCGGCCGAGGCCCTCGGATCAAATATCCAAATCGTAGTGGATTAGGAACAGCGGTAACAAGCAGAGACTCACGAAGATGTGACCCGTTGTCCCGCCTCGAGGACTAGCGGCAAGGGCTAGGAATGCCCGCCACGCCCGTAATTATCTCGCGGGCACCCCAGTCAACCCGACTCCACATCACTCGCAATTAAGCTCGCGGGCACCCTTCGTGGTCGAATTCGTCTTTAGTAACATGGCTCGATGTAAAGTCATAGTAATCATAGTAGCTGTGTGTCTAAACATCAAGGAAAGCTCCGAGGAATCACCCCGTGAATTCCACTCGATGTAATCATCAAGGTGTACGTAAGAGGATTCACCCTCGAGGTCCACACTTGAGGGGTTGCACCGACGAGTCGTGTCGAAGTGGTTAAAGAGGAAATCACCCTCGATGACCACGATCAATGACTACACTAGGTGGTTAACACGAAGTCTTCAAGAGGTCTCACACTCGGTACTCGATAGTAACCCAGTAGTGTCGAACAACTAAGGGGAAAGTGATGTGCGGTGCCGGGGCCTGGTCTTCGATCCCGTTGATTGGGTCTTCTAAGATGAAGCAGGGCAACAGGACAAGGTGGGGGTCCGATGGGTCACTAACCAACCTATACTAAGCAGTTTAGGATAAGCAGGTAAGGAACAACAGCAGATACAAAAGCAGGCTATGCATCAGAACAGGAGCAATCAATAACAATAGCAAAATCTAATGCAAGCATGAGAGAATGGAATGGGCGATATCGGGATGATCAAAGGGGGCTTGCACGGTTGCTCGAGACAAGAAGGAGGGTAAATCGGTGACGTAGTCAATCACAGGGCATCATCGGTCTCGGGGTCTACCAGAGAGAAGAGGGGGAAGAAACAGTAAATACAGAGAAAACAAATGTAATACTATGCATGACAAGACAACAAACAGCGCTAGGGGTGAACTAACGCAAGCCTACACGATACCGGCGAAGGTAGGAAACATCCGAGAATGTTTTCTCGAAGATTGACATTTTCGGACGGACGCATTTAAACGGAAGGGAAAGGTTGCATGTTTGCTATGCTAGCGATGTGTGGCGCATTTAACGGATGCGCATTCGGATTCGCCTCGTCGTTCTGAGCAACTTTCATGTACAGAACTTTTTCATCCGAGTTACGGATTATTTACTATGATTTTTCGAAGTTCTAAAATATTTTCTACATTTTCTAGAAAAAATCGAAAATTAATCAGTGCAATTATTTTTAATACGCAGAGATAGCCAGCCGTAGTCAATGACAAGTGGGGCCACGGTCAAAGTCAATAGAGCACGGTCAGCGGTTGACTTAGTCAACGTTGACTAGTCAACATGGCCAAATGGGCCCGCGTGTCATGGACTACTGTTTTAACTGATTTATTTATCTAGTTAATTTAGTAGTGGGGGGCCACATGTCAATTGCACATTTGACTAAGTAGTAATTAGACTAATCTAACCACTGGGCCACTACTAATTAGACTACACAGACCGCCGAGGCATAGCCGCCACCGTGGTGGGCACGCACGCGACGCCAGGCGGTGGTTATGCCCACGCCTGGCGCGCAGCACGGCAGCTGCCAGCGAGCAGCGCACCAGGAAGGTGCTGCAGCTGGTGGCGTGGCGGGGGTAGTAGTGTGATGAGAGCAGCAGTAGGGCGGGCGACGGACACGGCGCAGCTGGCCGGGCGCAGATTAGCGAGCGGGAGGGCGGCAAGCAAGTCGGCGAGGCCAGGCGGAGCGCTGGTGGGCGTGAGTCAGAGGCAACGGAGGGGAGGCGCCGAGGCGTAGCCGCGGCGGCGGCACCGCAGCTGCAAGTAGGGCGCGACGTCTGGCGACTCGAAGCCGGTTATGGCGGCCGCCGACTCGTAGAGGCAACTACGGCGACGGATCGAGAGCGCGGCCAGGGGGATTCGGAGGAGGAGCTCACTGTGGAGGCACAAGTAGGCCCGGTGGGAGCTTAGGAGCGCAGGATCAGACGAATTTGAAGAAGAACATCGGCGGCGACCGAGGAAGATGAAGCTCGATCCGTACGATGCAGAGGTGTCGAGCTCGAACGGGTGGCCGTAGAGGACGTAGACGAACTCGTCGGAGCTCCTGGACGCGACCTCAAGGCGCGGGGTTGACGGTGGGCGCGTCGACGAGGTCGGCCATGGCGACCACGAGCTCGAGCGCGTCCAAAACGATGATGGTGAGGAAGGGAGCGAGGGGGAATTAAGCTAGGGTTTCGATCTAGGGTTTCGATCTAGGGTTTCAGGGGAGGTGCTCTTTAACCAAGAGGTGGGGGGTCGGGGATGGCCGCACGTGGCTGGGGGACGGCCACGACCGCGGGATGGCCGCCACGCCCTCTCCGTTTTCCTGTAGCGAGAGGAGGGAGATGAGAAGAGGTGGGCTGGGCCATTGTAGCACTAGGTTAGCCTTTTAACACATTCCTTTTATGTTCTTTATATTCTTTACTGTTTTCTATTTAATTTGTAAAACTAAATGAGTTTTGCTAGAGATGAGACTTGTCACATAAATCAAGCACCTTATTCCTAGGAGACACAAAAAGTTTGAGGCCAAAAGGAGTTGCCTAACCATTTTATAAATTGAAAAGGCTAAGTTTAAATGGTCTTTGGACCACTAAATAATTTCGTGAGCACTTTCGAATACAAAAGAGGTTGGTTCCAACATGACAAATATCTAGGGATTATTTGCCACACCTTGAACATTTTAGTTTTCAGGTTTGGTAATAATGAAATTTTGACTTTTAGATTGGATTTGAATTTGAATTGTGATTTGGATCAAGTGAAGATTATACTTGAGAATGTGATGACATGGCACCTTTAATAGAGGATTATTGTAGCATGACACTGGGGTGTTCTGAGGGCGATGGATGGCCTGGAGCGGCGGGATCCAGCGGAATATTGAGAATACTGACATGGCGTCGGGGATTCGGGCGCGGCCGGGATCCATCGGCGGTGGCGGGTCCGCCACGAGACGGTCAAGGGACGCGGAGGATAGGCGGCGACAACGGCGTGTAGGGAAGGGAGGAGGAGGAGATGCCGTGCGTGTGGGGCGCGGGAGAGGGCGGGCAGCGTGAGCAGCGACGAAAGGTGCTCGTTCGCTGGTTTTTTATTTTCTGCAAGGTTGAAGCGGGCTTCGCTTCCCTGGGCCGAGCATGAAAACTGGCCCAATTAACCACAGGGCTCCAAAATAGCTACGGGAGTAGCTGCCCTCGTGACTTCAGGCCCAGTTCGCCGCAAACATCGCGTTTACTTTGAATCAGACGGCCAGAAACGCATAAATCTCAACATCTAATGGCCAGAAATGCTGATGGCCTGAGAGGGCTGAGAGGGTGCTCGGTTTTAATATATCTAAATGTACTTCCCTTCCTGGTTGTTTGTCCTAACTGCCGAAACCTGAAGCATTTTGCTTTTTAGAACAGAAACCATGCGAAATCCCACAAGATAAGACATATTTCAGGACCAAAGAAGCACAATTGAAAAATTGTTCCTACTTTGTGAAATTCCGACTTCCTAGCTATATTACCTTTGCTAGAGAATTATTTGAAGCTCTAATCCTCAAATAATGGGAAGGAGAAACTACCATGCCAAATAACTTATTTATGTTGTCACTGGATCAACTTCTTTAGGTTGTTATGGGAGACCAAGGGCAGGAAGAAAAAAGTTTGAAGATAAACCAAAAGTACAATAAATGGCAAAACATAATAAGAAAGACCTGCTCATTATTTTAACTGACCAAGCTTTAGACTACCTACTTGATTTAGCTTCAGTATAGGAGTACATGACTAATTACATGCTAACATGAAAAAAGGTCAAATACCAAATATATTTTGTGCTAACATAATACGGGCTTCTTTGCTGCCATTTCATTGTGTTGGAGCTTTCCTTAAGTACACGACTATAGGGAGAAACCAAGATATGTTACTTGAAATAACTTCATCCACTATACAAATAAATTATCCCAACAGTTTCTATTATCCTAATATTTTTTCCTTTAACACAACCAAATATCACTAATGGACTGCCGCGTCGAGGGATGCATCGGCTCACGACCACAGACTTGACCGCCTCATGAAGCGTTGTTGCCTCATTGCTGCCTACCACCGGCGCCACCACCTCCGTGGGCAGGTTTCGTTTGTCGAAGCATGCAATGTTTGGCTCTTCTGTTTATTTGTTTTTTTTGGCAAAATGAAATACATATAAATAATCAATAGGCCAATAACTTCAAGAACATAAAGTGAATTCAGACTAGTCAAGCAAACAATAGAAACACAATATATACTTTGGTGGAGAAAACCTTGTATATGTTTCAATACATAATCTAATGTGACTTTCATGCATTTCAATATCTACAAGAGGGTTAATGCAAGAACCATACAGTACCATCTTGGATCTTCCTGCCATCAGATCAATGTTCTAATACATTATTAGTGCAAGCCCATACCAGCTGAAAACACAAACATGGAATTAGTTATACATCCAATATTTTGACAAAATGATGGATTCCTTCTGACGACGGCATGCTTCCAAGCCCATACCAGATGAAAACACAAACAATATAAGCAAGCTGCAGTGATTAAAAGACATGCATGTCCATTGTTAAATTTGTGTTTTGTTAGGTATTTCTCTCATTCTAGCATCTATCTAGGATAATTATTCCAAAATCCAAACTACAAAGGACAAGGAGTTATAGCCTTTGAACATAGGAACTTTAGCTGTGCAACTATAGTTGTGCCTCACCCCAAAAGAGGCCATCTTCACTACAAAGAAAGCAATTAGTATCTCACTCTCCAGTTGATGAGTTAGTCTCTTTACTTAAAACTCTGATTCATTAAATAGTCAAAAGATGCGCCCTTATATGTTGTTACTCTGCAACTAAGAAAGTCTCTCTATGTGTACTATTTTTCTTTTTGGTATCCAAACAAAGCATCGTCCCCTAGAAACACACCAACAAGCAACGAGGACTAGCAGGCGACACGGCCAACACCACCCAGTCCGACATGCCTCTTGAATTGTCTTGACATCATTTGCCAACATGCTCGTATACTTATCAACATGTGAATGTATCAACACTGACGCATGCACGATGCGCGCGCGCACACACACACACACACATTTTTTCCTAGATGTTAACCTTGTTGACAGGTTTGTTTGTTTGATATGCAAGTCCGAACTTGAGAAGTAAATAGCAACTTTACCTCGCTGCAGCATCGAATCAATCTGAGATCATCAACATCCACCCTGAAATGGTTGCTCTACAGTAACATACAAGCACAACCGAATTCCCGGCACGGATCTTGTGTCCTGTGCAGGTAGAGCTTTCTCCTCACGTCTTCCCTTCCCTTCATTCCTCAAATTGTAGGGATTAACAGAAGATGAGCCTAGTAGAATGTGTACAAAGCAATTTCCAATCATCTTAGCAGTGGCAATTGTTCAAAAACTCAAAGGCTATCACTGAGACTGACACACCTTTTTCTTTGAGGAATACACACGCCTCAAAAAACTTGTTGGATAACACTAAATATATTGCTATGCTACCTCTCACATGGAGGAAATGCTTATATTATTTTATGATAAACCATGAAGTGGAAGACTGAAGACCAGCAGCAGATATTATAATTTAGCTCATATAATTCCAGATTTAGTCCATACACTATTTAAACACTTGGATATAGAGGCAAAAAATATGAGTAGTGGCATGCATACCTTTAAAATGACCAAAACTCAAGGAATGAAAACATTCCAATTCCAAACACCTGTTATTTTTCACATGGGTGGAAACAATATGAGCAACTCGAACTGGTAATCAAATAATAAGAGGTACTCTGGCAATCTTATTATAAATATATCTTCATGAAAAATAGTTATTTATACATGGATATAGCTATATATATCTGAAGGAAACATAACCGGTACATATAAATTAGGCATCAAAGAAAAATACCTTGTTGATTTCTCTTTCTTATAAGAAATCTAGTTCTTCATGTACTTTGAGCTCTGTGTTGACGACCACAGTAACGATCAGGCCCAGCCTCTCCAAAACTCTGGGCTACAACAAGAAGTACAAACAACAACACCATATTGGCTCACTTCATGGAGATTCCACAAACTGGGGTTGCAAAAAACATAACAACAAATGTTACATCAGCGCATAAAAGCCAGTAGCAAGAGTAGTTTCTCTCAGTAACAAGGGCTTCTTTTTGCTTTGAAGGAAATGTTCCGATTCCACAAAGCGGGGTTGGAAAAAAACATAAGAAGAAATATTAGACCAGCTTCTTTTCAAACCTTGTGATTGAGTGCATGACTACCAGTAGCAAGAGGGATTTCTCTCAACAAGGGCTTCTGTTTTGTTTGAAGGGGAAGTTGTGGCTGAGCTCACGCACACCCACCAAATTACTGATGACTGAAGATGGCTCTGAACTGATTACTTCTTAGTTCTCTGAACTGAACTGATTATTGAAGATGGCTTTGAACTGATTGCTTCTTAGTTCTCTGAACTGATTACTTCTTAGTTAGAAGATGGCTTGACACACCAGATTACTGATGATTGAACTACTTGCCGGAGTAGAGTAACTTGCGATCGTGAGGTAGCCAACTTGTAGGTTCTTCACGTTCTTGAACCCGCAACAAAGATAAAAATCAAGTAACCCACATCAATTTATGCCATGGAGTACGATGTGCATTGGCCGAAAAAACAGGATCAAGAGGAGGAGGTCGGCTACCTTGCAGGACGGCAGCATCGGCGGAAACCAGCGACCTTCAATAGTGGAGATCAATCTTGAAGGAGACGACAATATGAAGATGAGTAGGATTTGGGGAGTAGAGAACTGAGACCTTTGAGAAGCAGCGGCGGTTATCGACGTTCTATGGCTGGCTGCATCGATGCCCTCGATGCCGCCGTGGACAACTGTAGCGGAGGGATGGGCGTGAGGCCATGGCGCCGTGGAGAAGGTGCGGAGGGTTGGGCGTGAGGCCATGGCGGCGTGGCGTTGGGAGGAGCAGCCAGAGGGAGGAGATCGAGATCTACGAGATGGGGAAAGCGAAGAGAACGGAGAGCTTCAGGTGTGGCCGTGTGGCCCAATGTGTCGGCGCTCGTGCTAAAGAAATCTGAGGGAGCGTGCGAGACGAACAAACCACGTACAAACTTAGAGAAAATTCTTTATATGACACTGTTTTGAATTTTCTTTCCCTATTTAACACTAGAAATTTTTTCTTCCCTATCCAACACCATATCTAAATTTTATGTCCTTTTATAACATTTCTGTCCATTTCGACCCTTAACGGTGTTAAATGACATTTGAAAAGACCTATTTACCTCTGATGAGGTATGTGCCTAAAATTTAGCGTGATAGTTTAGATTCAGTATGCGATTCTGTTTGCTTGGTGTTCGATGTGATTTTGCACCAAAGAGAAGTTAATCACTTAAGATTTTCCTTGAATGCAAAATGTACAGGAAAGGAAACACGCACTAGTACATGCATGCGCTAGCTCATCTTTGATTAGCATTGCACGTGCATGCATATTAGGTTGGTCACGTACTCTTACGTGATAGTATCGGCATGCATATAAGGGGTGGCTCATGGGTGCCGGCAACCATCCTACGTACAGCTTGAATTTTTTCACGCTAAATTATAAAATGAATTTTGAATTTAATTTTTCCCAATGTACGTCTAAATATATGTAGTTAACAAATAGTATACGTGCAGTGCTTCTTGTTATAGTGGTCACACGGCCGTCCTCGCTATGGATGCTCGCGAGTTCGCTCCTTGTTGCTGCACCGGCCACCAGTATTTTTTAATATATAAGTGTTTTTTCATTTACCTTGCAAAAAAAAACAACTTTGTTTTTGAGGGTTACCTTCACAAACTGAGGAATCGAACCTGCAACGTGAAGTAGGTAGGACGCGCACCCCTGCCCTATAGTGACCTGCCGGCTGCTGCCTCCAGCTCGCACGATCACAACTTACGAACGTACATTTCGCAGAAAAAGAGAAAGAACGAATAACACATAATGCATCTGTATAGACGTGCACCTACCAAAACGAGTCAGCTGGATACACACGTACACGTTAAATTTTGGTCACTCACATACCACACAAAGGGCAAATAGATCTTTTCAGATGTCATGGTTAACGCTCAATACAGAAGTGTCATAAAGGCCATAAAATTCAGATCTAATGTTAAATAAGGAAGAAAAAAAATCAATGTCAAATAAGGTAACAAATTTTAAGACGATGTTAAATAAGGAATTCTCACAAACTTATGACCGCGGGCTCCTCGCTTAGATGTATGACAAGATTATTTAATGTAATTGGACGAATTTATGATAAGGTTAGTTAATTTAGATTTGATCTTTAGAGATTGATCGTGATTGATTCTTTCACATAAATACATTACTAAATAACTTGCATCAGCAAGGAAAGTTCTGATCCGTTCAGATTTTTTCGTTGTGTGAAAGGTGATGCAAAAATAAATTGGTGGGCTGATGGGAGGGGGGGGGCCGAAAAAAACCAACGAAATAAAATGGACGAAAGTGATGGGACAAAAAAACCGTGGATACTATTCACCAACTCAGACATTAGGAGTAGAGATGATGCACATCCACTTCCAAGACCCCCCACCCCCACCGATCCTCCTTCACCTTCCACCAATTTTGCTCCCCTTCCACCAGGTTTTTTCTCTTTTACTGGTTTCCTCGTCTGCTCGTCATGCTCGTAAAATCCCTGTGTATCTCAAATATAGTATGGTAATTACGGTAATCAATCAATTCACATATGGTAAGACCATAAACTCATGATAATCTCATATATGGCAATTATGGTAATCAATCAACTCACTTATGGCAAAGTTATAATTTGCCAAAACCACATAATCAATCTCTACCATAAACTCATTGAATCTCTTATGTATAAGCCCATAAATCTTGGTGTTATCCAGATGTGCTTCATACCTACAAAAAATCGTGAGTTTCAATTTACATTGTTTACGTTGAGCTATGGCTGTAGACATACACGACTGATGTGATACTCCCTCCTTTTCGGTTTATAAGGTTTATCTCAACTCTTTTGTTTTTCAAATTTAGAGTGCTCATCTCATCTCAATTTTAGTTTTCAATGCGCATTAAATCTTTGCATGCAAGAACTAAAAAGAAACACACCGATCCATGTAATGTTCCTACTCATTTAGTGGCAAACATGCATGCATTGTAATTAATCTAAATTAATGCATGAGTTTAGTTGGGGTAGTTTTGTAACATACAAGATACATTCCTCCACTCACAAAATACTTTGGTCGATCAAATTTGAGATTTAAGACCTATAAACCAGACGAAGCGAGTATATATATATATATATATATATATATATATATATATATATATATATATATATATATATATATATATATATACGAAAGCTATTCTCCTGCCGACTGTCTGTTTGCGATAGATCCGCACGACTGGGATCGCTCGCTCCTTTCCCTTCCCGCACGCCTCGACTGGGATCGCTCGCTCCTTTCCCTTCCGGCACGCCCACTTTTCATTTCACGGCCCAGCCCAGTTCACCTGGCGAGACTCACGGCCCACTGCCGCTCCTGTCATTTTTATTCTGGGCGCTCGCTAAGCCAAAAAATGAAGGAACTAGGATTCGATCCCTTGACCTCACGAGTGTAAATATAGTAGTAACCATCTGCTCTGAGTAGTTCTTGTGGTTGATTAGTAGTTAAGTCAATTTTGTACATTTCTAAAAACAGATTCTGTTCCCATTCAATATGGATCGAGTCTTTGCCCTCGAATGATTTTTCTGAGAAAAATTAAGGCATGTATCTCATACGTTCTATATTTTCCACACATTTTTAAATGAACAGAAATTGCTGCGGTGAGTGAGAACCTAAATCCTCATATGTGGTAACTTTGACCCTAAAAAACTTGTTAAAACATGATGAAACGTGTTTTAAAGGACTGATGCAACGTGTTTTGTACTCCGCATGTCTTTTTTTTGTAGCGATGAATATTTTCTAGAGAAATAAATGTTTCGCTCCTGTAGAATTCGGACATCAGTTTTTTTTTTCGTGTGTCATCCCTCGACAAATTCTCTTTAATGAGCCTGATAATTATACGCACCATAAATCTGATAGCTTATGTACAAATATCGTGATAGCATTTTTGACCCTAAACAGAACTAGTGTAAACGTACCCTCGATGCCTTTCTGTATGAATAACATGGTAACTCATACATCGACACCGATAACGTATGCATGCACCTGTGTCCCGTAACTTTATCGACCGGGGGGTGGTGATGAAATATACCCTAGTAAATTTTTCGTGTGAATAACATGATAACTCAAACATGACGGACCTGATAACTTATGTACCCCGGTCCTGATAACTTGGTCGGCGAGGATGGGGGTGGGGCAAGTTGCTGAAACATGCCACGATAACTTCTGTGCAAATAACATGATAATTCATATATGGTAGACCTGATAACTTTTGTCGGAGTGGTCGGGGTGGGGGTGTCGTTGAAACGTACGACGATAACTTTTGTGCAAATAACACGATAACTCACACATCGTAAACATGATAAATTATGTACCAGTCCTTGTAACTTTGTCGGAGGGGCCGGAGTGAGGGAGTCGTTGAAACATACCACGATAACTTCTATGTAAATAATATGATAACTCACACATCATAGACATTAAATTATGTACCCAGTCCTGGTAACTTTGTCGGTGGGTTGGGGTTGGGGGAAGTCATTGAAACATACCACGGTAACTTCTATGCAAATAACATGATAAGTCACACATCGTAGAAAATAATAAATTATGTACCCAATCCTGATAACTTTATCGGCGGGGATAGGGTGAGAGGAGTTGTTGAATCATACCACGATAACTCTTATACAAATAACATGATAACTCACACATCGCAGACTTGATAATTTATGTACCCGACCACGATAAATGTGGCGACTGTGTGGCGAGGGTGGGGGGCAACCCCGTAATTTATATGTAAATAGCTTGTTAATAGACACATACTAAGCTGATAACTCACATACAAACGCCATTATAATTTTTGACCTGAAATTTTTTTGTTGAAAAGTATACACCCAATAATTTCTATGTAAAAAGCATGATAATATATACATCACAGATTTGATAACTAATATCTTACATTTTAAACACCATGATATCTTTCATCCAGGAGAATTTTTTTGAACATTTTCATCAGTAATTTCTATGTTAAATTACCATACTTTCCCATGCTTTTAACCTTCTCGTACTGTAGTTATCATCCTTATCATGGTATAGTTATCATGTTGCTCATACCATAGTTACCACTCTGGTCATTGCCAAAGTTACCAAGCCAAACTTTATTTTTTCTTTTGATATGGCAGAAATAAGAAAGGTTCAAATAACATTGTCATTCTGCAATAGACAACAAGAAAAGGTGGCTTAATTGGTTATTAGGCTCGATAGGTATTACATAGAACGAGCGGAAGGATCGATCGAAGGTCGTGCGGATCGACTGGTGGTTAGCACAGTCCATATATATATATATATCCTGGTTGCAACGCACGCCAAATAGCTAGTTTTTTTTTAAAGGTTCTTCCAACCATCACCCACGAACCGTGGGCAAGGCACTGACGCACATTTCTTCTCCATTACACGCGGGCCCGAAGCCGATCCAGCTTACGGCCGGATCCGCCCACAACGAAGCACGCAGGCAGCTTCGTCCCGTGTCCGTCGCGTCGCGCAACAAAACCAGCGGGAGGAGAAAAAGATTAGTAGAACGAACGAGGAGAGGCCTTGTTGATTGGAAATCGACCATCCAAATCCGAGCCCTAATCCTTCGCATTTCCTGGAGCGCTATCTTCATCTGTCCGCGTCGCGCGGGAGGTAGGATTCTTGCGCTGTCCGGGGGTTGACAGGGATCGGTGGCGGTTCTTGAATTGGATTCGCTTCGTTTTGGATTTGTTCAGATGATGGGGGCGGCGGACAAGGCCGAGCTAGGGTTCGAGGAGGAGGATGATATGGCGGCCGGCACGCCGCCGCCGGCCAGGAAGATGCAGTCGCTCGATTTCGAGCACATCGGCTCGCTCGCGGCGGTGGCGGAGTCGCTCTCGCCCCGGAGCAAGTGGCGGATGACGCTCAGGAGCATACGCATCGTCATCTTCCAGGCCAAGATCAATGTGCTCCTGCCCTTCGGGCCCCTCGCCATCACGCTTCACTACCTCTCCGGGAACCACGTAAGGAACATGCCCACAATGATCACCCATCTAAACTGAGTACTCTGCAGCATTCATCAGAGTTGATGCTGTATGATTTACTCTTTCTGCTTTGTTAGCTTCTTTCGTTTTTACTACTGTACTACTTTTGAATCTATAATAGGGGCGCATGCTTTCATTTTTTCTGCTGCATTCTTCGTCACGTTTACTTGCAACAGCAAGACTGACCTGATAATGCTTTCCATTTCTGGGATTGCTTCCTTCAAATGCTTCACAGCAAGGATGGGTTTTCCTTTTCAGCTTAGTTGGTATCACGCCCTTGGCCGAGAGATTGGGATATGCAACTGAGTAAGTGCCTAGTGGATTTTGTCTAATCTAGCTTCTGTATGTTATATAACTTACTGTATATTACAACGGATGAGTAGGGCGTTTTGGAGGACAGGCTCCATGGAGCCTGTTACTGAAAAAACAAATTCAAAATTCAAAATTTTCAGTTTCAAAAAATTATGTACAAAAATATACACGTATACAAAGATGTAATGTACTAAACAAAAGACAACAAAATCGTTGACTTTGAGAATGAATAGTGCATGTGCTAAACAGCCACATATTTGTTTTTTTGTGTAGCTCTCATTTTAACGTATTTCAACATGAAATTTTACACTCATGTACATTATGTCTCTGGGTATATGCATATTTTTCAGAATGTTTTGAAACATAAAAGTGTGATTTTGAATTTTTCAATAACAGATGCCTTGTCTTGTGCAGGCAACTTGCTTGCTACACTGGACCAACAAGTATGTGTCTTCATTCCATATTATCTTAGCTTCCTAATTCAAATCTTGACTTCAGAAATCGGTAAAGACTCTTCCTTTTGAAACTGCAGTTGGGGGGCTTCTAAATGCTACTTTTGGAAATGCGACAGAGATGATTATCTCGATATATGCTCTCAAAAACGGAATGATTCGTGTCGTACAGCAGTCACTACTAGGCTCTATATTATCAAACATGCTGTTAGTTCTTGGGTGTGCTTTCTTTGCTGGTGGGCTTGCTCATCCTAATAGAGATCAGGTCTTCAATAAGGTAAGAATAAAAAGGTGGTTATTTCCATATTATCCACACATTTTATCTCTATTAACTTGCATTTTTCTATGTAGGCATCAGCTGTTGTGAACTCTGGGTTGTTGTTGATGGCTGTCTTGGGTCTAATGTTTCCAGCGGTGCTTCACTTTACACATTCTGAAGCGCACTATGGAAAATCCGAAGTTTCTCTTTCAAGGTTTAGTAGCTGCATAATGCTTGTGGCTTATGCTAGCTATCTTTTTTTTCAACTCAAGAGCCAGCGCAGTCTGTACAGCCCAATTGGCGAAGTAAGTAGTTGAAAGCTAATTTATGCAAACACTTTTTTTAGATAAGGGGAAATAGTTTATGCAAACACTGAAAACTGTAAAGCGAGATATGGATGCATAAGGTTTTACTCTGAGGGGCACATATCATTTTAATGCTGTCTCATAGTTATTATAGTCATCCATGTACAATTGTGTCATCTGCATTGGGTGGTGTAAGTAAGTGATCAAGCTGCACAGTATGCATGCAATATATGTCTAGGGGTTTTCGCGGGTCCTAACAGCGGTACTAGAGCTAGTACATCGAATTTGTAGTCGAGGGGACGTCACGTCAGGATATCAGTAGATCTAAAACACAAGTAAAGGGGGACAAATGATTTACCCAGATTTAGGGCCCCAAGGTGAAAGCCCTACTACCCAACTTGCTCTTCTCTTTATATATCGAGGATATCAGGCATTACAATGTCAGGGGTACCCCTCGAGTCATGGAAACTCAGCGAGTTGTGAGGATAGTACATGAGATTTTGGATTGCTTCATCATGTTCCTGCTAAGCTGACAAGTTGAACACTCCACTCACAGTTTCTTTTTCAGAGAGACGCTCCTGATTCTGCTCTACTTGTATACGTGTTCTCTCTTGAACGATCCTCTTCCCTATGATCTTGTGTATTGCCTTCTGGCAACATAAGTTTTGCTTCACCCTTTGGTTGTCCAGACCGTTGATGAAGTTCTAGGGTGGATACCCCGATCTGTCTCATGCATTGCAGTTGGTAGCGACCTCTTTCACCGTGAATCTCTCATGATTCTCCTCCTTGGCTGAATTCGTCGGGCGTTTGGGGTCGGAGGACTTGAATTATGACGCCTTCTCCTGTGCATTTGGACTTCCCTTGGTTGGGTCGGAAAAGAAGTAGGGGCGTTCTCGCTGAGTAAGCCCCGAGTCTTTCTCCCGTGACCCTTGGCTATTTGTCATTGCCCTGGATGATTCGTCGTCGGACGATGATGATGAAATGATGTCATAGATTTGGTCTGATTACGTGACAACCACATGGTCGGCACCAGTTGTTGAGAGATTTTCGCTGTGTCCTAACATCGGCACTAGAGCAAGTATGTGGACTTTGTAGTTGAGGGGACCTAACTTTTAGGATACAGTAGATCTAGAACACAAGTAAAGGGGACACCGTGATTTAACCAGGTTCAGCCCCCATGGTGGGTAAACGCCTTCCTTCCTTCCTTGCTCTTTTCTTTATATATCGAGGATATCGAGGATTACAACGTCGGGGGATGCCCGTCAAGTTATGATGAGATTTGGACGATAAGCGCAGAAATCGTTATGCATGGAGTAGTATGCTAAAACTAGTTAGAAAGGAGTGGGCCCCCTTCTATGTGGCCCCTATTTATAGCTCTGACATTGTCGGCGTAAGTGAAATTACGTACGGCATGTCTCCCATCGCCGCTCAAATGGGCCCTGCAAAGCCCAAAGATAGCACCTCAACACATGGAGAAGCGCCGCTCCCTCAGGAGACCTGCCATCGAATGAAATTAAGGGAGTAGGAAAATACTGTATGGAACATAGGAAGAGGGCCAAACGCATTGTATACTGACACCGTATCCGACTCCTATCTCTGCACACCCCATCACACCGATATGGAGCCATCCATAACCAGTGCTATATAAGGGGTACCAGGGGCATCACAGAAGGGGACCGCTCCCTTACCCTAGTTTTAGCCTACACCATGTAGAAGATTCAAGAGCTTCAGGCCGGGATCTACACCATCATCAGAACTAGCCCAGACTGCCTGACTTGCTGAGGTCCTCCCCCTATTGTAACTCTCGATATTCTCCACATATACAAGGAAGAAGCAAGGCAGGAAGTATGGCTTTCACCCACAATTGGGGCCTGAACCCGGGTATATCATGTGTCTTCGTGTTCTGTGCTCAAGACCCTCTGATCTCCTGACGTGACATCCCATCGACTACAAATTCCACACTCGCTCTATTACCGCTGTTAGGATCGATGTAAAATCCCTCAACAGGTATGGGTGACTCCATATCGATGCGTGGGGCGTATAGGAGTAGGAGTTGGACTGGTGTTAATTTACAACACGTATAGCCTTTCCTAAGTCATAGGGAGTTTCCTTTGATATGTTGTACTTTGATGGGAAGTCTCCTCCGTGGTCGGTGGCGGTCCTCCTTGGTGCGATATCCTATCTGTTGATTTAGTGGTGGCTGTTGACACGGGGTTAAGGTCCCAGGCCATAGGCAATTCTACTTATCATCGACAATGCTAGCGACACTCCTTTTGCCTTTAAATATGTTAGCTCTGCACTAGTACATCACATACCTTTCTTTGAATATCCCTTCTGACTTATATATGTGTCACTTCACCACACTTTCCAAACAGTTCAGGCTCTTTTAATTAGTCATGTAATCATTTGCTGTTTTGTCAAAGTCACATGAGGCAAAAAGGAACAATTGCCCATCAAAACAAACCAGAGAAAATCTGGACTTAAATTTGTGCACAGTTCCTTCAAATCCTAATTTTCTTACTTGCCATAACAGGAAGAAGAAAGCACTGAGGATGAGGAGGATGAAAAGGAGATAGCACAGGGGGAAGCCATCTCCTGGCTTTTTGTATTGACTATTTGGATTTCAATTCTCTCTGGGTACCTGGTAGATGCCATACAGGTAACGAAATGTTTTACATCAGGATACAAATATAATCCCTATTTTACATCAATGCATTATCTCCTGCTCAAACTGTGCTTCTTTACTATGTTGTAACAGGGGGCCTCTGAATCATTAAACATGCCACTGGCCTTTATTAGTGTTATTCTGCTTCCTATCGTGGGGAATGCTGCTGAGCATGCAAGCGCCATTATGTTTGCCATGAAAAACAAACTTGTAAGTAGCCCCTGCTTTCTGCAACTCAATTGTGTGATTCTGTTCTCATCTTTAATCTCTTGCATGCCACAAGGACATTACATTGGGTGTCGCCATAGGGTCGTCAACACAGATATCTATGTTTGTGGTAAGTTCATTTACTCAACAAGATTCAACTGTCGTCCTGTACATTTTCAATATTTTTTTTGCAAGGTTAAACAATTGCAACCAACACCCATGTTGCATGATTTGCAGATTCCATTCTGTGTGGTAATTGGCTGGATGATGGGGGAAGAGATGGACTTGAACTTTCAATTGTTTGAGACAGCAACTCTTTTTATAACAGTACTTGTGGTGGCATTTATGCTACAGGTATGTTTGCAGAATGAGTCAGCATTTATAATATATTCTGTAGTTTGTACAGTTGCCACAATGTGCTCCTTTAAATTTGATCAAGTGCAACTCTAACACTTTAGTCTATGCTTTTTCCAGGAAGGCACGTCGAACTATTTTAAAGGCTTTATGCTCATATTATGCTATCTCATAGTTGCCGCAAGCTTTTTTGTGCACGTTGATCCCAAATCAAGTATGTATTTTTCTCACCTTTCAACCTCCATAATTATATCATCACTAATCCTCTGAGTTTATCTGGTGCTTGAACATAAAGGCTTATTACTCCCTCTGTTCTAAAAGAATTGAAGTTTTAGGATTTTCCTAAGTCAAACTTTTTAAAGTTTGACCATGTCTATTGAAAAATCTAATGAAGTAATTTTGGTTTTGTAGATGTTGATATATTTTCATATAAAATTGGTCAAACTTAATGAAGTTTGACTTAGGACAATCTTAGAACTTCAATTATTTTGGACAAATAACCTGTTAATTGCTTAAAATTGTTCTGCATGTCTAACAAATGAAGTGACCAGTGTTTCTGTGCTTATATTCCTTGTCAATTTGAAGTTGATGTGTGCCATGCGTATTGTTATCTGGGGAATTCCTCATGGTAGGCGCAAGGCAGCAGGGGCAGGTTAGGCTGTGGCTAGACGAGGGCAGTTTGATGTCCTGAAGGATGCTTCTGTATTGGTAGTCTCCAGGTTCTGTTAAGGTAGTCTACTTTGAGTTATATTCCAATTAGAGTCGAGAGTATGGCAAAGTAGTACTAGTTCGTGTCCTAGACGCGGTTTCCTTGGCCTTGCAGGCTACTACGGGCAAGTTCATCAAGAACTTTGGTACCATCGCAGCCCCGCTCACAAAGCTTCTGAAGAAAGGAGGGATTACGTTGGTGCGAAGAAGTTCAGGCCACGATTGGTGCGCACAAGCGCCCCCTCAGTACACAGCCTCAGTCCTTGAGATGCTTGACTTTGGCACTCACTTCATCGTCAAGTGTGATGCTTCCAGTTCTGGCTTCGGCCCCATTGTTCACCAGGGTGATCTGTTGGTTTTCTACAGCGGCCAACGTGACTCCAGGAGGCAGTCCACAGGCCCGGCTAGGAGCAAGGAGTTCATCTTGGCGTGCAAGCCAAGAAGCCCTCACGCATGAGGTCGGTTAGGAGCCCAGTAAACCCTAGCCCTCGTCCGTATTTTTTTTGAAACTTCGGCCTCTTTATTAGATCAAATAACCGTTACATCATCCACCAGCCACCTTACAATAGATGCCGGTGGTTCCTCAACCCACAAACCGGGTGGATTAAAAACCGCCAGCCTAGCTAGCTCATGAGAGACACAGTTTGCCTCTCTAGGGCAGTGAATGAAAGACACCGAAGTATAACCTACTGATAAAACATTGCAGTCTGCATAAATTGCCGCCGCTCCTGTTGCAGTGAAGCCACCCGAGTTCATTGTACTGATCACCTCCAAACAATCCGCCTCCACCACCAGCTTGTTTACTTCCATTTGTTGCGCTAGAAGGAGGCCATGCCTTAATGCATATGCTTCTGCTGATGCTGCATCCGACACATGCTCCAGTTTGTCATTGGAGGCTGCTAAGAACCCCCCTTTGTCATCCCTGAGCACTGCCCCAACTGCTCCATTCAGATTCTGTGCATAAAATGATGCATCAACGTTGAGCTTCACGAATCCCTCCCTTGGCTTGGTCCATCCTCCCTTCTTCACTCCCATCTCCTTCTTTCTTGCGTTCGTGTAGTTGGCAGCGAGAGCAGAAATCGACAACGCTGATCGGGCTGGCGGTTGTACTTCCTCTCCATGGACCTTTTGCCTTCTCTCCCACCACACATACCACACTCCCACAAGGATCAAGGTCTGCGCACTGACATCCGGAAGTAGACTTCCTCTCGGCGGTGCACATAAAATATAGTCCAGCACCGATGAACCAGCTCTATCCACCTCGCTTGCCTCCTCCACAAAGCCATCCAACTTTAGGCATCTCCATATCTCAGCCGCTCTTGGGCAAGTAAACAGCACATGCTTTATATCCTTGCATCCTCCTGCACACATTGGACAGTTCGTGGGCATAGCTATATGACGATTCGCGAGGACTCGAAAGCATGGCAAAAACCCATGCAACACTTTCCACGCATGTATCTTGACTTTACCCGGCAGTGAAGATTCCCACAATTTTGCCCATACTGGATATTGTTGTGACGGTTGGCCTTCCGTTCGCTCGAACCAGCGTCCGAACTGATGATCCCACTCAGCGTGATATGCCAACCTAACCGTGAATATGTTATTCTTTGTGAACCTCCACGCCACAAAATCATCCATCATTCCTGACGGCGCCAGCGGAATAGCAAGGATTCTCTCTGCATCCACCTGCCAGAACGTATCCATAATAAGCTCGTGATCCCACACTCCTGTCGCCGGTTCGATCAGGTCAGATACCTTCGACAGCAGGTTTGCTCCTCTCAGGGTGACTACACGTCCATCCGCGCTCGCTGCTATCCATGGGTCAGACCAAATATTAACTTGTGAGCCATCTCCTATCCTCCAAATGGCCCCTCTTTTGAAGGTATGAATACCAGCACATATACTCTGCCATGTGAAAGAACATCCACTCTTCATCTTCGCTTCCAGAAGTTTCCCGTCCGGGTAGTATTTCGATCTTAGGACCTGCGCACACAAAGAGTCCGGATTTTCCAACAATCTCCATACTTGCCTGGCAAGCAAAGCGAGATTGAAGCTATGCAGATCCCTAAATCCCATCCCCCGTTTGTTCTTCGGAATACAAAGTTTCCACCATGCCTCCCAATGTATCCTCTTATGGTTATCGTCTTCACCCCACCAGTATCTTGATATGGCATCCGTCATCCCTTTGCAAACTTTTTTCGGGATATTAAACACCGACATCGCGAATACTGGCATGGCTTGAGCAACAGCCTTAATGAGCACATCTTTCCCTCCTGTAGATAACAACTTCTCTTTCCATCCGCTCAACAACTGATTGATCCGGTCAATGAGGTATTCAAAAGCTTCGCTCCTATCCGCCCCCACCATCGCCGGTAGACCCAAGTATCTATCATTCATAGCTTCCGTGAATATACGCAGATTCTGACATATTACTACTCTTTCTTCCACTGCCAAATTCGGGCTAAAGTAGATGCTGGACTTGGCATCACTTACCAACTGCCCCGAGCTCTCACAATAAGCATCCAAAATATCCCGTAGACATTCAGCATTAGCCCCATCGGCTCTCATCAGTATTAGGGAGTTGTCCGCAAAGAGTAAATGTGAAATTTGTGGTGCATCTCTACAGACTCTCACGCCTACTAGATTCCCATTGTTCTCTTCCCTTCGCAGCAAACTTGACAAGGCCTCAACACACAACAGAAATAAGTAAGGAGACAAGGGGTCTCCCTGCCTTAGCCCTCTTGATGGGTGGAACACGTCCGTATTTGTCCCGTTGAAGCAAACATTATATGAAACTGATGACACACAAGCCATTATCAACGAGACCCATCTGTTATCAAAACCCAACCTCTCCATCATTCTCTTCAGGAAGCACCATTCCACCCTGTCGTATGCCTTGTGCATATCTAATTTCACCGCACATAGGCCTGACTTGCCTTGTTTCCTCTTTATAGTGTTCATGCATTCATACGCAATAAGAATGTTATCCGTGATCAATCTTCTGGGGACAAAAGCGCTCTGCGTCGGGCCGATGATTTCCGGTAAGATTCCTTTCAACCGATTAGTTAGCATCTTAGAGATGATCTTGTAGGCCACATTACAAAGACTAATCGGTCTAAACTGCGTGATATTAGTCGGAGCTGCCACTTTCGGAATCAACACTATTGTGGTACTATTCCATCCTTTTGGGATCGTACCTGTGTTTATTGCTTCCAACACTTCCTTCACCAGATCCTCCTTAATCATGTTCCAAAACCTTTTGTAAAAGGCAGCATGTAATCCGTCCAGTCCAGGGGCCTTGAAATCTCCTATACTGAACAGTGCTCGACGGACATCCTCTTCAGTGAACGGAGCTAGAAGCGCTTCGTTCATTTGCACCGATACCTTAGGCACCACTTTTTGGATTACATCCTCATTTGGAATATTCACCTGCGAGGTAAACAAGTTAGTAAAATAATTTTGTACAATCTTCTCCATTTCTGCTTGCCCTTCTTGCACCACACCATTCTCATCTTGTAAACTCTTGATAGTATTCTTCTTCCTCCTAGCTGAGGCATACATGTGAAATTTTTTTGTGTTTCGATCACCATGTTTTAACCAATTCGCTCGGGCTCTCTGCACCCACTCAATTTCCTCCTGTTCCAGCAAGTTCTCAATGACAAGAAGTATCTCCTTCTGCCTATCTATGGCTGCATCTGTAGCCGGACCCCTTCTCAAGTCCTCCAGCTCCGCCTTAAGGGCCGCCAACCTCTTTTGCGGTCTCTTCAACACTTCCCTATCCCACTGGTGCAGTTCCGTGTGTACGACATCGACTTTAGACTTGAAAGGCCCAATGCCTAGCATCGCAGCCCGTTGCCACGCCGTTCGTACCACCTCCTCCACCGTTTCCTCCTTGAGCCATCTTGCTTCAAACCTTCTTTTAGTTCCCCTCGGTCTACTATGTTCCGCATAATATTCCG
The DNA here is from genome assembly GCA_021605205.1 of Aegilops longissima. NCBI lineage: Eukaryota > Viridiplantae > Streptophyta > Magnoliopsida > Poales > Poaceae > Aegilops > Aegilops longissima. The sequence continues at coordinate 246,027,800 of CM038679.1, forward strand.
TATTCACCACTAAGGGTCGATGATCAGACTTCGTCATCTCCCCATTCAGCACTCCTACATGCGGGAAAAGGTTATTCCACCGCGAATTGCAAACCGCTCTATCTAGTCGCTCCTTGATCCGACCTCTGCTCCAAGTAAAACTATCTCCCGAGGCCCCCATATCATCTAGATCACAATCGGCCAGAGCATCTCTAAACCCTTGCATCTGTCGCTGCTCCCGAGCTGCTCCCCCCTCCTTCTCATGAGCAAAAAGAATCTCATTAAAGTCTCCAAAAACCATCCAGGGAACATCCATAACCTGGTGCAGCGACCTAAGATAGTCCCATGATTTATGCTTATTCTCTCTTGCCGGTTCTCCGTAGAATCCTGTACATCTCCACTTCTTTCCATCATCAATAATGACATCAATGAAGTTACTCATCACATCAATTTTTGTAATATTCATCTCGCGTCTCCAAAACATCACTAGACCCCCCGCCTACCATCACTCGGGTCGACCAGCCTCTCCAGGAACCCTAACTTTGTCATCAACTTCTCCGCCTCTGTGTCAGACAGATGTGCCTCTGACAGAAAAAGCACATCTGGTTTGTAGCACCTCTGGACCTCCTGAAGTGCTCGAACTGCCCGGGACTGACACATCCCGCGGCAGTTCCACCCTAAGAGTATCATTAGGCCTGGCGGTCCCCTGAACCGGGGGCCGCCAATGTTGCCAAGTCCATAGAAACTGTACCATCCACCTCTACCCTGCGAGCTTGTGTCATCCTCCCCCTCCTCCCCTCCTTTTATGCTTGCTTCCTTCGATTCCAGCCGCTCTCCCCCTTTGCCATCAGTTAACAGAAGCTGCGTTCCTGCCCCCTGATTCTTCTCTTCAAACTCCAACCTTCTTTTAAATGACCCCACAGGTTGGGCATCACTAGGATATTTGACCGGGCTGCTAGCCGTGCTACGTAGATCCTCATCATACCTCTCTTTTGCAGTCTGGTTCCTCCAAGCTCCCCCACCTCGCCCTCCTCTTCCTCCCCGAGTATTGCATGTACCTCTCTCCTCCTGGCCTGTTTGCGCCCAATGTTCATCTCTTCTAAACTCCGGAGCAATCAATGAGATAGGGTAAATTATAGCACTTTCATCATGGACACCATTACCATGCTCCTTGGCGACATGACTAACCAGGCCGCAAACACCACAAAATACTGGCATCTTCTCATACTCAAACTCAAAGTACACCTTCTTCTGCCTTAGTGTAAGGCTTGCACATCTCATCAATGGTTTTCGCACGTCCAAAGTGACTCACTCGGATCCCTCCCCCTTGGCCCTTGACTGACCGCTCATCCACACACACCACTTCCCCTGCCTTTCTCGCTAATTGCCTAGCAATACTCGCAGTTCTCATCTTCTCCTTCAGCCCCATCACCCTCATCCAAACCTGGCAGGTATTGAGTTCAATCTCATTCACCTCCGATCACCCATCATACGGGACCAACAATACTGGGCAGTTTCTGAATATCCACGGCCCTTCGTTCATTACCCTCTCCCAATCTCGTAAGCAACTCATCTGTATCGAAAACAGGTTATCCTCAATTGCCCTAAACTCCACTTCTTGCTCCAGGTTCCAAGCCGATCTCGTATTGCCATAGAAGGCACCATGACTGAACTTTTTGTTAGTATGGACCCTAGCCAACGCCATGAATTCAGCATCCTTCTCTAGCTCTTCCAGGTCTTCCTCTAATACCACGTCTTCCTCCTCCTCCTCCTCCCTGAGATTCATGTACTTAAGCTTCTCGTTCAACGAATCTTCCTACGACACCCTGGCTCCATCCATCGAACCTTCCGACCCCATATCTCCCTTCGCCCTCCTCTTCCCTCCCTCCTGCTCCACCGTCTTCCGCCCATTAACCCTAGATGTGGATGAGTCCGCACTTGCCATGATCTTCCCGCCTAGGGTTGTTGTCCCCCCTTGCTCTGCCCTTCTGGATCAAGAGAGCCCTGCCGGACTAGAAGCCCGATCGGGATCTGATCTAGTCTCGCCGTGTTCCCGCGGTCTCCTCGGCCGTCGCCTAAGAGAAGGAAACCCTGAAGGGTACGTGACATATCTAGCCCTCGTCCGCTTTATAAGGCGAGGCTAGGGGTAGCTCATATCCAACTCTCGGTAGTCATATTCACCATTCTCTTGTAACCCCCTCGCACGAGGTGCTCCCACATCAATACAAAACAAAGCAGGACCTAGGGTATTGCCTCACCATGATGGCCCGAACCTGGGTAAACCCTCCGTGCGAACTCGCCTCTGGTACTTCCGGCCATGCTCGCTACCCTACCGAGGGATCTGATGGTTTTTTGCACCATCATCTGCGCCTATCAAGTTGTTGACAACGACAGTACATGGAGTCTTTTAACTAAGGAACAGCGGTGCCTCACCCTCTCACTGGCACGTGGGGCCCGCGAGAGGCAGGAGGACTCGAGTGCTTGGTAGCCTGCTCGTGTCAAACGACCAATTGCCTGACAGCAGCCACCCAAGTGAAAGATAAGGCGTGTGACTAATTACGTCCAAGTTCATAGTGTATATATATATATATATATATATATATATATATATATATATATATATATATGTATATATATATGAAAGGCCATGTGGTGCCCCCCCCACCAGGGGCTAATCTACTAAACATGCTTTAACAGGCTTGAGCCTGCCCTCCAATAGAGATAATTTCTTTTTAACTACCAACGATCAGGCCCAGCGCAGCAAATCGGCTGCTTCCCAGCCCATCTCGATGACACAATTAGAGTTGAGCCTACCCACCATCTACTCCATAGATTCGCCACTACCCCCACCCTCCCCCCTGATGGTATATAAGGGGAGAGCCACGGCCAGGAGAAGGAAAAGCCTTTTAGACACAACAAATCATGGTAGAAGAGAGGAGAGAAGAGTAGGGGTGCCCGGGCCAGTACGCTCTGATCACTTAGCTATCCCCGAGCACTCCCCAATAGTGCGCGAGCACTTGTACCCTCTATATATCTACCATATAAACGGAACAAGGCAGGAGTAGGGTATTACGCATCATTGCGGCCTGAACCTGGGTAAAAAAGAATCATGTCTTGAGATGGCGATTTAGTTAGTTGTTTGTCTTAAGCATGTTTTAGCCCCTGGCCAAATCTTAAAAAGGGGGTCACCTAGTAATTCTCCGTTGTGTCCGATCCGTTCGATACTCAGTCCGGTGCAACGGAGAATTACTAGAGCCTTTCAAACCATCCCGTGGACTACGGCAAGGAGACCCTCTCAGCCCATATCTTTTTCTTTTTATTGCGGATGGCCTGGTTCATCTCCTAAAGAAGGAAATGGCTGAGAACAGATTGACACCTATTAAAATTGCTAGAAGCAGCCCGGGCATTTCAAACCTTTTGTTCGCAGACGACAGCTTGATCTTCTTCAAGGCTAAACCAGAACAAGCGGAAACTATAAGGAGGGTCCTGATCACGTTCCAGAAATGCACGGGCCAATTACTTAGTGAAAGTAAGTGCTCACTTCTATTTAGTAAAGTTTGCCCAGCAGAGATTAGAAAGGAAATCATGAGCATTCTTGGGGTGATGTCGGAGACCTTTGAGAGCAAGTATCTTGGTCTCCCCACCCCGGAGGGCAGGATGAAGGACGACCAGTTCCAACCAATCATGGACAGATTCCGGAAAAGGTGTAGTGACTGGTCGGAAAAATTTATGTTTTATGCAGCGAAGGAGGTACATGTAAAGTCAGTGGTTCAGGCCCTTCCTACTTTTATCATGAGTGTCTTCATGTTGTCCAAAGGATTCTGCGAGAAATATGAAAGAATGATAAGAGACTTTTGGTGGGGGGATGAGGATGGACACCGTAAGGTGCACTGGATGTCGTGGGAGCGAATGACAAGGCCAAAAAGAGCGGGAGGGATTGGCTTCAGGGATATGCACCTTTTCAACCAAGCACTTCTTGCCAAACAGGGGTGGAGATTAATTCAAAACCCAGATAGCCTCTGCGCGAGGGTCCTAAAGTCGAAATACTACCCAAACGGAAACCTTCTGGACACGGTTTTTGCTTCGGATGCATCCCCGGTTTGGAGAGCCATTGAATTTGGGCTCGAGCTCCTAAAGAAAGGCCTCATCTGGAGGGTAGGAAATGGAAAGAACATTCAGATTCAAAGAGACCAGTGGTTACCAAGGCGAGAGGGATTGAAGACGGCCTCTTTCATCCGGAGATCAAGAATTCGATGGGTAAATCAGCTCATGCACCCGGATAGGAGAGAATAGAGCGAGGCCTTGATAAGGCAGCTATTTTACCCCTTTGATGCGGATGAAATATGCAAATTAAACATCCCGGCCTCGGAGGTGGACGACCGCATCGCTTGGCACTATGAAAATAATGGAATTTTTTCGGTGAGGAGTGCTTATAAGCTTGCTGCGGCAAGTCTTCCCCAATTGGCCCAGAACCCATCGAGCTCGTCAAGGGAGCCAAATGATAGAAATATCTGGGACCTAATTTGGAAGGCTAAAGTCCCTGCAAAAGTACGGATATTCGGTTGAAGAGTGGCCACTAATACACTAGCCACCAAGGAAAATAAGTGGAAAAGAACCATCGACTTGGATGCTACATGCAATATCTGTGGGAATGGTGTTGAGAATGAACATCATGCTGTGGTCATGTGCACAAAGAGTAGAGCCCTGAGAAATGCATTGAGGGGTGTATGGAATTTACCTGGGGAGGAAAAGTTTTGGTACACGGGGAATGATTGGCTGCAGACCCTGCTGGACACAGAGAGCGAAAAGGGACGCGCAAGGATCCTGATGATGCTCTGGAGATGTTGGCATCTCAGAGAAGACTGCATACGACACAATGGAAAAGAGTCAATTAGCAGCTCGGTTCAGTTTCTGCTCAAATATGAGGAAGAACTTGTTAATGCAGAGTTGCCTAGTACTGTGTCTGATGGCAAGGAAAAGGTGTTTGAAAAGAGACCCTGTAGTAGAAATGCTGCTAGGCAGGGAAATCAATGGACGCCACCTACACAGAATGAAGTTAAAATCAACACTGATGCAGCGTTTCGGGCTGATACAGGTGAAAGCGCTGCAGGAGCGGTCGGCCGAGACTACAGAGGCTATGTGCTCATTGCTGTCTGCAGAAAGCTTCCACGCTGCTACAGCGCAGAAGAAGCAGAGGCTCGCGCTGCCCTCGTTGGTTTGCAGTCAATGGCGGACGTTTATAATGGTCAGGTAGTGCTGGAGATGGACAATCAAAACATGGTAAATGAATTGGCGTCCCCAAGCCTGACACGCTCCCCTCATTATGGTCTAATAATGGACATTAAGAAAGCCATGGCTAGCTTTGCTTCTTGCAGCGTCAGATATGTGAACAGAAACTGCAACTCGTTGGCACATGGCCTTGCAGCGCTAACCAGCAGTGATGGAGAGCAGATGCTGATTGCAAATGTCCCGAGTGAGCTTCGGTCCTTGATGCTCTCTGAATACACAGCCCCTTCTGAGTAGATGTTTTCTACTCTAGATCTCAAAAAAAAAAGGGGGTCACCTGACTCTGATATCATGAGATCACACTCCGACAGCTTTATATAGGGGGGACAGGGCTAGGGTTAAATGTACCCGGGTCGGTACAATCTAGCCTAATCATACGGGATTACACCAGATCTTGCGAGACGCATATTTTCGTACGCCAAGTCTTGATGTGTGCCCCGGTGTATGTCATGGGCCGAGCCATGGGATTGTGCCATCCCATGGCTAACGGGCCCACTCCTGCCTTTGCTGGTACACCCTGGGGGCATGGCATCATCAAGTAGTTTGCAGCTTCTGTTAAGGTTCTCTAGTTTGAGTAAGGTTCCAATTAGAGCCCAAAACATGTCAAAGTAGTACTAGTTCGGTGTCCTAAAGGGCCTCCCCGTGTAAGCTAGAGGCAATCAATAATCAATAAAGTCTAGTTTCTCTAATCCCTGTTCTCTATCTCTAATCCCCGCTACCTTCTGCTACTGCACCGGCAACGGGCCGCCTTGCTGATGACCCGTCGGCCCCCAAGCACCCCCAGGCCACTGGATAGCCCTCAGATCCAGGGGCTGTTCCACATATGGTTATGTACATTGCCGATCTTTTAACTCTTTAAGCACTCTCAGAAATAATGCTATCTGTCACACCTACTCAATGAGAGTTTCTAATGCCATATGGTATGTACTTCATAAGACACGTGGCCAGAAGCAACCAACTTATTTTCAAATGTCTTGTTTGTACATCAAGTGGTTCTACTGTTGCCGCATCCACTAACTATGTTCATTATTGGCCTAAAGCAGGTGACAACAAATGACAAGTTCCCAACAGAACTGTGAAGTGATAGGGAAGGCTACTATCAGAATTGCAGATTTAGCACCCGTGGATTCCTGAGTTTGAAGAACTTGCTGGTAGCAGCATCCCACATTAAGGCTTTAAGTTTCAGCTTGAAATCACAAGACGCTGATGCGGCTGTTTTAAGATAGCAACGACATCACCCTTCGAGAAACTGTAACTATATGGAATAGCGCACGAGGACCACTAGTCTGTATTTGCTGTAAGCTACACCTGGTTGCAGTTTTGATGATGTGGTTACAGTTTGCCAAGGAACTGACTACACTCTGCAGTCCAAGGGACACTGGTAGTTATGTAATTGTTCTATCACGGGATATAATATCGAATGGATTTGTTATGTCACGACGGTCTTTGCCACAATGCTTTGCTCTTTCTGTTATACAGACCAATTCACTTCTAAGTATATACTGAGACAAAGGAAAACAACGTGATCAGACTATAATTGAAGAGGTCAGTTGATGCTGGCTGATCAGGTCTGTACTCTGACTAGAGGATACATTCCGTCTCAACAAGGCTATGTTTGGTTGCTAGGGTGAGAAATTCCAGGTTAAAAACAGCACGGGAGTAATTTTCTTCACAACTTGAAATCCACGGGCATCACCGAGCAAGCGAGACCCATCTTCAACGTCGGATTAACCGTTTCTGCTCCGGTGCTCCGCCCTGCAGCACCCTAGAATGAACGCTTGGCGCGTGAAACACAAGAACGGCTGAGATCTGTCACAAACGATTTGTGAAGAGGGGCATGATTGTCTTTTTTATGCCCGCGTAGAGCGCCCGTAGAGACCGTAGAGCGTGCGTAGAGCCCTGTACAAGCCCGCACCGGCCTGATTATCTTTGTATGCTGAGGGTATAAATGTATTGTACGTGGGCGTTTCGTTTTACTGTGTCACGTGTGTCACGTACGGCGGTCGTGGGCTAGCCACGCCACGCACGAAAAATTTGAAAAACATCCCATCCTATAAGAGGGGGGGAACCACCACTGCTCGCATCGCCCCCACCATTTCCCCCTAAATCGCCTCACTCCCTCCCTCCTTGCCGCATCGTCTCCCCCTCGTCTCCATCGCCCCGCCACCTCACGTACTCGCTCAACCCTACCGCTTCCCTCACTCTGACGGGTTCTCTTAGGCTTTGATGGAGCAAGGTCGTGGTGCTGCCGCCGCTGTGCACGGAGTTGTGGTCGAGGCCGCGAACACCGCGACAGATGCCGTCCAAGAAGTGGCCGCCGTCGGCGGTGCGGGCGATGCTGCACCCGCAGTCGCTGGATCGGTCGCTGCGACGACGGATCTGGTGGAGCAGGGGGTGGTGGGCTCCGACTCTGTCGTGCCGGACCTGGTGGTGACCGCGTCTGGCGGGGCACACTGGATGTAGGTGCGGAGGCGAGCGACAAGCAGGTGGTTGATGTGGTAATGCTTCTCGTTCCCCTCCTTTAATAGTTGTAGTTGATAAGCAGAAGATTTAGTAGATAGGCTTTTTTATAGTAGATTTGTGATTGAATGGGGCACCCCCTTCTGCCTGTTAGGGTTTTTTGATTGAATGGGGAACCCCATTTGCGAGTTAGGGTTTTTTTAGTTGATTCGTGCTTGAATGCTAGAGAGATCATAATGAGAGTTAGATTTTTTATATTAGAATCTGGATTGCTGCATGTGCTCAGATTTTGTTCTGTGTTTTATATGTTGTTAGATTTGTTGTGCATATTCCCTCAGTGGGCCACGACAGGGGCTGAGCAGCCACCCGGTGTATCTATTAAAGTTGATATTGTACAATTTAGGTTAAAACCTTACTTCCTTCATTTAAAGTCGATCAATTAATTTTTGAAATGAACACAGTGCGTTTAACTAGTGCACAATTTCAAAATAGTTAGGAGCTTCACTTCATTATCCATAAACTAAAATTGTAGGTAGGTTTATTTTTAATCTGCAGGATTCCTGTACTTATAATGTGAACCATAAGTAGGTTTGCTAGACATTTAACTATGCCAGATGACCAACTCATATTAAATTGTTGTTGCATAACTCCATGCATGAATGTCATATGAAATAGTTTCACACCTAACACCAAAAATTGCACAAAGCTTTCCTTTCCTGAAGCTCATGGCATTACAATATACCATCCAATATAAGGTTCAGAGAATAGGGCAGCTGATGCACCACTATCTACATTACATGAGCCAGATGAACTAAATGCAATTACTTCTTGTGAACCACAATGGCTCACTGACATTGTTGCAGGGTACATCAAAGACACCATCTCCCAGAATGTACTATCTCCATTGGCAGTCCTGAGCACTCACAAGATTAGTGTTGGTGCCCAGTCCGGCATTATAGTTTGAAGGACCACAGTTAGCATGACCTAAAATTTTAGTTTGACCAAGCTATAATTGTAGAATGCTTCACCTTTGGATACAGTTTAATTTTAGGTCAAAGTATCATTTTAGGTAATTAGAAGCACATTGCAGATTGCTTGACCTTTGCATACTGTGTTATGTAGTTAGTAGTAATTGAATTACTTATATTGCAGGAAGAGGAAGCTGCTGGCACCAAGAGGAAGCTGGCCATCACTGGGTTCAACGACCCGTATGATTCTGACTATGACAACGACGACGTGTATGAGGTAACCCCAAGTTGATTTTTTGTCTGTTTATGAATTTGTATGAGATGTTGTTTGTTGATGAAGCCCTATATAAATGCCTCTAAATTGGGTTGTTATGTTGTTTATTCATTCATATAATAAAGTTGTGTTGTTTGTTCATTAATTAGCTCTAAATGGGATATTTATGGTCTTTGTTCATGAAACCATATATGAATGCATATAAATGGAAAGATTCTGTTGTTTGTGCATTAAATTATTCTAAAATGGAAAATTTTGTTATATTTTATTTAATTCCTCTAAAAGTTGTGTTGTTTGTGCATTAATTAGCTTTAAATGGGATATTTGTGATGTATTTTCATGAAACCATATATGAATGCATATAAATGGAAATATTCTGTTGTTTGTCCATTAAATTCTTCTAAAATTGAAAATTTTCTTATATTTTCATTTAATTTCCCAAAATTTGAAATTTCTATTGTTTAGTTCAATATAAGCAGTATAGGAATGCATCTACATGGGATGTTTTTGTAGTTTGTCAATGAAATTGATGTAAATGGTAATTTACTGTTTTTTGTTTAATTAAATTACTGTACGTGGCTATTTTTGTTTGTTCATTAAATTCAAGTAAATGGCAATTATCTGATGTTTGTTAATTACATTCCTCTAAATGGGAAATATGTATTTATGCAAATCATTTGTATGTGCAGTATAACTCTAGAGATGAGGTGTACGATGGGAACAAAGAGTCCTTCATTGAGAAGGAAGGCGAGAAGATCAGGGAGAAGGGGAAGGCGGTCTACTTCAAGAGGGGCAAGTTCAAGTGCACATACTACATCACTAAGCCAATTCCCAAGGATGGGCTGTATGAGCACCTTATGTCGCATGCACGCGGTTTAGCGATGAGTGGGGACGACGTGAAGATCAGGGCAGAGCATGCAACCATCCTGAAGGCTACGGGTCCCATCTAGTAACCCTCTGTGAAGTGGTAGTGGTACTCATCATCAGTATAGTTGATGATATTTTACTTTTGCGCTAGTATGGTTGTGAACTATGAAGCTAGAAGCTGGAAGTGGTTGTGAACTGTTGGAAGGTTGTTTTAGCTGTAGTATGGCAGACTCTTAAGTAATGTAGTATGTCTCTGAACTATATGTACTGTCTAGATGCACTGGAATCTGGTTAGCTATGCTTTGTTGCAGTGTTTATATTCTGATGCTGCAATGATCACAGTAGGTGCTTCAATGTTGCTTGACTGATGAGACATGCTGCATACAGTTCCCATGATGTGGCCATGTGCAACATGATGTGCCCCATTTGCAAAGCATACCAAATCATAGATTGTGGCCATCTTCGAAAACCGAATTGTCATTAATTTGGGTAGATGGGGTTTAGTCAAGTTAGTGCTAATTGACCATCACTCTATCATTTGAATAAGCAAATAGAGCAAGAACAGAGAAAATATTCCATCATTTCATAAAATGTATGAAGAAAATAGAATAGAAATATAGGAGAGTAATAAAATAGTGCTTGGTAATGGTGTCTGCAAAGAACAACAGTTGAATTAAGATTTAATGGTTTTTTGTAATATAGGAGTGAAATAGAAGAAAAGAAATTATCCTAATTATTTGAATTTGTAAACTGCAACTGATTTATAAGAAAAAGAACGAGAAAATGTTAAAATGAAAAAGTAGCGCGTGCAAAATATAACGTTTGAATTAGCATGGAATTATTTTGTTGATTTTTTCATCTGTCACATTTATTTGTCCTACCATTACAAATGTTTTTTTTATAAAGTACACAAGCCTTATCTACATAGGTTACAAAGTGAAATACATGGACTTGAGGTTTTCATAAGTTAGCATGATTGAATGTTCCATTTCAAATATATTATAAAAATTAAAAATGTTGAAAATCAATTTTTGTCAATGTTCATAAGTTAGCATGATTGAATATTCCATTTCAAATATATTATAAAAATTAGAAAATGTTGAAAATCATTTTTGTCAATGTTCATAAGTTAGAATGATTGAATATTCCATTTCAAATATATTTTAAAAAGTAGAAAATATTGAAAATCTTTTTTGTCAATGTTCATAAGTTAGCATGATTTGAAACTTCCATTTTAAATATATTATAAAAATTAGAAAATTTCGAAAATCTTTTTTGTCAATGTTCATAAGTTAGCAAGATTGAATCTTCCATTTCAAATATATTTTAAAAAGTAGAAAATTTTGAAAATCTTTTTTGTCAATGTTCATAAGTTAGCATGATTGAATCGTCCATTTCAAATATATTATAAAAATTTAAAAATCTTTTTTGTCAATGTTCATAAGTTAGCATGATTGAATCTTCCATTTCAAATATATTATAAAATTTGAAAATCATTTTTGTCATTGTTGATAAGTTAGCATGATTGAATCTTCCATTTTAAATATATTTTAAAAACTAGAAAATTTTGAAGATCTTTTTTGTCAATGTTCATAAGTTAGCATGATTGAATCTTCCATTTCAAATATTTTTTAAAATTTAAAAATCTTTTTATGTCAATGTTCATAAGTTAGCATGATTGATTATTCCATTTCAATTTTTTAAAGTAAAATAAAAAAAAACTAAAAAGTAAAACCTTGAAAACCTAGCTATGTTTGTGTAGGAGAACATGTGTGCAAAATTTAAGTTCATTTGGAGGAGGTGAAAAAAATCACCACACTACGGAGGGACCATTTGGTCTCATTTAAGCCAGTTTTTTGAGAAAACGTGAATTTTGGGACCATCTCCAAATGACCCCAAATTTGTTATACATGGTCAAATACATGTGCCAAACATGGCTATGAAGTAAAATTTCAAAATAGATTTAGTTTACAATGCCCCCTTAAAATATAGACCGATTTCTTCAACAGACAGTCTACAGGGCATTATAAATTCAAACAAATTCAAAAAACTGAAAAACCTTGAAAACCTAGCTATGTTTGTGTAGGAGAACATGTGTGCAAAATTTAAGTTCATTTGGAGGAGGTGAAAAAAGTCACCACGGCGGGACCATTTGGTTAAGCCAGTATTTTGAGAAAAGGTGAATTTCTGGACCATCTCCAAATGACCCCATTTTTTTTATACATGGTCAAATAAATGTGCCAAACATGGCTATTAAGTAAAATTTCAAAATAGATTTAGTTTACAAGGCCCCCTTAAGGTATGGACCGAATTTTTCAGCAGTCAGTCTACAGGGCATTATAAATTCAAACAAAAATAAAACAATTGGGATATTGTTGTGTTATATTCTTTATAATTTTTTATATTTTAGAGTGACATGTGACAAATGCAAAAATTAAAATATGTCCTCTTTTATTTTCTCCTTGCTATCTGCTATTACCTACATCAGCAAGTCCATTGCTGCAAGTTGACTGTAAATATTTCTTTGCTCTTTTATGTTTGAAATATTTGAAAATCAAATATATTTTTACTCTTTCATTTATTCTGCCAGTTTTAAAATTCAAAAATGCAAGATAATATGTTCTCATTTATTTCACTTAGTTATATGTTTGAAATAATTTTAAATCATATATATTTTTTCTCTTTTATTTTTTCTGACAATTATAAAATTCAGAAATGTATGAAATAATGTTGTGTTATATTCTTGACAATTGTTTATATTTTAGAGTGACATGTGACAAATGCAAAAAATAATATATGAAATAAAAGCCCCGCCTACTAGCTGCATATTTCACAATTCAATGGCCCGCATATGACTAGAAACCCAATCATTTATTGGGCCAGGATGCAGGCCCGCCGGGATTGTTAATATACTGCTAGTGGGCCCCACAGGGCAGGGACGGACTAGGTTAGGCAATGAGCTGCCCGCTTTAGTTAGGAACTTGAGAGGGGAAGCTCAACCCGTATATAAACCGGTGCGAGCTCCCCTCGCTTGGCGAGGTGGGACTAAAATCCCAGCACCCCTCGGCTTTGCCCGGCGCGCCGCTAGCTTGGGCCCAATTCGGGTAGGCCGTCCCAAGCCTGCCTCGCCCGCGCACAGAACATTTTCACTTTTAATTTTTACATTGTTTCCTAAAAAAACCTTGTTAATTCTTTCATTCTATTCTGTTTTATATTTTCGTTTATTTCAGTTCGTGTTTCCAATAATTATTTTAATTTTTATATTATAATATTTTAAAATCAATTATATTTTATTTTTTGTGAAAGTTCTTAAATTCACTAACGTACGAGAAATTAATGTGTTCTATTTCACTTATTCAAAGAAATATTTATTTTCCTTTTAAATTTGAAATATTTGAAAATCAAATCTATTTTTCCTCTTTCATTTATTCTAACAGTTTTAAAAATCAAGAAATGCAAAATAATCTGACGTATTTGATTTAATTTCTTAATTCACATATTTATTTTCAGTTTTATATTTCAAATGAAAATTTTAAAATCATATATATTTTATCTCTTTTATTTCTTCTTACAGTTTTAAAATTCAAAATATGCAAGATAATCTATTCTATTTGATTAACTTCTTAGTTCACATATTTATTTTCAGTGTTGTATTTTAATTAAAATTTTAAAATCATATCTATGTTATCTCTTTTATTTCTTATTACAGTTTTAAAAATAAAAAATGCAAGATAATCTGTTCTATTTGATTAACTTCTTAATTAACATATTTTTTTAGTTTTCTATTTTAAATAACAATTTTAAACAGTAGGATGACCATGGCAAGCATGCATGACACGTACCGTTGATTTATGACAATCGATGCATTTTCTAGGGTCTTCCTGATGAAAAAAAAACCGTAAAACACTGCCAGGACGTGATGGAACGTGCGTTTTGATTTCTGACACTCAATGTAGACTCTCATGTTAGGGTTTAGTGTTTTACTGTATTTTCACATGCGGTAAATCAACAAAAAATGACATGCATGCTTGCCATAGTGCTCTGAGTGTGTGGATACAAATTGGGCTCATTTGGTATACGTTAAAAGTTCATTATTTGAAATACATGTAGTTCACAATTTGAATTATTTTTATTTCATATTTTTTAGGGTATTTATTTCTGAGTGGAAATCTTTTTAGGGTATTTTTTCTCAGTGAAATTATATTTTTGAGGGGTACATTAGTAATTAGGTGGGATAAAAGTTGAAGTGGCCCACATCCCGAAGCCCACGTATTCCATGCACGTTCCCACGTCGATCAAGGGAGTAGTTGCCATATTGTTACACTTTTTCTAGTTCGTGCTAATCCCAATCTCCCTAATCCCTCGGTGCGAGGAGCCCGTCTACAAAGGAAAAAAAGATTCTTGATGTACGCTGCCAGCAAGTTACGGAGACCTAGGAGATTTTCCTCTTATATTGTTCCGATAACCTCGTGCATCCTCCTATCGCCGTGTCCGATGAGAGCTCGTCCCCCGCATCCGCCGTCATGTGTTGCCGCCATTGACGAACTACATCCACACCGCATCATCCCCTACTTCCATCTTCATCGTATGTGCAAGTAAGTTGTCCGCCATACCACGTTGATAGCAACATAGGTTCTGCGTGTTTTAGCTAGTTTTTTCAGATCTGTTGTAATTCGGAGTGTTCGATTACATGCGTTCCAGCCAGATGGCATAGAAGAATTTGATCTACTCTTTTTTCACGCTACAATATTTTTGTTTCCCTATCCGGCTAGATCTACTTAATCTCTCATGAACTTTTAGGTTAGATTGGTTATCGTTCATCTTTGGGATTCGTTTGTTTCTTGAGTCCATCTTGTTTGTGCTCTTTGTTGCTACCGTTTCCTCCTTCTGTAGGTTTGCACCACTGTCATGTTAGCCCAGAACTACTAAGACCAGAGGTTCCTGACTATGTAGTGGTAGTTAGTACTTGCGCTCAACTCACTAGTAACACGCACGTATTCACTAGTGCAGCTTCAAGACACACACTCACACACACACGAGGAGGAGTACTACTTGAGGCTGATTGCCTTGTATTGATTGGAATGGAATGCTTACAACCGGGGTACACAGCTCCTTTTATAGGCAGCCAAAACCGACTATGCCACAACCGGCATTGATAGATATAATGTATCTAGACTAGTACTACTAGTGTGAACAAGGAAGAAAAATCCTAGCCGCACTGCCATGCATTAAGTGCATCCTATTACCCTGACATCTTAGCTAGTAAGGCACGCAACTACTGCTGCTGCCAACCTGCCCATTTACTTCGTAGGTAAGTAATTTGCTGCTGCTGCTGTTGCCGACATGCAGCCCACATGCAACCATGCATGCATCTGTGTAAATGCTGCTGCTGCCCTTGTGTGAACCGGTAGACAAGTTTGACTCAACATTCTCCCCCTCAAACTTGTCGAAGGAGCCTGGTGTCGATGATCCCGACCTTGTCGCGCAGCTCCTCGAACCGGACACGACCAAGTGACTTGGTCAGATGTCCGCTTCCGCTCACCAGTCCGGATGAACTCAACTATCACCGTGCGTTTTTCGACGCAGATCACGTATGAAGTGATAGCGGAGATCGATGTGCTTGCTGCGGTCGTGAAGCATCGGATTCTTGCAGAGGGAAATCGCCGACTTGTTGTCGACGAAGATGAGCACATGTGCGGTGTCTCGATTCAGCATCTCGCCGAGAAGGCGAGCAAGCCAAATGCCTTGACAAGCGCCAGTAGCTGCCGCGATGTACTCCGCCGCACGAAGATACATCGACAACCTTCGCCTCACCGATTGCTACGGTGACGGGACTATTCCCGAGAAGGAATAGTATGCCCGAGGTGCTCTTCCGGAGTCCACGCCACCAGCGTGGTCGAGTCGCTGACCGACCAAGCTCTCGCCGTTGCACGACGATACACGCATCCATGCATGAGCGCACCCGCGATGTACGGAGCAGGTGCTTGACGGCAGCCAGTGATCGCTGTCGGAGCTTCCATGAACCTACTCAGTACCCGACAACGAACGTGATGTCCGCCGGGTGCACGAGGTACCGAGACTCCCGATGATGCTACGGTAGAGTGTAGCATCCACCGCCTTCTCGGAGCTCTCCTTGCTGAGCTTTAGCCGTGCCTCCATTGGAGCGTGCACGGCATGACAGTCCTTCATGCCTGCTCGCTCGAGCATCTTGGTGGCGTAGGCCGTCTGCGTGATCGTGATGCGACCACCCTCCTGGTTCACC
The DNA here is from genome assembly GCA_021605205.1 of Aegilops longissima. Taxonomy (NCBI): domain Eukaryota; kingdom Viridiplantae; phylum Streptophyta; class Magnoliopsida; order Poales; family Poaceae; genus Aegilops; species Aegilops longissima. Next base: position 246,043,896 of record CM038679.1, read on the forward strand.
TCCAGCCCAAGGTAGTACCGGAGCAGCCCAAGGTCGCTCATGCTGAAGAGACGATGCATCTCACCCTTGAAGCGTTGAACCTCTTCAGGCTCTGCCCCGGCGATGACCAAGTCATTGACGTATATGCCGACGATGAGCAGCGTGTTCGCGGTGCCACGCGAGTACACGCCATGCTCAGAAACGCTGCGTGAGAACCCAAGGGATGCGAGGCTTGCATCAAGCTTGGCGTTCCATGCCCTTGGGGCTTGCCGGAGACCATACAGGGCCTTGTGTAGTCGATACACGCCCTGCTCGTGGCCCTTGGCAACGAACCCGGGTGGCTGGGAGACGTACACCTCCTCATTAAGGTCGCCGTTGAGAAACACCGACTTGACGTCCATGTGGTGTACCTCCCACCCACGGTGAGCGGCCACGGCAAGGATGAGCCGCACCGACTCTAGCCTTGCCACCGGAGCGAAGACTTCCTCGAAGTCCACTCCCTCACGTTGCACGTAGCCCTTTGCGACGAGGCGCGCCTTGTGTTTGACAATGGCGCCGTGCTCGTCCTTCTTCACCTTGAAGACCCACTTGAGCCCGATGGCTCGGTGCCCAGCAGGCAGTGTGGTGAGTGTCCAAGTGGCGTTGTCATTGATCGACGCCAGCTCGTCCAGCATCGCGTGGCGCCAGCACTCCTCTTGCTCGGCCTCCGCGAACGTGGTCGGCTCCTCGCCGGCCATCAGATGAAGGACCTCGTCGTCATCAGCGTCCTCATCCTCGGGCTGTTGCGGTGTTGCCGCAGTCTCGCCGAGGAGATCCCCCATGCGCCGAAACCTATGGGGGGCACCAACGCTGTCGTCGGCGTCGAACATCTCCGACCTCGCCGTTGGCGGGGTTGCGAACTGCCTCCCGAGACCCACCTTGCTTGACGCTATGGTGTCTGGCGACACCGTACCCGGGGACGGTGTTCTCGGGGTCGCTGTTCCCAGATCTACACCTCCCGAGCTTCCCGTGATGGTACTTCCCGAGGTCTTGCTTCCCGAGGTTGTAGAGTACATCGGGTACTCCACAGTGAAGGAGCTGCTTGCCGGGGCCTCCCCCGCGTCTCCCAAGTCCATCGCGCATCTTCGTCGAAGATGACGTCACGCGAGACATGCACACGCTTTGAGACAGGGTCGTACATCTTGTACGCCTTAGAGCCTGTCTCGTAGCCCATGAACACCATTGGGGTGCTCCTGTCGTCGAGCTTCTTCAGCTGTGGGCGCGCCGTCTTGACATGCCCGACGCAACCAAAGGTGCGGAGGAAGCGACATCGGGCTTCTTCCGTATTCACGCCTCATAAGGCGTCTTGCCATCGACGCTCCTTGTGAAGGAGCGGTTGATGATGAAGACGGCCGTGAGCACGGCCTCCCCAAGACGCGTGCTCGGCACTGCTTTGCCTTGAGCATGCAGCGTGCCATCCCGAGCACCGTCTGGTTCCTCCGCCGACGACGCCGTTCGCTGTGGCGAGTAAGGGGCTGTGGTGACGTTGCACCCTTTCGTCGCGGTGTTTGTAGAACGTGGCCGACGTGAACTCGCCGCCACGGCCCGCGCGCGCAGACGCGCAGCTTGTGGCCGCACTTTCGACCTCTCGCCGCCGCTGTTGCTTGAGCGATGGCTCGCCCGCCTCATCCTTGGAGGCGAGGAGCAGCACTACATGAACCTGCTGTAGTCGTTGACGAGCAGCAGGATGTAGCGACGCCCTCCTGGCGTTGCCGGAGTGATTGGGCCGCAGAGGTCCCCATGAACCAGCTCCAGGGGTTTCTGCGCCCGATAGCGTGCCTTCTCGGGAAAGGGCAGGCGCCGCTGCTTCCCGGCAAGACACGCATCACACAACTCGTCGGCGTGCTCGATGTGAGGTAGCCCATGAACGAGGTTGCCTCGCGCCATCTTCCGCAACCCGTCAAAGTGCTGGTGTCCTAGCCTGGCATGCCAACGCCACGCGTCGGAAACATGACCCATGGCAAGGCACACATGATGCACGGGTTGAAAGAAGAATTTATAGAGGCGGTTTGGCGAGCGGGTTACCTCGATAAGCAGTCTCTTCTGCTGGTCGCGCACGGTGAGAACACCGCGCCGGATGCCGATGTCGAACCAGCCCTCGTCGAGCTGTCCGACACTCACGACGCTGCTCTTGAGCGCCGGGATGAAGTAGACGTCCGTGAACGCCCTGTGATCACCCCCTTTGTCGGCGAAGACGACGGTCCCGCGCCCGTGGATCTTCACCACGGATCCGTCCGCGAACCGCACCTTCCCGGTGATTGAGCGGTCCAGCTCCGCGAACGCGTCGACCGAACCAGTCATGTGGTTCGTGGCGCCGGTGTCGAGGAACCAACCTCACTTTGCTTGCCGCCGCAAGCGTGGGTGTGTCACGGCTCTCTCCTCGCTGAGGAAGACGAGCCGCACGCACATGCCATGGTCGTGGAGCCATATCCCGTCAACACGGTGGACCCGAACACTTTGTTGTTGGGGTGTAGTCGACTGAGTCTCCATGCGCCCTGCATGGAGTCGATGGTCGCCAAGATCATGGTCGGAGCATGGTCCGCCATAGCGCGTCGTTGTCGCGCCAACTTGCGCGACCTCGCCGGGTCTGTGTTCGGGACGCCGCGCCGGGTGTGGCTCCCCACACTCGGGCCTTCATCGCCTCGGTCAGCGACAGCCCGAGAACGCCGTTGTCGAGGTGTGGCTGTCACCGGAGTGATGGTTCCCATGGATCGTTCCGTGCCTCCCGCACGGAATGGGTGGTTGTCGGAGCCGTGGTCGCGAGAGACGCTGTGCTCTCCTCGCACGGGCTCGACTCTTGCCAAAGATCATTGCCGCCCGCCGTCCACGCCAGCTCTGGACGAGGTTTGTCGTTGCGCGGCTGCCTCGCCGGCTTTCCTTCGCGGCAATCCCAGATCCAGTGACCCGGCATGTTGCAAGAGCGGCACTTGCCACCGTTGCGATGCCTCGCCTGCTGGCTCGGTTTGCGATCGCGGTTGCCGCCGCCGCTCTGGCGCGGCCTCCGCCTCGCCGCGACCCTCGCTTCCCGTGGGGGCGCCCCCATCGCCGGAAGAGCCGTCGCGCCGCTGGCTGTTGAAGCTGCGGCCCCATCGCTTCCCCGGTGAGCGATAGTTCGCCGCCAAGACGGTTGTCGGCCGCCGCCTGGCCTCGACGACCTTCACCGCCTTACCAGCTCCTCGATCGTCATGGTGGAGAGATCCACCAAACTCTCGATGGACCAGGCCGCTTGCTTGTACCGCCTGGGGACGACGCGGAGGAACTTGAGAATCACCATCTTGTTGTCGATGTGATCTCCGAGCGTTGCGAGCTCTTTGACGAGACCTTGCAGCCGCAAGGCGAAGTCGTCGGCTTGTTCACCGGCCTTGAACCGGATCTCCTCGTACTGGAGGCGCAAGGTCTGGGCCTTCGACTCCCGTACGCGCTCCACGCCGATGCGCAGAGTCTTGATGGTCTCCCATGCTTCCTTGGCCGTCTCCTTGGCGCCAAGGGTGAGCACCATCTCCTCTGGGACGGAGCGCAAGATCGCTTCCATCGCCAGCCGGTCCTCCTCGTACTCCACATCCCCGGTTTCACGGCTTTCCACATATGCCGCGCCCATGACGACTTTCATCATGACGGACCAACTGGGGTAGTTGGTCCGCGTGAGGAGAGGGAAGGAGGTATCGACATGCCCACGCCTCGCACGGAGCGTGGCGCACCCAGCTCACCTCCGGCCTGCCTCGCAGCCATGAAGGTCCGCCAGACGGTGTCCTCACCGAGCTCGCCCGGCGGTCTTGGAGCCGCCGCGGCGACGCCTTCCTTCGCATATGCTTCGCATAACTCGAGGCTCGATACCAATTGTTAGCCTGTAACTACTAAGACCAGAGGTTCTCGACTATATAGTGGTAGTACTTGCGCCAACTCACTAGTAACACACACGTATTCACTAGTGCAGCTTCAAGACACACACTCACACACACACACGAGGAGGAGTACTACTTGAGGCTGATTGCCTTGTATTGATTGGAATGGAATGCTTACAACCGGGGTACACAGCTCCTTTTATAGGCAGCCAAAACCGACTATGCCACAACCGGCATTGATAGATATAATGTATCTAGACTAGTACTACTAGTGTGAACAAGGAAGAAAATCCTAGCCGACCGCCATGCATTAAGTGCATCCTATTACCCCGACATCTTAGCTAGTAAGGCACGCAACCATCGCTGCTGCCAACCTGCCCATTTACTTCAGAGGTAAGTAATTTGCTGCTGCTGCTGTTGCCGACATGCAGCCCACATGCAACCATGCATGCATCTGTGTAAATGCTGCTACTGCCCTTGTGTGAACCGGTAGACAAGTTTGACTCAACATGTCATACATGAGGGGTAGTACATGTAGTTAGTTTTTGTATGGACGACCCCATCGGTTGAGCCGACGGCCATGTTACTTTCCGGCGATAGTGCATGTATGTGCTGAGACAGCTCCGACGAGCAGCGGTCGTCTTAAATTGTTGTTACACGCTGATTAGATGTAGTCAGTCAAGATTACAATGTTTGCCACTGTTGTTTAACAAAAACAATGTTGCAAAACTAGGCAAAACAGAGAAAAACTAAGATTAAAATCTGAGTTCTTTGATTACCATAGTTTAGGAAAAACAATGTTGGCAAACTAGGCCTTTCTATTGCCACACAAACGACTCTGTGCAACAAATCATGTGTGGTCAATTAAATATTGTGCAGTCAGATGTATCCATTTATAATATTTGTTGGCATAATTTCTACTTCATGTATGTAGCTTTTGCCAAAAGCTGTGTAGTCAATTGACCACTCAGCTTATGTAATTTAAAACCATAGTATTTGTTGCCAACTCATAAGAATACTGTGATTTTAGCATACTTAGGTTTTTAGTATTGCATATATAAACCTCACGTTCAAGCATTTATAAACACAACATATTTTACTTTTGTTTGCTGTACTATAGCATTTGTAAACAAGTCTTTTGTTTTTTCAACAGGATGGACAAACTGAATGGATAAATTGTCCGCGCTGTTAAAAAATGGTGCAAACTGATGACCGCTCTATCTGGCGCTCAACGCGCTTGACTCGTCGAAACAACGTTGCGGAGAATGATGCAGACGCCATCGATTAAGATGCGTACACTTTTGATAAGGTACACGGTTGAGATTTTTGAGCCCACCACAGGAAGATTCATTGTAGAAGAGGTGGTTGGTGAGGTGTCTCTCGGTGCCGTGGACGTCGAGTGCATCTTCAACTTGGACAACCTAGGACTGTCGGCATCAGACATTCTCAGTGAAGAAGGTGAGGACATAAAAGACCGGGTGCTGCCTCAATTGTTGAGTAAGTCTACTGGTAATATCGTCATCTATGATCTCATTGCGGACATCATTAAGAATAAATCCGCCGACGACGATTTCCTTCGGAAAGTAGTCCTTGTCCTCCTAGGAACAGTCCTTGCTCCCATGTCGAGCAAGATTGTCCCAAACAGTACTATGCATTGGTGGATGATGTGAAACGTATTTCCAAGATTAATTGGAATGCGTTCACCCTCGGTGTTCTCCTTGACTGCCTTCGCGTTGTGAGGAAAGGCAAACACCTCCGTCAATGGCCGAGGGGCAGTTTAGCACTCTTGCAGGTACACCTACCAGACTTAATTATAACATTGTAAATTTCCTTTAACATACCAACTTTATGTTATGTACCAACTTTATGTTATGTATACTACTAACTATAAATCTTTTTATTTATGCAATACTTGTACTGGGAGAAGGTGCAACCTCTGGAAGGTGATTGTGTTTTCAATCCAAACTTGTGCATTCAATCTCTTATGAGAAATTAGACTGAAGCTGCAGCTAGTAGGAGAGATTGTTTTGATTATGACAACAGTCGCGGCCGTGGTAACGTCAAGGTATTTCAATGCGTTCTGTCAATCTTACATATTTTTTAAGTTAACATGTTTGTTCTGCTTCATGAGATGTACTTGTATTTGACATGCAGGTGGAAGATAATATTACACAGGAATATAGGGCACAGGAGGCCAAAGTCCCACAAGATGCTCCTTCACGAAAGGCAAAACCCAAGCCCGCTAGTGTCACCGCAAGGAAGTCCAAGGCTGCGATATCCGCGGATGAGATGATGAAGGCTATACTGAAGCGATGCATGGAATACATACACAAAGAGATGAGGCAAATCCCTGATCTAGTAGCAGAGGTGACACACCGTAACCTTTATGTTCACAGTATGGTTGTAGTTACAAAACTAGGCATGCATTAATTAATTTATATTTGTATCGCATAGATTGTTGGAGAAGTTGAACAAAGAAGGTGTGATGTACAAGCCCGTGGGTGTAGAGGCATCCGGTAAAAATAATATAGATGATGATGAGGCTTCGTTTAAGAATGGTCCGCATGAGAAAAGGAATTCATGGAGAAGGATGACAATGTGCCTGACGCTTCTGAAGATCCCATCATTGATCTAACGCAGCCAGAGGAAGATGTTGCGTACCAGAAAGCCGTAGATGAGGAAGTATGTTTTGATATTTTAATGTTGTATTTCCTTGTTTCATATTTTTAGTGTTCATGAAGTAAACCTAACAAAATTTTTGTGCCTATCAGAAAACACCAGCTAAGAAGAATGTTGACAATGGTGCTTCACCTACTAAGCCAAACGATGAAATTGGTGCAACACCGGACAACCCTTGGATCGTTGGTAATTCTTCTGAAGCAGGTTCATCAGACATAGACATTAGTGCAACTTCTGTCACCAACTTCATGGCTAAGGCAAAACCAACAAAGGCTGAAACAAACGGGAAGGAAGAGGACTTTACGTCCGGGAAGCAGAAGCAGACCCTTCGCAAGAAATTTGAATCCCCATATGCACTTGAAAAGCCGAGCAGGCGTGCCACCCGTGGTACTCGACCATCCGGTACTACTACAGTGAGTAGAGGTACCGTTACTACCTTTCTTACTCCGTTCTTTAGTACTGTTGCATGTAATCACCATTGTTGACGTTCATATATTTTCATGCAGCTTTGTTTAATGAGAACAAAGTGCCGGAGGTTGTGGCAGATGAGTTAACGCTAGAACTAATTGATGCAGCTGTTTCATTTGTGGAACTAACTTGCAAGAGCAAGAAGAACATGAAAAAAAGAGTTTACTACAATGCTAGAGGTCTGAAAGGCTTCAACCGGTACTACAACATAGATGGCTGTCGGATGATGTAAGTGAGGGAGTCCTGGATTAGGGGGTCCTCGGAAAACCAGACTATATACTTTTGCCGGAATGTTGGACTATGAAGATACAAGATTGAAGACTTCGTCCCGTGTCCGGGCGGGACTCTCCTTTGCGTGGAAGGCAAGCTTGGCAATTCGGATATGTAGATCTCCTCCCTTGTAACCGACTCTGTGTAACTCTAGCCCCTTTCGGTGTCTATATAAACCGGAGGGTTTAGTCCGTAGGACAACAACAATCATAATCGTAGGCTAGCTTCTAGGGTTTAGCCTCTATGATCTCGTGGTAGATCAACTCTTGTAATACTCATACCATCAAGATCAATCAAGCAGGAAGTAGGGTATTACCTCCATCGAGAGGGCCCGAACCTGGGTAAACATTGTGTCCCCCGCCTCCTGTTACCATCCGCCTTAGACGCACAGTTCGGGACCCCCTACCCGAGATCCGCCGGTTTTGACACCGACATTGGTGCTTTAATTGAGAGTTCCACTGTGCCATCACGATAAGGCTTGATGGCTCGTCTTGTTGTCAAGGACAACATTACCTCGGGGGGAGCCCTGGCTATAGGCCAAACTCTCCGACTAGGCAGCTTCGTCATGACCGCCCGTTCGGCCGTCGCACCGACGATGACTTCTCGGGTCATCAAAAACAGCCCCCACGTCGGCCCGGGATTCGCCGAGAAGATGGATCCAATAGAGCTCTCTTCCTTGAACGAGCTCTTGGATCACATCGCCGCCCTGGGAGTCGCTACGGACTATGATCGGATCGGGCTTAAACCCGACCAAAGGGAGATTAACTCTCCGCCGGTCGCCCATCAGATAGCGGTGGTGGAGGAGCAATTTAGCGATTCTTCCTCTGTTTTGAGGACAAACTATGTCCGGATACCCGAGCTCTTCGAGCCGGATACCCGTCCAGGGGAGGACATGGCCCAAGCTTCGAACCTAGAATCAGACAGCGGGCCTAAACTATTGGGCAACATCCGGGAGCCCGAACTGCTAAGCTCGGAAACTCCTTCACCCCTGGGTCTCAGATCGGGTCAGGGTTTGGACCTAAATCTACCCAGCCACCCAGACATAAGTGATCTTTCCCACATTAGACAAGAGCCCCAAGAGACAGTACATCACTATTGGGCCAGATTCCTCCTTGTAATGAGCAAGGTCAAGGACTGTCGCGAGGAAGACGCAATTTCATTCTTTTGCAAAAATTGCACGGACAAGGGAATCCTCAACGCCATAAGTCGCCGTGACATAGCACACTTTGCTGACTTGGCGGTCATAGTACAGAAGTACTATGCGATGGAAAGCGCCTGGAAAACCCAAACAAAATTCTGGGATCCTTCGTCTCTCACTAAACCCCCCGTCCGAACGAAAAGGGTCTACTCTCGTAAGTCATCTGATCCAATTACAAAGAAACCAAATCCCACTACAGGTATGTGGAATCAGATTGGAGGGATGGCTCAATGGGCCATGCAAAATTCACAAGACAAATGGATACCATGCCAACACACAGCCTTAGAGCATGTTGGATACTCCGGCAGGTGGCCAAGAGCGGCGAGGATCTCCTCATCAACAATACAACAGAGCACCATCCCGTGGAAAATAACAATACAATATTGACAGTCTTCGAGACCTTCGCCTCAAATAATAGGCGCAAGCGAGCACTCCGCAACCTTGCCGAAGTCTGCCACGTTGTAGCAATAAATCCATGGAACGACACGGCCATAACCTTCAATGCAAGTGACGAACATCAATTCCGAACAACCCGAGCACCAGCCGCTTTGGTCCTTAGTCCAATTGTGGACGGCTTCCGGCTTACTAAAGTGCTCATGGAGGGTGGCAGTGGATTAAACCTCATCTACGAGGAAACTCTTAGCAAAATGGAAATAGACAAGAGCCGCATTGAGCAAAGCAGCACGACCTTCAGAGGAATCATCCCTAGGCGGGAGGCACGATGTGCGGGAAAAATCACACTAGATGTGGTATTCGGCACGCCGGAGAATTATAGGTCCGAAGAAATCACATTCCAAGTGGCCCTGTTCAGTAGCGGATACCACGCCCTTTTAGGGCGGGAGGCATTCACGATCTTCCAAGCTATACCCCATTACAGGTACATGAAGCTCAAAATGCCCGGGCCCAATGGAATCATCACTCTAGCTAGTGATCTGGACATAGCACTCCACGCTAAAAATAAAAATGCCGCACTAGCCCTCGAGGCGTTATTTGAAGCCCTTGCGGCCAAAGAACTAACTGCGCCGCGCTCCATAGTGGGCAGGGACGACGTGGTACTCGACAAAAGACCCAAGTCCACCTCTTTTAAACCAGCGGACGAAATAGTCAAATTCCAGGTCCACCCAACGGACCCTACAAAAACAGCATCCATCGGGGCACAGTTGAACCCCACAACAGACGCCGCACTGCGGGAGTTCTTGCGCGAGAATTGGGACATCTTTGCCTGGCATCCTTCAGACATGCCAGGAATCCCACGAAGGCTGGCCGAACATAGCCTTAACATTCTAAAGGGGTTCAAGCCGGTCAAGCAGACTCTTCGGCGTTTCTCTGAGCCTAGGCGACAAGCCATGGGAGAAGAGCTAGCCAAGTTACTCGAGGCCGGATTCATTAGAGAAATAAAATATCCAAACTGGCTAGCAAACCTGGTGATGGTACCAAAGAAGGACAAATCCTGGCGCCTATGTGTCAATTTCAAGGACCTTAACAAGGCTTGCCCCAAGGATCCCTTCCCCCTCCCCCGCATCGATCAAATTATCGACGCTACCGCAGGACACGACTCATTGTGTTTCCTCGATGCATACTCCGGATACCATCAAATGAAGATGGCGGAGTCCGATCAAGCCGCAACGACATTTATCACTCCATACGGCCCCTTCTGTTTTAACACCATGCCCTTCGGGCTCAAAAACGCCGGTGCAACCTATCAACGCATGATTCAGACATGCCTGGAAACACAAATCGGCAAAACAGTGGAGGCATACATAGACGATGTGGTCATCAAAACCAGACACATCGAATCTTTAATAGATGACTTGAGGCTTACGTTCGACAATCTCTGAACATATGGCATCAAGCTCAATTCGGAAAAATGCGTTTTCGACGTGCCCGCCGGAAAGCTCTTGGGCTTCATCATTTCCAATAGAGGAATTGAAGCAAATCTGGCTAAAATTCGAGCTCTATCACAATTGGCTATCCCAACAGACCTCAAGCAAATCCAAAAATTAACTGGATGCGTGGCTGCCTTAAGCCACTTTATCTCCCGATTGGGAGAAAAGACACTACCTCTTTATCGCCTTCTTCGACGCACTGAACACTTCGAGTGGACGGATGCGGCCACGGCCAGATTGGAAGAAATAAAAGCCTTCTTGGCCACCAACCCAATCTTGGCCGCGCCAAATGTCGGCGAACCAATGCTGTTATATATAGTGGCAACATACCAAGTTGTAAGCGCAGTGCTCGTCGTCAAACGAGAGACGGACAAACATAAGTTCCCGCTTCAAAAGCCGGTATACTACGTATCCGCTGTCCTCATTCCATGCAAATCACGATACCCACATTATCAAAAGATAGCATACGCGGTCTTCATGGCATCCCGGAAACTACGATACTACTTTCAAGAGTGTTCAATTACGGTGGCCTCCGAAGTACCACTCAACGACATAATAAATAACCGCGATGCCATGGGCCATATTGCTAAATGGGCTATCGAGCTCCTCCCATTCGACATAACATAAAAACCACGGTGAGCCATTAAGTCACAAGTACTGGCTGATTTCATCGCCGAATGGACGGAAGCCGAACTCCCTAAAGAGTACGACGCGTACTCTAATTGGATCATGCACTTTGACGGCTCTAAGATGCTGGCAGGTCTGGGGGCAGGCGTCGTCCTGACATCCCCCACCGGAGATACAGTCCAATACGTACTCCAAATATTATACACAGAATCCAACAATGCAGCATAATATGAGGCCCTCTTGCATGGTCTGCGGATGGCAGTCTCCATGGGCATTCAACGCCTAGAGGTGCATGGGGATTCGAACCTCACAATATCTCAAATAAATGGAGACTTTGACGCCAAGGACCCAAAAATGGCGGCTTACCGCAACGTCGTCCTAAAAATGTCAGCTCGGTTCGAGGGGCTTGAATTCCATCATGTGGTCCGAGAAAACAATCAAGCAGCGGATATCCTCGCCCGCATCGGCACTAAGCGCGACCCTGTCCCACCTAATATCTTCTTGGAAAGGCTGTTTAAGTCATCCGTGGTGTGGGAAGGGGAGACCGGCAACAATAGTCAGGATCCGGCCACAACGCCAGATCCTGAACACTCTGATGTAATCGGAGGCCCTGCCACCGAAATAACACCTTCGGCCCACGTGATTATGGCTGTCATCGCCCCGTGGACATAACCCTTCTTGGCTTACTTAACTAGGCAAGAACTCCCTAATGACCCAAACGAGGCACGTTGCATTGTGCGGCGGTCTAAAGCCTACAAGGTCCATGAGGGAGAGCTCTATAAGAAAAGCGCTACCGGAGTACTTCAAAGGTGCATCTCCGAAGAGGAAGGACGACAACTTTTGGCAGAAATTCATGCTGGACTTGGCGGCCACCACGCTGCAGCTCGGGCCCTTGTAAGCAAGGCCTTCCGTACAGGTTTTTACTGGCCGACGGCCCGAGCAGACGCACATGACCTCGTTCAACGTTGCGCCGGTTGCCAGCTTTTTGCAAACCAAAGCCATATGCCACCTACCGCTCTCCAAACAATCCCCATTACTTGGCCCTTTGCGGTCTGGGGGCTTGATATGGTCGGACCCCTTAAAGGGGGAAGCCATAAGAAAAATACCTATTGGTCATGGTGGATAAATTCACCAAATGGATAGAAGCCAAACCAGTTAAAACGGCCGAGTCCGGACCAGTGATAGACTTCATATCCGGGGTTGTACACTGTTACGGCGTCCCCCACAGCATCATCACCGATAATGGCTCGAACTTTACAGCCGACGAGGTAAAAACTTGGTGCAGCAACATGGGCATTAAGCTTGATTATGCCTATGTCTATCACCCTCAAACTAACAGTCAAGTCGAGCGAGCAAATGGTCTTATCATGAGCGGCATTAAACCCAGATTAGTATGATCCTTGAAGTAATCAGATATGCACTGGGTCGAGGAGCTCGACTCCGTACTATGGGGGCTATGGACCATGCCGAATCGCACTACCGGATACACACCAATTTTTATGGTGTAAGGCGCAGAGGCGGTACTGCCCTGCAACATCATTCATGAATCACCTCGAGCGCGCATGTACGAAGAGAAAGAAGCCGAGCTTGATCGACAGGACAGTTTGAACGCCCTGGAGGAGGAGCGTGACTTGCCGAAAGCCCGCTCCGCATTCTATCAGCAATAGGCTCGGCGGTATCAAAGTAGAGAAGTACGGGCCAAAACTTATAACGTTGGCGAACTCGTTCTACGCCTACCGGAGAAGAAAAAGGACAAGCTCAAGCCCAAATGGGAAGGTCCCTTCGTTATTGACAAAGTTCTGACCGGTGGAGTGTACCGTCTGCGGGATGCATCGGACAATCGACTCGAGCCAAACCCATGGAACACAGCCAGACTCCGAAGGTTCTACGCCTAGTGCCGGACTATGTGTTCGTCTCCGTACCTCCGTCAATTTTTTATATATATCCGTTATCTGTCTTTTCTTTCTTTCTTTTCTCCCTTTTTCTTCACGGCCTTAAAAGGTTAAAATGTGTCTTGACTACACAATCTTGACGCGCTAGGCGTGCTCATTATACCTGGGGCCTTCTTATACAGAAGCTTAATATAACTATGTTTCGGGCTCTATGCCCCCCCGCACATGTGTTACTTTTCCACATGTACCTTTTCTTCGCCATTATATGCATCGATATGACTTAAGTTTTGGCCAAGCTGGGTTGCCTGGCTCTTGTGTTTATGCCCTACGTTCCCGTTAATTCTGCTAGGGCATAAGGGGAGCACCTCTGCGGTTGTTACTGCTGGGTTAGCCGGATGTGTACCTCAGACTGGGTGAAGCCGAAAGCTAGCGTTCTTAAGGGAATATTCGGTCGGTGAAAAAAGATGACTTTTACTTATTTCAATAAATGCCCCCAGATGTTTATATCCTGCATCTCTTTTCGCAGTTCGGACATGCACGCTAATGCATGCGTACCCAGGGAAAGGAACCCTTAACGGAACTATTCTCCCTAGAAGATGTTTCTTACTATCCATGTAATATAACATAGCTAGTTGGGTACTTGTCTGTTCAAGCACTTATGACCCCTACGCCTGGTTTCCACGCGTACCCCGGTTTTTACATAACCTAGCGGGTATTCGGATACACCCCGGACTGTCGGGTCCGGAGGTCGAAGCGAAAAGGTCTGCCATGAAAAATGATTTACAATCCGGCTAGGGACAATATATGTCAATTGAAGTATACAGTCACTTAGACTGACTAAATTCTTCTTCTATACCATCCAACAAGCTGTCTAGCCTACAAACCTGTTGGGAATACTTTGCGGCTAATTTCACCTGGTCATACACCAAGCTGACGGGTATCTCTTTCCCATCAGACCCCACAGGCCCGACCTCGGCCATGTGGTTCGGGTCAGCCTTGGTATATCGAGTCTTCACCATGGCCCAGGCTTCCCTTGCACCTTGTCGGCAGGCAGATATCTTCCATAATCGGAAGTGCCACCGTGCTCCCTTGAGCATCTCTACAAGCTCCCCCATGCCTCCTGGCAGGGAGGCGGAGGGCCATAAGGCTTGGGAAATGCCCTGCATCACCTGCCGAACTTGTTCGTGCAATTGTGAGAGCTCTGGCAGAAGATCACCTGCAGACCCGGGCATCTCCTCTGCGGGTCGACCCGTCAGCATACCTATAGATATAACTCTGTTAGACGGTTTCTTCGCCGAACTCTATAAAAGTTCGTTCAAGCACTGACTAAAAATGCCGCGTCGAAGCCTCTTATTCTCCTTTACAGAGTCAGCAAGCTGGCACGAACATCTTTCAGTTCAATGCCCAGCCGGGTATTGGCATCTTGGAGATCATTTTTCTCCCACCTAACCTGCGTAAGCAAGCGCTCGCCAGCCTTTAGCTGTCGTTGAGCATGTTGCTCATCCCCTCGCATGACCTCTGGATTCACTCCAGGATCATCTGCATAATCTATTGTTATATTTGCATGCATGCTGAATACTAACTGGTACATGTCTTTCTTTTCGATAGAAACAAGTGTTACCAGATGGGGCCTTCTCGGACTCCTTCATTGCGGCAACTGCGGCCCATAGCTGGGCTTTGCACTCCTCCAGCTCTTGAGACAACTGGGTATTCTTCCCCGTAAGAACCTACGCAAATAATGATCCTTAAATCAGTTGTGTCAACTGTTCCAAGTCTCAGGGGCTACTGATATACATAATTATCAGATTTTCTTACCCGTATATCCTTTACATACTGGTCCGTGGCTCTGGCAAGACCATTTTGAGCAGCTCGGGTGTACGCGTCTCCTGAGTTGAAGGCATCGAACACCTCTTCAGAGAAACCAGGGTTGCGGAGTACGGCCCGGCGACGCCTGTGATTCATGGCACTCTCCACTTCGGAATTCATAGCGGACAGCCTATCTGCATCCTCTGTAGGAGGAACTTCCGGCGTTGTCCCCACGTTATCATCTGCCTCTGAGTCCGGCTCTGGAGCCCGACTGGTGGAGGCGTGGTCGGCAGGCTCTCTGGATACGGTTTGGCGAGCGTTTTTCCTGCCAGGAACCATGGACGTTATTATATTTTAAAGACGACAACCACGGAGCAGGGTCCTTTTTCATACCTCTGCGACGGCGTCTTAGTCCTGTCCGCCTTCCTTTTAAGCCTACCCGGTTTTGGTGCCCCTTGTTGGTGAGTCACTGCGGGTTCGGCATGGCGTCCCGAGGGCCTTCCCTGTAAGACACCATATGTGTGCGGTAGGTGAAATGCAAAAAAGGGATCCTTCTCGGAAGTTGGGACTCCGGTTTTACTTACATGCGATGCGGGGAGCAGTCCAGGATAATCGGCTATGATGGCCACCAAGGCACCATCCCAGCTTAACTGATAGAACGTCCTGTCGATGAGCTCCACAAATGTGTCCTGATCTTCTTCGAGTCCGGGGTCGAGGGCCCGGTCAGGGTCCTATGGTTGTGGAGACGGGTTGTGGACCTCCCTCACAGCTTTTCGCAGTTCCTTCTATGAAATAGCAAGGTAAATACTTATGACGAAGAATGCAGGAAGGTCTGGAGTAAAAAGTAGCAGATCACCCAGTTTGGGGGGTTGTACATGGAGAATCCATCCCGTGGCTTAATGCGGATGAACTCCTCTTCCTCTCCTTTATATAAATCGGACAGTATTTTTGCTAGAGCAGCGATGGAGTCCGGACCTATATGACCGCAGCGGGTGGCATCGTCTTCTCCATTGAAGTGCCACATGGGTTGTCCCCAATATTGAAGTGGCTGGACCCCCCGCATTATACATAGTGACATAACCTCGATTATGGTCAATCCTGATTTGGCCGGCGCTTTTATCCGGCCCATCAGGTAAAGGACCTCTCTGTTATCTTACTCCTGGGGGCTCCGAGGGCACCAGCTGTGGTGTTTCTTCAAAGGGGCGTTATTGAACTCAGGAAGGCCCATCTGAATAGGGTCCGGAATGGGGACGTCCTCCATATAAAAGCACTCCGAAGGCCAATCTTCGGATGTCTTCTTCGGAGTACCGGACAGGTATCTGGTCCCGGCGATGTGCCATATCTTGGCTCCGCCCACTTGATATATTGACCCCTCCTGCATACGGTGTACGAGGTAGAATAGCCTCTTCCATAGCTCTAAATGAGCTTCACAACTAAAAAACAGCTCACAAAGGGCGACGTAGCCAGCGATGTGTAATATGGAGGCGGTAGTACAATTATGCAGCTAGAGGCCGTAGAACTCCAGGAGCCCGCGGAGGAACGGATGGATTGGAAATCCAAGTCCCCTTAATAAGTAACGGATAAGTGATAACCCACAAGTATAGGGGATCGCAACCGTTTTCGAGGGTAGAGTATTCAACCAAAATTTATTGATTCGACACAAGGGGAGCCAAAGAATATTCTCAAGTATTAGCAGTTGAGTTGTCAATTCAACCACACCTGGATAACTTAGTATCTGCAGCAAGGTATTTAGTAGCAAAGTAATATGATAGTAGTGGTAACGGTAACAAAAGTAACGGTAGCAAAAGTAATATTTTTGGTGTTTTGTAGTGATTTTAACAGTAGCAACGGAAAAGTAAATAAGCCAAGAACAATATGTGAAAAGCTCGTAGGGATTGGATCGGTGATGGAGAATTATGCCGGATGCGGTTCATCATGTAACAATCATAACATAGGGTGACACAGAACTAGCTCCAATTCATCAATGTAATGTAGGCATGTATTCCGAATATAGTCATACGTGCTTATGGAAAAGAACTTGCATGCCATCTTTAGTCCTACCCTCCCGTGGCAGCGGGGTCCTAATGGAAACTAAGGGATATTAAGGCCTCCTTTTAATAGAGAACCGGAACAAAGCATTAGCACATAGTGAATGCATGAACTCCTCAAACTATGGTCATCACCGGGAGTGGTCCCGATTATTGTCACTTCGGGGTTGCCGGATCATAACACATAGTAGGCGACTATAGACTTGCCAGATAGGATCAAGAACACACATATATTCATGAAAACATAATAGGTTCAGATCTGAAATCTTGGCACTCGGGCCCTAGTGACAAGCATTAAGCATAGCAAAGTCATAGCAACATCAATCTCAGAACATAGTGGATGCTAGGGATCAAACCCTAACAAAACTAACTCGATTACATGATAGATCTCATCCAACCCATCACCGTCTAGCAAGCCTACAATGGAATTACTCACGCACGGCGGTGAGCATCATGAAATTGGTGATGGAGGATGGTTGATGATGACGATGGCGACGAATCCCCCTCTCCGGAGCCCCAAACGGACTCCAGATCAGCCCTCCCGAGAGGTGTTAGGGCTTGGTGGCGGCTCCGTATCGTAAAACGTGATGAATTCTTCTCTTTGATTTTTTTCTCCCGAAAGCAAATATATAGAGTTGGAGTTGAGGTCGGAGGAGCTCTAGGGGGCCCACGAGGTAGGGGGGCGTGCCCTAGGGGGGAGGGCGCCCCCCTCGTGGACAGGGTGTGGCCCCCCTGGTCTTCATCTTTTGCAAGGTTTTTTTTATTATTTCCAAATAGACATCCTGTGGAGTTTCAGGTCATTCCGAGAACTTTTGTTTCTGCACATAAATAACACCATGGAAAGTCTGCTGAAAACAGCGTCAGTCCGGGTTAGTTCCATTCAAATCATGCAAGTTAGAGTCCAAAACAAGGGCAAAAGTGTTTGGAAAAGTAGATACGACGGAGACATATCAACTCCCCCAAGCTTAAACCTTTGCTTGTCCTCAAGCAATTCAATTGATAAACTGAAAGTGATAAAGAAAAACTTTTACAAACTCTGTTTGCTCTTTTTGTTGTAAATATGTAAAGCCAGCATTCAAGTTTTCAGCAAAGATTATGACTAAGCACATTTGCAATAACTCTTAGGTCTCATGTTTACTCATATCAATGGCATAATCAACTAGCGAGCAATAATAATAAATCTTGGATGACAACACTTTCTCAAAACAATCATGATATAATATAACAAATGGTATCTCGCTAGCCCTTTCTGAGACCGCAAAACATAAATGCAGAGCACCTTTAAAGATCAAGGACGGACTAGACATTGTAATTCATGGTAAAAGAGATCCAGTCATAGTCATACCCAATATAAATTAATAGTAATGAATGCAAATGACAGCTGCGCTCTCCAGCTAGTGCTTTTTAATAAGAGGGTGATGACTCAACAGAAAAGTAAATAGATAGGCCCTTCGCAGAGGGAAGCAGGGATTTGTAGAGGTGCCAGAGCTCGGTTTTGAAATAGAGATAAATAATATTTTGAGCGGCATACTTTCATTGTCAACATAACAACCAAGAGATGGCGATATCTTCCATGCTACACACATTATAGGCGATTCCCAAACAGAATGGTAAAGTTTATACTCCCCCTCCACCAACAAGCATCAATCCATGACTTGCTCGAAACAACGAGTGTCTCCAACTAGCAACAGTCCCACGGGTAGTTTTGTTTGCAATTATTTTGATTTAGTTTGCATAAAGCATGGGACTGGGCATCCCCGTGACCAGCCATTTTCTCGTGAGTGAGGAGCGGAGTTGATGTAGGGCGAAACCCTATGGGGCCGATCTTTCATGTTTGGAGTGGATCCTACGGGGAAACATGAAGAACGCGCGGAAGAACACAAGGGAAATCACGGGGAGGAACGAGAGAAACACTCAACCGACAAGTGATTGATCACACAAGGGCTAGATCACCGAAAGCACAAGGTAACACATGATCCAAAATCAACAAAGGGAAGATACAAGAGTAACCGTTCTTCTCTGTGAGGAGGCCTTGATTGTCTTCTCCGGATGGAGGCCTTGAATCCGAATGGATCTTCTCCGAAGAGGCACGGTCCCTCACGTGGAGTAGATCCGGTACGGATGAGCTATGCTCTATCTCAAGATGAGCTATCACAACGCTAACCCTAAACCGTAGGTAGGAGAAGAGTATATATTGTTTACGGGGCGAAAGGGTACACAGGCCTCGACCCAAGTGGCTGCGCGCAGGCAGGGCCGGAAGTTCCGAGCGACGGAGGGTCCGGGCAGGGACCGGCTTAACCAGAGAGTTGGCGCGGGTGGAGCTGGGTTGGCGTCCGGGGGCCGGAAGGTCCGGGCGGGTCGGAGGTTCCGGGGGCCGGAAGGTCCGGGACAGGTTCTGGGCAGGTTCCAGGCTAACCAGAGAGTTGGCACGCCCGGGCTTTTCGATGTCGTCGGAGGCCGGAAGCTCCGGGTAGGCCGGACGTTCCAGGGGCCGGAAATTCCGGGCTGTGGCCGGAGGTTCCGGGCTGTCCAGAGAGTTGACGCCTGTCATTTCTTCTTCAACTCCTGGCTCCTTGGCTTGAACGTTGTACCTGATCACACATAGCGTCTCAGACTTAGGTAGTACCCATGTCTCACTGGAAGAAAAGGGGAACTCCAGTAGGAGCAATGTCACCTCGGATTGAATAGCACGAGCTCTTGCTCTTGTCATGGGTCCACTTGGAGCTTGGATAGTCGATGGAAGGTCCATGGGGATGACCGAAGGATGCTCCGCATCATCCCCCCCCTCGTGGGAAAGATCCGACCTCGGATCGAAATCCTCATCATCATGGTACGGGGAGAGATCAGAGACGTTGAAGATGTCGCTCACGTTGTACTTGTCGCGTGGGAGATCGATCTTCTAAGCATTGTTGTTGTAGCGTGCTAGCACCTTGAAGGGTCCATCTGCTCGAGGGAGAAGCTTGGACTTGTGTTCGTTGGGGAAGCGTTCCTTGCGAAGGTGTAGCCACACGAGGTCTCCAATGTTGAATATCATGGGATGCTTGTTGACCTTGAGCTTGGTCGCGAGTCGTTGTACTTGGCGCTCGATGGTGTGCCTTGTATCTTCATGCATCTTCTTGATGTAGCTTGCACGGGCACTTGCATCGAGGTTGGTGCGCTCTTGTAGAGGAAGAGGTAGAATGTCCAATGGGGACAACGGGTTGAAGCCGTAGACGACCTCGAAGGGGGACTTGCCGGTCGTCTAATGTCTTCCTCGGTTGTAGGCATACTCGGCGATGGGTAGACACTCCTCCCACTCCTTGATGTTCTTCTTGATCAACACGCGAAGTAGAGTGGAGAGTGTACGGTTTGTCACCTCCATCTGGCCGTCAGTTTGAGGATGGTATGCGGATAAGAACAAGAGCTTGATTCCGAGCTTGGCGCATAGGGTCTTCCAAAAGTAACTCAAGAACTTGACGTCGCGCTCGGAGACGATTGTCTTTGGTACTCCATGGAGACGCAAGATTTCCCTACAAAAGAGATTTGCAATGTGTGAAGCATCGTCTATCTTGTTGCAAGGAATGAAATGTGCCATCTTAGAAAATTGGTCCACAACAATAAACACGGAATCCTTGCCATTTTGAGTTCTAGGCAAACCAAGTACAAAATCCATGCTAATGTCTTCCCAAGGTTGATACGGAATAGGAAGAGGCATGTAAAGACCATGGGATTGAGCTTTAGACTTAGCTTTGCGACATGTGGAGCATCGGGTGGTGAAGCGTGAGACGTCGCGGAACATCTTGGGCCAAAAGTAGTTCTTGGAGAGCGTGGTGAATGTCTTGTCGCGTCCAAAATGTCCCATGAGTCCGCCTCCATGAGCCTCTTGCAAAAGGAGCAAACGAAGAGAAGACTCGGGAATGCATAGTTTGTTAGCTCTCATAAGATAACCATCCTTGATGTAATATTGTTCCCAAGATGTATGCGTCAAACATTTAGCATAAGGAGTCGCAAAAGATGGATCATTAGCATACAAGTCTTTTATGTGCTCAAAGCCAATAACATTCAACTCAAGTTTAGTGACAAGCGTGCATATGCGTGAAAGTGCATCCGCAACTACATTTTCCTTACCCTTAATGTACTTGATCACATAGGGGAACGATAATAAATTCACTCCATTTGGCATGACGCTTGTTCAACTTAGTTTGACCTTTTAAGTACTTAAGCGTTTCATGATCGGTATGGATGACAAACTCATTAGGTCTAAGATAATGTTCCCAAACATGTAGCACACGCACTAAAGCATACAATTCTTTGTCATATATGGGATAGTTAAGTTGAGCACCGAAGAGTTTTTCACTAAAATATGCAATGGCTCGTTTTTCTTGCATCAAAACTCTGCCAATTCCGGTACCACTTGCATCACAATGAACCTCAAAAGTTTTGTCAAAGTTGGGCAAAGCAAGAATCGGAGCATGAGTAAGCAAGGACTTGAGCTCATCAAAAGCGGTGGATTGCAAAGATCCCCAAACAAAAGGAGCATTCTTCTTACTCAAAGCATGCAAAGGAGCGGCAATAGTGTTAAAATCTTTCACAAAGCGACGATAAAAACCCGCAAGACAAAGAAAACTACGCACTTGTTGCAAATTGGTGGGTTGGGGCCAAGTTTTAATTGCTTCAATTTTAGATTCATTAACTTGGACACCCTTGGAAGATACAACAAAACCCAAGAAAACCACTTTGTCAACACCAAACGTGCATTTTTTCAAGTTTGCATAAAGACGTTCCTTGCGAAGGGTTTGCAAAACAGCCCTAACATGATTAAGATGCTCTTTCATGGTTTTGCTAAACACAAGAATATCATCAAAGTAAACCACAACAAAGACTCCAATATAAGGGCGAAGCACATAATGCATAAGACGCATGAAAGTACCGGGAGCCTCCGATAAACCCATAGGCATAACTAACCACTCATATAAGCCAAATTTGGTTTTGAAAGCAGTTTTCCATTCATCACCCTCTTGAATGCGGATTTGATAATAGCCACTTTTAAGATCAATTTTTGAGAAAAAGTTGGCTCCACTAAGTTCATCAAGCATATCATCTAAGCGAGGAATGGGATGCCTATAGCGAACGGTAATAACATTTATAGGTCTGCAATCGGAACACAAGCGGAAACTTCCATCTGGCTTAGGCACAAGTATAACGGGAACGACACAAGGGCTTAAGCTTTCACGTACATGACCGTTGTCGATTAGTTGTTGTACTTGCCGTTGAATCTCCTTAGTTTCTTCGGGGTTGACACGGTATGGAGCTTTGTTTGGAAGTGGCGCTCCGGGGATGAGGTCGATTCGATGCTCAATGCCTCGAAGAGGAGGTAGACCCGGAGGTAGCTCATCGGGGAAAACATCTTGAAATTCCTGCAAAAGAGATTGAAACACTAAAGGTAGCTCGTGAGAAGTGTTAGCTTTTGGTTCTCCATCCTTGCACACAAGGACAAAGTGCATCACACTTGATGGGTTCTCACACACTTCTCTTATCTCACTTTTTGTGGCAAATAGTATGAGGTTTTTCTCTCTAGGCGAAGAGGCGCTCAAGTTTGGCTTGTGGCTCTCACTCACTTTTTGGTGGATTACTTTCTCACTTTTCTCTCCATGATGGGTGGCTTGCTTGTCGGCTATCACTTGACTAGGATACATAGGTCATAACACATATTCCTTCCCTTTCATCTTGAAACTATAGTGATTGGTACGCCCGTTGTGGATGACACCACGGTCGAATTGCCATGGTCGACCAAGAAGGAGGTGGCAAACGGTCATTGGGACCACATCACACTCCAAAGTGTCCTCATATGCACCAATTTTGAAGGAGATTTGGACCGTATGCTCAACTCGTATAGTGCCAGAGTCACTTAGCCATTGAACCTTGTAGGGGTGCGGGTGCTTCCTCTTGACCACTTGAAGCTTGGAGCATAGTTCTTCACTTTCCAAGTTGTGACAACTACCTCCATCGATGATGACCTTGACGGACCTTCCATTGATGCCGGCCTTGGTGTGGAAGATATGGCATCGTTGGTCTTCTTCTTGTTGATGTTGAAGAGTTAAGACCTTGGAGACAATAAGAGCGGGGCTCGTATCTTCATCACAAAAGACTTGATCATCTTCATCCTCGTTCATGCGCCGGTGCATGGCCACTTGCTCAAGAGCTTCCATCTCCTCATCACTCATGGAGTCGTAGGTGCCATCGTCGTTGAGGATCATGGTGCGCTTGTTTGTGCATTCATAGGACTTGTGGCCTCGGCCGCCGCAAGTGAAACACTTGAAGGAGCTTGTCTTGACGGTCTCGTCGGTCAGAGTAGATGATGAAGCACGCGGCTTGAAGTTGCTTGTAGTAGGAGGAAGACGACTTGAACTTGACAAAGTTTTCTTGTAACTCGCCTTGTCGTCGTTGCTTGGAGAAGGTTTGGTTGATGTAGATGTTGGAGGATTTTTTGAAGCTTGGTTGTTGGAGAAGCCATAGGTCTTGGATGAGTACTTGGCGTACTTGAAGTCATCTTGCACTTGACGTTCTGCCTTGGTCGCTTGATGCATGAGCTCAATGAGGTTGGAGTAGGGTTGGAAGTCGGGGATCTTCTTGATGGGATGATTGAGTCCATTCAAGAATCGTGCCATTGTTTGCTCATCATCTTCCGTGACATTGGCTCGAATCATGGCTATCTCCATTTCCTTGTAGTATTCTTCAACACTCTTTGTTCCTTGCTTGAGGAGTTGTAGCTTCTTGAAGAGATCGCGATTGTAGTAGGTTGGCACAAAACGTGCTCGCATGACTTCTTTCATTTGAGCCCAAGTGGTGATTGGAGGTTCACCCCTTGCTTGTCGGCGCTCAAGGACTTGTTCCCACCATATGAGCACATAGTCTTGGAACTCAAGTGATGCCATAGAGATCTTCTTCTCTTCCTCATAGTTGTGAAAATGAAATATTTTGTCGACCTTCAATGCCCATGAAAGGTACTCTTCGGGGTCATTGCTTCCATTGAACTTGGGCATGGTGAATTTGAGCTTTCCATAGCGTTGCTCTTCATTGTGTTGTTGGCGATGGTGATGATGACGCCCTTGACGTGGAGGGTAATCATCCTCATGTTGCTCTTGGCGTGGAGGAAGTCCATGATCAACTTGCTCTTGTTGAACTTGAGGTTGAGGTGGAGCTTGACGAGCTTGTGGATGAGCTTGAGGAACTTGACGTTGCACACGCGGTTGGTAGTTCCTCTCTTGGATTTCTTCTCAAAGGGCTTCCTCTTGATTGCGCCGTTCGTGATTGTGGTTGGCAATGGCTCGACTTGATTCTTGAAGGGCACGTTGCGCCTCAAGAGCTTGCGCTTCTCGTTGTTGTTGTTGAAGACGTTGAGCCTCGGCGTCTTGTTCCTCCTGGTGTAGACACGCTCGTTCTTCCTCTTGGCGCCGTAGTCATTGTCGTTCTTGAGCTTGAGCAAAAGCATCTTGGTTTGAGTGAGGACGAGGGACTTGCTCATCGAATTGCTCTTGTGAATGCTTGACGTGTAGCGGGTTGCGAGAAGCATGACGGTCTTGACGCGCGGCTCATCGAAGAGTGTTCGATGACGGTGTACTTGAGCCAGAGAAGGAGTCGTCGGAGTGTCAACTTGAGTGGGTCCATCTTGAGTATGACGATGTAGAAGGAGGCCGGTTCACTAACAAGGCGCGGATCTCGTCCATTCTTGCATCGTTCTCTTGCTTGTGCGCGTCGACCTTGTTGTCAAAGTAGTCTCTTGTACGTTGCTCGGAGAGTCGCAAGTCGGTGGCGAGGTTGTCGATGCAGTCGTTCATTACTTGTTGCTCTTGATGCAACACTCGTTATGCACCGAAGAGGTGGATCTTGGTGACGTATGATGACATGTCGTCTTCTTGCTCGATGAAGAGTGGGTTGGTAGAAGTACTCGGCCTATCCATCATTCCAAGCAAAAATGTGAGTGGTAGAAGGAGAAGAACTTATACCAATGTACCTTGACCGATGTTGATGATGAATCAAGTTCACTCAAATGCGGACAATGAAATAGCACTATTGGTACCAATTCTTGTTGGTTCTCAGACCTACACAAGTAAAAGCTTATGGTGGAGCTTGGTTAGGATGGTGGCACAAAATTTGATGCAATTGAAAGTGAGATTCAATAATGTTGGAAAAGATTCACAAATTTGCAAATGCAACAAGTAGACCAAGCAAGTAGGGGTACACAGAAACACACATGCAAATAGATAAGTGGGATTGTGCAAACCAAAATTGAGCCAAAATGTGGAATCCACGAAAATGCTCTTGTTGCACAATACTAGAGAGACGCTAACACGATTGCACAATAGGCGGATACGAAACTTGTGCACAACCTACTAGGCAAAAAATGCAACGATCTCTATCCCAAGTATGCTATAAGTATGGTATTTCGGTGCTATGATCCAAGATGATCTTATATGATAGTCTTATTGTAGTATGATGCTATGGTTCTTGCTCATAAGCTCTTTTCTTATCTTTCCTCTTTGCTTAAAATCTTTGGTGGCTCTTTCACTTTGAGCTCTTTTCTTATGCAAAACGTCACGAACCAAGATAGCAATTGTGTATGCGATGACAACTTTGTGACACACAAGTTGATGCCAAGATATGCACCACTATGGTATGGTATGTATGCTATGGAGTATGATCACTAATGTGCACAAGTCACGTTGCCGGCAATACTCAATGACTAGTCTCGATGGGTAAGCAACGCAAAAGATGGGCTATGATGTTTATCAATGCAATGACAAGGTTTGGACAAAGATTTCGTCGAGATTACCGTCCTTGCTTACGGTTGAAGGTTCCAAACAGATGCGAATGTAGAAGATGTCGTGGTGCACAGTCTTCAGTACGTTGGCGAAGATGCCGCTGCACCGTGGTCGGAGTTGCCGAAGTAGCGGAGGTCGACGAAGCTGTGCAACCTTTCTGTCTAGGCCGGAAGTTCCGGGCAAGACGGAAGGTCCGGGGTGTCACAGCCCTAGAATTGCTTGACATTAGTTGCATTAAGGCATTCATGTCATCATGTTAATTTCCATGAAAATTGAAATGGGGATTGTTGAAACCCTAGCACCAATTGAATTCTAATAGGTTCAAATAAAATCATTTTCAATAATCCCAAAATGCCCTGTGAAAATGTTCATGATTAATGGATAAAGGTGAAAGCCTCTTCCAAAAATGATGGACATATCTTATAGGTCATTCCTGGATTTTTGAATTAAATCTTAAACCATTTGACTTTGGGCATTTAAACACTATAAATAATTTAAATGCTCAAATAATGTTGGAAGTATTTGTGGGCCATAGAAATAATTCAGAAAGTGCCCGTGAATATTTTCAGGATTTATAAAATTGATTTGGGTTTTTAAAACTGGATCAAAAACAAACTGCAAAATAGAAAACAGAAATAATAAAGAGAGAGAGAAGAGGCCCAGGCCACTTACCTGGCCCACCTGTCTAGCCCACCCACCGGCCCAGCCTCTCTTCTCCCCCTCCCCACGCTGGCCCACTCCAGCGGCCCAGCCCACCACCGCCTCCTCCCTGTCGCCTTCCTCCTCTGCCAGAGGAGGGCCAGGCCAGGCGCACAAGACGCAGACGCAGCGCAAGGCCACGCAGCAGTTGCCTGCCTGCCCCCGACGCTACTGGACGAGTCCCCGAACGCCACGGAGACGCCCAAGCCCTCGCGCTTCCCCCTCTCTCTGCTCTCTCCTCGTCCTCTGCTCCCTCTCCGAGCACACCCGAGCGGCTTCGCCGCCACCTTCGCCGTAGCCACGCCACGGCCCTCCCTCGCCTCGCCGACATGTCCATGGCCTCCGCCGTGACGCCCTGCCCTCCTCACCGAAGTCTCCCGACGCCGAGCACCCGAGGCGCCGCCCCACCATTCCCCTTCTCGGACGCTGTCGCTGCCGCCCATTCGCTGCCCGGTGCCCACCCGAGCTCACCGACGGCCTCATCGCACTCACGGTGAGCCCCGATCGATTCCCCTCTTCCCCGACTCATTCTCCCCTCTAGCTACCACTCCCACCATGACCGAAACCCCGCCGCCATCAAGACGTCGCCGTCGGGCCACAGCCACGATGGCTCGATTCCGAGCACGCCATCGTCTTCACCGCACTCAGAGGAGTCCGTAGCACCCACCCTTCGGCCTGCCGTGCCCCTAGCGCCAACTCCGACCTCGCCCGAGCTCCGGCGGCCGCCAAGGTCGCCGCCGGCGACGTTCGGCGACCAAGCCAACCACCACCACCACTGATCGGCTCACTTCCGCGTCACGTAGCACCCTCCGCCCGCTTTTGGTCACCGGAGGAGGAAAACCGCTCCCCTCCGCCGCCTCTGGCTCCGCCCGGCGGCGAGTCATGGTCAACTCCGCGAGTTGACCGGGTTTGGCCTAGTTGACTTCCGGAGCCATCGACATGCGGGCCCCGCCCGACTAACTACCCTAGTTAGGTTTAAACTAATCTAACTAACCCAAAGTTAGTGCTAATTAACTAGGTTAGTTTAGTTAGTCATCGACGGTGGCCCCACACGCCAGGTTTGACCTGGGCGCCTGTTGACCCGCCGACGTCACATTGACGTCAGTCGACATAATATATATATTTTCTAGATTTAATTTAATTCAGTAAATTCAGAAAATCCCTAAACTTCTAAAAATCATATAAATTCAACCGTAACTCGGATGGAAATAATTTATATATGAAAATGATCAGAAAAATATGAAGAATCTGTTTATGCCATGATCATGCATGTTTGAACAAGTTAACCCCACTGAATAGGATGAATCATGATTAGGTAATTTATGAAATAGCATTTTGAGTTGGAATTCAACCTTGTTTGAATTCCACTCCAACTAACTTGGATTATTATTGCATTAGGTGAATTCAGTACCTTAACATGATCATGCATCATATATATGCATTGCATTGATTGTGCTCTCTCTTGTTTGCGGTAATTGTCCCTCCGGTGAGCGATGTACCGACGATGAGTTCGATGACACCGATGAAGAACTATATTATCTTGAAGTGCCTGCAAGCAAAACCCCTTGTTCATTCCGATATAATCCCACTCTCTCGCTCCTGCTCTATTTTATTGCATTAGGACAACCACGACTCATGTGTTACTTGCTCATGTAGCTGAACCCCTTGATCCTTTGCATGACTGTCATTCCACAAGAATTAGATGAAACCCACTAGCATGAGTAGGAATTGTTTGAGCCATGTTGTGCCTACTCATTTATGCGTGTTTGTCATGCCTGCTACATCGCTTAGAGTTGAGTCGGGTCCGATTCATCGGGAATGAATTGGAGTTGTTATGAACATGTCCTATTGTGTGTGAGCTAAGTGTGTGAACACGATTTGGTAAAGGTAGCGGTGAGAGGCCATGTAGGAGTACATGGTGGGTTGTCTCATTGCAGCCGCCCTCGTGAACTGAGTTCGTGTTTGTGATCCATGATACAGCTACTACCACGCATTGGGCCCGAAACCAATGGACCCTCTCGGCTTCTTGACCACCCTTGTCCTCATCAAGGGAGTTGCAAGTAGTTTCGTGTTTGTAGCATGTTTGGGGGCACGCAACGCTGACCTTAGGGGTGGGTTGTGTTGCGGTAGGCACCGTGGCCCGGTGTACCGAGTGCCCGTTTGGTATCTCGGGAACCCTGCACACATTGTTCGGGGCTGTATGGGAAACCTCGGCCGGACTCCCTGCGGATGGAACCCGAATAGGCGATAAACCTGGACTAGGGACTTGAGTGTTTAGGTAGGCCGTGGCCGACACCCACGTTGGGCTTCCGCTTGAAGGTTGCCGAGTACATGTCGTGTAAACGACGATAAGTGGTGAGAGCGTGTGAAGAAGTACACCCTGCAGGTTAAATATGATCTATTGAATAGCCGTGTCCGCGGAGAAGGACTTCGGGTTGCCTATATCAGTTCATAGACAAGTGAAAGTGGATACTCTAAAATGCGCAAGATAAGCGTGAGTGCTATGGATGGCGTTCTCGTAGGTAGACGGAGCGGATCCATAGTGGTGTATTGATATGGTGAATATGTGGACTCGTAGCGCCACCTCAAAGAGTTACTTGCGATGTAGTTCGGGATAGCCACCGAGTCAAAGCTGGCTTGCTGCGGTCAAACTCCACCACCCCTTTTGATAATGATGCATATGTAGTTAGATCTGATGTAAGTCTTGCTGAGTATAATTGTACTCACGCTTGCTTATTTTATGTTTTGCAGAGAGACGTCGGCCTCGCTAGTAGTTCCACGGGACTTCGACGCTTAGCTTGTTACCTCAGCTACGATCTTGTGCCTCGGCAGATCTGGTAGATAGTCGGGCTCCTCAGCCTTTTCCATTTATAGTTTATGCGTACTCGGACATGATTAGCTTCCGCTTGTGCTTTGACTTGTATGCTTCGAGTGTTGGGTCATGAGACCCATGTTTGTAATATCTCGCTCTTGAGCCTAATGTATTATATCTGAGTCGTAGAGTTATGTTGTGATGCCACGTCGATTTTTACATATTGAGCATATTGTGTGTATGTTTGAAATGCTTGGTATGTGTGGGATCCGACAAACTAGTTGTTTATCCTTGGCAGCCTCTCATATGGGGAAATGTAGTCTCGTGCCTCCGAGCGATAGTAGTCCGCTTCATGCCCGGTTCACCGGAGTCCTGCTAGCCCAAAGACTACTGCTTGGACACTTGGTGGCGGCATGTGTTTCACTTGCTCTTATACGTCCTTCGGGAAATGTCACGCGGTGTTATTCGAGTCCTGCCTAGCCTGCTACAGCCGGGATACCGGAGTCCTGTTAGCCCAGTGCTACAGCCGAATACATACGTTGATGACCGACATGCTCGATGTGATTCATGTATGCCTGTCCCCATGGGTTAGCGCCGCTTTGGGTTCACGACTAGCCATGTCGGCCCGGTTCTCTTTCATATGGATGCTAGCGACACTATCATATACGTGAGCCAAAAGACATAAACGGTCCCGGCCATGGTAAGGCGACACCGTGGGAATACCGTGCGTGAGGCCGCAAAGTGATATGATGTGTTACATGCTAGATCGTGTGACTTAGGATCGGGGTCCGACAGCGTTGGTATCGAGCGATTGCTCAGAGGATTACCAAGCCAAACTGGTGAAGTTGTGTCTAGAAATGCTTTAGTTATGTAAGGGAATTGATTGTGGAAGGAACGTAAGGCTCTTTTTACTCCTTATACCTCATGGCCTTCGATCGAAGTCATCCTCTTCTCTTCTACGGGTTTAAGAACTAGGCTTCTCATCTATCTATTAGGATGACGTGTTACTAATCCATAGACCTTTAAGATTGTTGGTTCTAATTCCCAGTTCAGTTCCTACTACTCCTGTATGATAACTGTTGATCCCAGAATCTTGTTATGATGTTGTTGAGTGGTTATGCCACCGTTTTCTGCAGGATGTCTCAAATCATTTTGAGCAATTACAGTCGTTATCTGTCCGAGTCATCCTGTGTCTCTAAATAGTCTGATGCATTTGCAAATCCTCTCCTTCCGTTTCCGATGCCCTTTTGGTCAGAATAAGCACACTAACCAGTCAGTTGAGGTACTTTGTTGCCTCGACATATATGTTGGAACTATTATTATGACCCTAGATGTTTAGGAAGTCACCTAGCAATTTAGCAATGCTTTTGTATCCCAAGTGTGAGGATTCTGGCCATCATTTTCGAAAGCATCCCGTGATGCCATTTAGTAGTAGGCATTCTACTCCTGGGTTTCTGAACCCGAGATTCACCCTACTTCATGTTGTTAGTATTTGCTAATGCCTTTATGATATTAGTAACCTTTGCGATAGTCCTCGAGGTCCGTGGTATTTCCTTCTTCCAAATACTACGAACCGCTTATGGCAGAAGTTCTTTTGAGCCAAAAGATCACAATAAGAGTGCTCTTGAGGAGTTCTCCATTCATAATTGTGACTCTGCCAGTTCTACTTTTCTGCATGGATTATCCGGAAGAAATGTTGAGCTTCGTTCGACATACTAATCCGTGCATCCACAACTCAGAAAATTATATGTTCCTTTGAGTTGTTCTCTTAGATGCCTTCTGACCTTTATCTATCAATTGATAGCCAAGGGTATGTGTGCATTTGTGTTCATCGATGCATTTTATTCTTGTGGTCCGTCAAGCCATTCTATTCGGAATGACTAGGAGAAACAAACTCGATACCTCATCCATTTCTAGGATTGGGTCAAAGTAGTTGTATCCCGCAGATCAAAATGCCAATTCAGCTTTTGATTCTGTTCTACCTCAAGTATTGCCATCTTATGTCAAGAATGTCATGGGAATTGCACAACCTCCTAGGAATTCTTGATGCGGTGATACTTCTCATCATCATTGTTCATTTCTCGGTTCCGTGTTGATGCAACCGAAAGCCGACAAGTGAATTGTGATGTGTGAAATCAATACCCGAGCAACTTGTTGCTTGGTAGTGAATGGACCATATTCTCATTCTTAGCATGTTGGTTATTAAACCATCATCCTAAGATTGATCGTGCTACCTAGTCCTTATTTCGGTGCACACTTCGATTGATGAGTTAGGATTGTGTCAAGTCCTCACTCATTTGATCATATCGTCTTGCCCGAAAAGCAAGATTGTTCTCGAGCTTAGTAACATACCGTGGTTCGTGACTTTCCAAATATCTTCTTGAAAGTGTTACCGGGTTGTTTTCCGACTGTTATGTTGAGCTCGTGATCAAATTGGTTTCTTGTGAACCACCCTTTCTCCAAGAATCGTGTTGGATATCCCTAAGCTAGTTGGTTAAGCTAGACAACAACTTGGAGAGTTGGAAGATAAAAGCTTGCCTAACTTAGTTCGTTCCGAAGGGATATTCTTGTGTAGTGTGTGTTGAAGAAGGATGATATCTTCATCGATTGGTCCTCGTGGTCATTGTTGGACCTATTGTCTTATCAACTCTTTGATTCGAGTATGGGCCATTGTCGAGTCAAATCAGAACCAACGATATTCGTGATGTTGTCTTACCCGTGGTTAAACCCTCGAGCATACCCATTACATCTTTGGTCTGACCAATGCTAACACCGTGTTCACATGATGGTAGAAGTCCATGATATGGAAATTCGATGAGTTGTGTTGAGCCCATCAAGAGCATCTTGTCTCCCCATGAGTCATGTTGAACATCAACCTAGTGTTGGAAACTTGTGTAAGTATTTCTTCGTGTTTCGTTCATGAAGCATATGTTTGGATGAAAGTAGTGATTTTCTCTAGTTCATGTGCATTTGGCGTAAGTTGCCGCCATGAATTTGAGAAAGGTTTGTTTTGCTTCCTCTGGAATCACTCCAAGTCAGTCATGCATGTGCGAAGTATTCTATGGTTTGATAGACTGATCATCTTCATTCCATATGTATTCCTAGCACACCAAGCCACTAACTGATTTGCATAAGGAGAAGAAGTTTCTTCATAAGAGCTAATCATATGACTTATGTTAAACTCCGATATCCTCGTTGATGGTTCCCAACCTGAACTCGGTAGTGTTTTATTATAAGACTACCATGTGGTCACACTTGTGCAGGACAACGTGTTCACTGTTTGTAGCAAAACCAGCTCATGTTTTGGAGCTTGCTATCGTAGTTCATATCCCGAGAATCTCATAGCGCCATCGCGTCAAATTGTGTTGCAACCTTTCCTTTTCGGACATGCTGAGTCTGAAATATCCTAACACCAACCAGATCTGAATCTCGGCAGATATGATGGTTGAAACATTCCAACAGTTGCATTTGGTTCCCAGCTTGCACCGTCCTTGTGTTATCTCGCTATAGACGGTCTTCTTAGCAATTCTTGTCCAGGGTTATCTTCAAAGTGGACTTACCCTAGGCCCCTCCACCTCGATGATAAGCAAAATCATCCATTACGTTGTCTTCAACAAGGTAGTCCACATCATCCATTCTAGTCCGGTGTACCATTCCTTTGCCTTCCACCACCGATCGCTGCGATTGCCTTAGGCTGGTATAAAGAGTTCCAATGATCTTGTATCAAAAGTAATTCTTTTGCCACTTAAGGAATAGCTCTTTGCGCCCTTTCTCGAGGTGTCCCGTTACGGGATCTGGTAAATATTTTCTCGCCACCTTGACACCATCCACCATCTTCCTAAAGCGTGGAATTGTTGACCACTAATCAAACTTCGTTGTTGTTCTTCCATCCTCTCGATGCATTACGTGTCTCAACTCGAGATGTGACACCGTCTCGGTCCGTGAGTTGATCATGTTTACCTGATCTTCGTTAAGATCGAATCATGTAGGGTTTTCCTTTCTTTCTATTGTCATGTCGGTGAAGATCTCAAAAGCAAAGACGTCAAGACCAAGGTGATGGAATGAACCAACCTCTTCGAGAAGGCAATTGGATCATGAAGATTGTGATAGTTGTGACTCCCTTCTCCCTCTTACCTCCGTCCCTTGAATCTCGGGCGAGATTCTTGTTTAGTGGGGTGAGTTGTCACAGCCCTAGAATTGCTTGACATTAGTTGCATTAAGGCATTCATGTCATCATGTTAATTTCCATGAAAATTGAAATGGGGATTGTTGAAACCCTAGCACCAATTGAATTCTAATAGGTTCAAATAAAATCATTTTCAATAATCCCAAAATGCCCTGTGAAAATGTTCATGATTAATGGATAAAGGTGAAAGCCTCTTCCAAAATGATGGACATATCTTATAGGTCATTCTGGATTTTTGAATTAAATCTTAAACTATTTGACTTTGGGCATTTAAACACTATAAATAATTTAAATGCTCAAATAATGTTGGAAGTATTGTGGGCCATAGAAATAATTCAGAAAGTGCCCGTGAATATTTTCAGGATTTATAAAATTGATTTGGGTTTTAAAACTGGATCAAAACAAAGCGCAAAATAGAAAACAGAAATAATAAAGAGAGAGAGAGGCCCAGGCCACTTACAGCCCACCTGTCTAGCCCACCCACCGCCCAGCCTCTCTTCTCCCCCTCCCCGCTGGCCCACTCCAGCCCAGCCCACCACCGCCTCCTGTCGCCTTCCTCCTCTGCCAGAGGAGGGGCCAGGGCGCGTGCTTGGCAGCACGCAGCAGCAGCTGCCTGCCTGCGTCCCCGACGCGCTGGACGAGTCCCCCGAACGCCACGGAGATGCCCCGAAGCCCCTCGCTCTTCCCCCTCACTCTCTGCTCTCTCCCTCGTCCTCTGCTCCCTCTCCGAGCACACCCGAGCGAAGCTCGTCGCCACCGCTCGCCGTAGCCACGGCCACCGGCCCTCCCTCGCCTCGCCGACATGTCCATGGCCTCCGCCGTGATGCCCCCGTCCTCCTCACCGAGTCTCCCGACGCCGGAGCACCCCGAGGCGCCGCCCCCACCATTTCCCCCTTCTCGGACCCGCCGGTCGCCGTCGCCCAATTTGCCGGCTCCGGTGCCCACCCGAGCTCACCGACGGCCTCATCGCACTCACGGTGAGCCCCGAATCGATTCCCCCCCTCTTCCCCGACTCATTCTCCCCCTCTAGCTACCACTCTCACCATGACCGAAACCCGCCGCCGCCACTGCACGTCGCCGTCGTGGCCACAGCCACGATGGCTCGATTCCGAGCACGCCATCGTCTTCACCGTACTCGTAGGAGTCCGTAGCACCCACCCTTTCGGCCTGCCGTGCCCCCTAGCGCCAACTCCGACCTCGCCCGAGCTCCGGCGGCCGCCAAGGTCGTCGCCGGCGACGTTTCCGGCGACCCCGAAGCCAACCACCACCACCACTCGATGCGGCTCACTTCCCGCGTCACGTAGCACCCCTCCGCCTCGCTTTTGGTCACCGGAGGAGGAAACCCGCTCCCCTCCGCCTCGGCTCCGCCCGGCGGCGAGCAGCGGGTCAACTCCGCGAGTTGACCGGGTTTGGCCTAGTTGACTTCCCCGGAGCCACTGACATGCGGGCCCCGCCCGACTAACTACCCTAGTTAGGTTTAAACTAATCTAACTAACCCAGGTTAGTGCTAATTAACTAGGTTAGTTTAGTTAGTCACTGACGTGTGGCCCCCACACGTCAGGTTTGACCTGGGCGCCCTGTTGACCACCGACGTCACATTGACGTCGGTCGACTAATATATATATTTTCTAGATTTAATTTAATTCAGTAAATTCCAGAAAATCCCCTAAACTTCTAAAAATCATATAAATTCAACCGTAACTCGGATGGAAATAATTTATATATGAAAAATGATCAGAAAAATATGAAGAATCTGTTTATGCCATGATCATGCATGTTTGAACAAGTTAACTCCACTGAATAGGATGAATCATGATTAGGGTAATTTATGAAATAGCATTTTGAGTTGGAATTCAACCTTGTTTGAATTCCACTCCAACTAACTTGGATTATTATTGCATTAGGTGAATTCAGTACCTTAACATGATCATGCATCATATATATGCATTGCATTGATTGTGCTCTCTCTTGTTTGCGGTAATTGTCCCTCCCGGTGAGCGATGTACCGACGATGAGTTCGATGACACCGATGAAGAACTATATTATCTTCAGAAGTGCCAGGCAAGCAAAACCCCCTTGTTCATTCCGATATAATCCCACTCTCTCGCTCCTGCTCTATTTTATTGCATTAGGACAACCACGACTCATGTGTTACTTGCTGCGGTAGCTGAACCCCTTGATCCTTTGCATGACCTGTCATTCCACAGTAATTAGATGAAACCCACTAGCATGAGTAGGAATTGTTTGAGCCATGTTGTGCCTACTCATTTATGCGTGTTTGTCATGCCTGCTACTGCTTAGAGTTGAGTCGGGTCTGATTCATCGGGAATGAATTGGAGTTGTTATGAACATGTCCTATTGTGTGTGAGCTAAGTGTGTGAACACGATTTGGTAAAGGTAGCGGTGAGAGGCCATGTAGGAGTACATGGTGGGTTGTCTCATTGCAGCCGTCCTCAGGAACTGAGTTCTGTGTTTGTGATCCATGATACAGCTACTACCACGCATTGGGCCCGAAACCAATGGACCCTCTCGGCTTCTTGACCACCCTTGTCCTCGGTCCGGAGTTGCAAGTAGTTTCGGTGTTTGTAGCATCTTTGGGGCCGCACATAGCGCTGACCTTAGGGGTGGGTTGTGTTGCGGTAGGCACCGTGGTTGTGTACCGAGTGCCCGTTTGGTATCTCGGGAACCCCGCACACATCGTTCGGGGCTGTATGGGAAACCTCGGCGGACTCCTGCGGATGGAACCCGAATAGGCGATAAACTGGACTAGGGACTTGAGTGTTTAGGTAGGCCGTGGCCGACACCCACGTTGGGCTTCCGCTGAAGGTTGCGAGTACATGTCGGTAAACGGCGGTAAGTGGTGAGAGCGCGTGAAGAAGTACACCCTGCAGGGTTAAATATGATCTATTGAATAGCCGTGTCCGCGGAGAAGGACTTACGGGTTGCCTATATCAGTTCATAGACAAGTGAAAGTGGATACTCTAAAATGCGCAAGATAGCGTGAGTGCTATGGATGGCGTTCTCGTAGGTAGACGGGAGCGGATCCATAGTGGTGTATTGATATGGTGAATATGTGGACTCGTGTGCGCCACCTCAAAGAGTTACTTGCAATGTAGTTCGGGATAGCCACCGAGTCAAAGCTGGCTTGCTGCGGTCAAACTCCACCACCCCTTTTGATAATGATGCATATGTAGTTAGATCTGATGTAAGTCTTGCTGAGTACAATTGTACTCACGTTTGCTTATTTTATGTTTTGCGAGAGACGTCGGCCTCGCTAGTAGTTCCACGGGACTTGACGTTTAGCTTGTTACCTCAGCTACGATCTTGTGCCTCGGCAGATCTGGTAGATAGTCGGGCTCCTCGGCCTTTTCCATTTATAGTTATGCGTACTCAGACATGATTAGCTTCCGCTTGTGCTTTGACTTGTATGTTTCGAGTGTTGGGTCATGAGACCCATGTTTGTAATATCTCGCTCTTGAGCCTAATGTATTATATCTGAGTCGTAGAGTTATGTTGTGATGCCACGTCGTATTTACACATATTGAGCATATTGTGTGTATGTTTGAAATGCTTGGTATGTGTGGGATCCGACAAACTAGTTGTTTATCCTTGGCAGCCTCTCATATGGGAAATGTAGTCTCGTGCCTCCGAGCGATAGTAGTCCGCTTCTGCCCGGTTCACCGAGTCCTGCTAGCCCAGACTACTGCTTGGACACTTGGTCGGCGGCATGTGTTTCGCCGTGCCTATGTCTGTCCCTTCGGGAAATGTCACGCGGTGTTATTCGAGTCCTGCCTAGCCTGCTACAGCCGGGATACGGAGTCCTGTTAGCCAGTGCTACAGCCCGAATACATACGTTGATGACCGACATGCTCGATGTGATTCATGTATGCCTGTCCCCATGGGTTAGCGCCGCTTTGGGTTCACGACTAGCCATGTCGGCCCGGTTCTCTTTCATATGGATGCTAGCGACACTATCATATCGTGAGCCAAAAGGCATAAGCGGTCCCGCCATGGTAAGGCGACACCCGTGGGAATACCGTGCGTGAGGCCGCAAAGTGATATGATGTGTTACATGCTAGATCTGTGTGACTTAGGATCGGGGTCCTGACACGGGGTCCGGAAGTTCCGGGGAAGGCCGGAAGGTCCGGGGGCCGGAAGTTCCAGGCTGGGCCGGAAGTTCCGGTGGTCGTGATTCTGCCAAGAACAGAGACTTTGGGATCGTGGATTTGGGCGGAAAAACTTGGGGAAAAACCCAAATCCGAAGGGGAAAAAGAAGAAATTAGAGGGGAAGAAGGGTAGGGAAGCTAGATCCACTCGAAGCAAAGTAGATCCATGGATCAAATCCAACAAAACTTCATCACACCAACAAATCACAAAAAAATTTGGGGCTATTTTTGGTGGGGATTTAGGACGACAACAAAATCAAGCTAGAAAACACGAGGTAGGGGCTCCAAAAACGCGATCAACGTGGCTCATGATACCAAGATGATGTAGGGCGGAACCCTATGGGGCCGATCTTTCACGTTTGGAGTGGATCCTACGGGGAAACACGAAGAACGCGCGGAAGAACACAAGGGAAATCACGGGGAGGAACGAGAGAAACACTCAACCGACAAGTGATTGATCACACAAGGGCTAGATCACCGAAAGCACAAGGTAACACATGATCCAAAATCAACAAAGGGAAGATACAAGAGTAACCGTTCTTCTCCGTGAGGAGGCCTTGATTATCTTCTCCGGATGGAGCCCTTGAATCCGAATGGATCTTCTCCGAAGAGGCACGGTCCCTCACGTGGAGTAGATTCGGTACGGATGAGCTATGCTCTATCTCAAGATGAGCTATCACAACGCTAACCCTAAACCGTAGGTAGGAGAAGAGTATATATAGTTTATGGGGCAAAAGGTACATGGGCCTCGGCCCAAGTGGCTGCGCGCAGGCAGGGCCGGAAGTTCCGGGCAACGGAGGGTCCGGGCAGGGTCCGTCTTAACCAGAGAGTTGGCACGAGTGGAGCTGGGCTGGCGTCCAGGTGCCGGAAGGTCCGGGACGGGTTCCGGCCAGGTTCCGGGCAGGTTCCGGGCTAACCAGAGAGTTGGCACGCCCGGGCTGGTCGATGTCGGCGGAGGCGGAAAGCTCTGGGTAGGCCGGACGTTCCAGGGGCCGAAAGTTCCGGGCTGTGGCCGGAGGTTCCGGGCTGTCCAGAGAGTTGACGCCTGTCGTTTCTTCTTCATATCCTGGCTCCTTGGCTTGAACGTTGTACCTGATCACGCATAGCGTCTCGGACTTAAGTAGCCATGTCTCACTGGAAGAAAAGGGGAACTCAAGTAGGAGCGATGTCACCTCGGATTGAATAGCACGAGCTCTTGCTCTTGTCATGGGTCCACTTGGAGCTTGGATAGTCGATGGAAGGTCCATGGGGATGACCGAAGGATGCTCCGCATCAGGAGTCCACTCCTCTTGAGAATAACCCGCCTAACATGGAAGATAAGGGCAGCCCTAGTTGATACATGAGCTATTCAAGCATACAAAACATAATGTTTATTTGAAGGTTTAGAGTTTGGCACATCTGAATTTACTTGGAGCAATGGTAGATACCGCATATAGGAAGGTATGGTGGACTCATATGGAATAACTTTGGGGTTTAAGGGATTGGATGCACAAGCAGTATTCCTGCTTAGTACAAGTGAAGGCTAGCAAAAGACTGGGAAGCGACCAACTAGAGAGCGACAACAGTCATGAACACGCATTAAAATTAATAAACATTGGATGCAAGCATGAGTAGGATATAATCCACCATGAACATAAATATCGTGAAGGCTATGTTGATTTTGTTTCAACTACATGTGTGAACATGTGCCAAGTCAAGTCACTTAAATCATTCAAAGGAGGATACCACCCCATCATACCACATCACAACCATTTTAATAGCATGTTGGCACGCAAGGTAAACCATTATAACTCATAGCTAATCAAGCATGACACGAGCAACTATGATCTCTAATTGTCATTGCAAACATGTTTATTCATAATAGGCTGAATCAGGAACGATGAACTAATCATATTTACAAAAACAAGAGAGGTCGAGTTCATACCAGCTTCTCTCATCTCAGTCAATCCATCATATATCATCATAATTTCCTTTCACTTGCACGACCGAACGATGTGAATAATAATAAGAGTGCACGTGCATTGGACTAAGCTGGAATCTGCGAGCATTCAATAAACAGGAGAAGACAAGGCAATATGGGCTCTTGGTTAAATCAACAATAATGCATATAAGAGCCACTTCAACAATTTAAACATGGTCTTCTCCTATCGACCCCAAAGAAAAGAAAAGAAATAAAAACTATTTACACGGGAAAGCTCCCAACAAGCAAAAGAAGAACGGGAAATATTTTTGGGTTTTGTTTTTAATTATTACTACTACAGTAAGAAAAGTAAACTAGCTAAAAGCTGCACTAATTTTTTTGGTTTTTCTTAAGGTTTAACAAACACACAAGAAGAAAGCAAGAAAAAGAAAATAAACTAGCATGGATATTACAGTGAAAAAGTATGAGCACCGACATCTAGCAATGAGTGTGTGTGAACATAAATGTAATGTCAGTGAGAAATACATACTCCCCCAAGCTTAGGCTTTTGGCCTAAGTTGGTTCATTGCCAGGGGTGGCCTGGTGGATATCTGTAGTTGTAGCTGGGGTCATACTGAGATGCAGCGGTTATCGCCTCCTGAGCTGCAGCGTGGCGGCGAGATGCCTCTGCCCTCCTCTCGTACTCATCTGCCTCCTCTCTGGTAATAAAATGTCTTCCTTTTGCCTGATAATCAAAGGAGGCAGGAGCAGGGAGAGTAATACAAACAACAAGACGTCTGTCAAAGATTAAGTGATAACGGAGAGGTGATTCATTCCTCTCGACAAACTGGTGGTAGACCATAGAGTTATAGTCTTAATAAGTAGGAGGCAACTCAATGTCATCCTCACAAACGTCCACACCAAGAAAATCAGCTAAGCGGGTTGCATAAATTCCACCAAAGAAATCTCGATTAAATCTATTATTATGCAACCTACGTGAAACAATGGCTCCCAAATTATAAGATTTGTCTCCTAACACATCACTCCTAAGAACATTAAGGCCAGGGACACACATATGACATGCTTCATCTTTACCATTTATGCACCTACCTATGAAGAGAGCAAAATAATGTATAGCAGGAAAGTGAATGCTCCCTATGGTAGCTTGTGCTATATCTCTAGATTCCCCCACGGTTATACCAGCAAGAAAGTTTCTAAATTCAGATTTACGGGGTTCACTAACACTACCCCATTGTGGAAGTTTGCAAGCAGAAGTAAAATCCTCTAAGTCCATGGTATAAGATTTTTCATAAAGATCAAACAGGATAGTTGGAGAATTACGTGAAGATGAAAATTCAAACCTCCCCACAAATGTACTAGTGAGATAGTGGTATTGGCTGCACTTCTCTACCTCGAAGCTTACAAGATCAGCGTTACGCAAATATGCGTTAAATTCTTCCTTGATTCCCGCTCGATCCATAAAATTTTCTGAAGGCCATTCACAGGGCCGCACTGGAGCGTCCCTTGGTGGCTCCTCATCAGCATCACGCATTGCAAGCCTGGGTCCTTGCTTCCTTGAAGAACCACCTTGGAACATTTTCCTAAGCATATTTCTTCCTCTGAAAAATTTCTGAAATTTTTAGTAACTTCAAACAAAAGTGAACCAAGCTCAACAAAATTGATATCAACTACTCCTACAAGTGCCTAGAGACTATACCATGCATTAGAACTACTTGGAACCATATAAATTTGACATGCAAGCTCAAGAACATGGTCACCTAGGAAGCACAAATTTGCAATGAATAAAGCACTAGAGCAAAAACTAATTGGACCAATGGAGGAGTCACATACCAAGGAACAATCTCCCCAAGCAGTTTTGTGAGAGGTGCTTTGAGCAAGGAGATCAAAAATCACAGCAAAATGAGCTAGAACTCGTGCTTGAGCTGGATATTGGTGTTTGTGGGAGGAAGAAGGAGTGTATGGGTGCAGGAATAAGTGGAGGAGGGCCACCGTGGGCCCACGAGGCAGGGGCGCATACAGGGGGTAGGGCGCCCTCCACCTCGTGGCAGTGCTTGCCCCCTGCTGTGTTCTCAGTGCCAGAAATTCTCAAATATTTCAGAAAAAATCACATTCCATTTTCAGGGCATTTGGAGAACTTTTATTTTCGGGGTATTTTTATATTGCACAGATAAATCAGAAAATCGACAGAAAATACTATTTTTTACTTTATTTCAACTAAATAACAGAAAATAGAGAGAGGGTACAGAAGGTTGTGCCTTCTAGTTTCATCCAGCTCATGCTCATCAAAAGGAATCCACTAACAAGGTTGATCAGGTCTTGTTAACAAACTCATTTCGAAGAACATGGAACCGGAGAAATTTTGAATAACACTATGTTACCTCAATGGGGATATGCACATCCCCAATAATAAGAATATCATATTTCTTCTTGACAGTAGGAAGAGGAAATTCAAAACCTCCAAATATAATCGATGGAATTTTTCCAATAGAGTTGATACTATGAACTTGAGGTTGTTTCCTCGGAAAGTGTACCGTATGCTCATTACCATTAACATGAAAAGTGACATTGCCTTTGTTGCAATCAATAACAGCCCTGCGAATTCAAAAGGGTCTTCCAAGAATAATAGACATACTATCGTCCTCGGAATATCAAGAATAACAAAGTCCGTTAAAATAGTAGCATTTGCAACCACAACAGGCACGTCCTCACAAATACCGACAGGTATAGCAGTTGATTTATCAGCCATTTGCAAAGATATTTCAGTAGGTGTCAACTTATTCAAATCAAGTCTACGATATAAAGAGAGAGGCATAACACTAACACCGGCTCCAAGATCACATAAAGCAGTTTAACATAGTTTCTTTTAATGGAGCATGGTATAGTGGGTACTCCTGGATCTCCAAGTTTCTTTGGTATTCCACCCTTAAAAGTATAATTAACAAGCATGGTGGAAATCTCAGCTTCCGGTATCTTTCTCTTATTTGTAACAATATCCTTCATATACTTAGCATAAGGATTCATTTTGAGCATATCAGTTAATCGCATACGCAAAAAGATAGGTCTAATCATTTCAGCAAAGTGCTCAAAATCCTCATCATCCTTTTTCTTGGATGGTTTGGGAGGAAAAGGCATAGGTTTCTGAACCCAAGGTTCTCTTTCTTTACCATGTTTCCTAGCAACAAAGTCTCTCTTATCATAACGTTGATTCTTTGATTGTGGGTTATCAAGATCAAAAGCAGGTTCAATTTCTACATCATTATCATTACTAGGTTGAGCATCATCATGAACATCTTCATTAACATTTTCACTAGGTTCATGTTCATTACAGATTGTGTTTCAAAGATCGTAAATAGAGATATCATTTGGATTCTCAGGTGGTTCAGCAACAG
Source organism: Aegilops longissima (assembly GCA_021605205.1). Classification (NCBI taxonomy): domain Eukaryota; kingdom Viridiplantae; phylum Streptophyta; class Magnoliopsida; order Poales; family Poaceae; genus Aegilops; species Aegilops longissima. The sequence goes on from CM038679.1 coordinate 246,086,604, forward strand.
GTTCACTAGAAGCATGCAAAGTCCTATCATTTTTCTTTTTCTTCTTTTTAGAAGGACTAGGTGCATCAATATTATTTCTCTAAGAATCTTGCTCAATTCTCTTAGGGTGGCCTTCAGGATACAAAGGTTCCTGAGTCATTCTACCAGTTCTAGTAGCCACTCTAACAGCATAATCATTTTTCTTACTATTCAGTTCAATGAGCAAATCATTTTGAGCCTTAAGTACTTGTTCTACTTGAGTGGTAACCATAGAAGCATGTTTAGTAATGAGTTTAAGTTCACATCTAACATTAGCCATGTAATCACCCAAGTGTTCAATCATATAAGCATTTTGTTTTAATTGTCTACCAAAATAAGCATTTTGTTTTAATTGTCTACCAAAATAAGCATTGAAATCTTCTTGCTTAACCATAAAGTTATCAAAATCATCCAAGCATTGGCTAGCAATTTTAGTAGGAGGGATTTCAGCTCTATCATATCTATAGAGAGAATTTACCTTTACTACCTGTGTTGGGTTATCAAGACCATGAGGTTCTTCAATAGGTAATGGATTAAGATCAGATGTTTCTTCAACAGGCGGTAAATTAAGACCATGTATCTCTTCAATAGGAGGTAAATTCTTAACATCTTCAGCTTTAATACCTTTTTCTTTCATAGATTTCTTTGCCTCTTGCATATCTTTAGGACTGCGAAATAGAACACCTCTCTTCTTCGGAGTTGGTTTAGGAATAAGCTCGAGAATTGGCCTGTGAAGTGTCCAATTATTTTCATTTGTCAACATATTATTCAATAGAATTTCAGCTTCATCCGGTGTTCTTTCCCTGAAAACAGAACCAGCACAACTATCCAGGTAATCTCTGGAAGCATCGTTTAGTCCATTATAAAAGATATCAAGTATTTCATTTTTCTTAAGAGGATGATCAGGCAAAGCATTAAGTAGCTTGAGAAGCCTCCCCCAAGCTTGTGGGAGAATCTCTTCTTCAATTTGCACAAAGTTGTATATTTCCCTCAAAGCAGCTTGTTTCTTATGAGCAGGGAAATATTTAGTAGAAAAGTAATAAATCATATCCTGGGGACTATGCACACAACCAGGATCAAGGGAATTAAACCATATCTTAGCATCACCCTTTAATGAGAATGGAAATATTTTAAGGATATAAAAGTAGCGAGATCTCTCATCATTAGTGACCAGGGTGGCTATATCATTTAATTTAGTAAGATGTGCCACAACAGTTTCAGATTCATAGCCATAAAAAGGATCAGATTCAACCAAAGTAATTATATCAGGATCAACAGAGAATTCATAATCCTTATCGGTAACACAGATTGGTGAAGTAGCAAAAGCAGGGCCAGGTCTCATTCTATCATTAAGAGATTGCTGATTCCATTTAGCTAATAATCTCTTGAGCTCATATCTATCTTTGCAAGCTAAAATAGCTAAAGAAGCTTCTTTATCAAAAACATAACCTTCAGGAATAACAGGCAAGTCTTCATCATCACTTTCATCAATATAATCAGTTTCAGTAATTTCTTTGTCTCTAGCCCTAGCAATTTGTTCATCAAGAAATTCACTAAGTGGCACAGTAGTATCAAGCATAGAAGTAGTTTCATCATAAGTATCATGCATAGCAGAAGTGGCATCATCAATAACATGCGACATATCGTAAGCGAATAGTAGAAACAGGTTTAGGTGTCGCAAGCTTACTCAAAATGAAGGTGAATCAAGTGCAGAGCTAGATGGCAGTTCCTTACCTCCCCTCGTAGTTGAGGGATAAATTGTTGTCTTAGCGTCTTTCAAGTTCTTCATAGTGACCAGCAGATATAAATCCCAAGTGACTCAAAGAATAGAGCTATGCTCCCCGGCAACGGCGCCAGAAAATAGTCTTGATAACCCACAAGTATAAGGGATCGCAACAGTTTTCAAGGGTAGAGTATTCAACCCAAATTTATTGATTCGACAGAAGGGGAGCCAAAGAATATTCTCAAGTATTAGCAGTTGAGTTGTCAATTCAACCACACCTGGATAACTTAGTATCTGCAGCAAGGTATTTAGTAGCAAAGTAATATGATAGTAGTGGTAACGGTAACAAAAGTAACGGTAGCAAAAGTAATATTGTTGGTGTTTTGTAGTGATTGTAACAGTAGCAACGGAAAAGTAAATAAGCGAAGAACAATATGTGAAAAGCTCGTAGGCATTGGATCGATGATGGAGAATTATGCCGGATGCGGTTCATCATGTAATAATCATAACATAGGGTGACACAGAACTAGCTCCAATTCATCAATGTAATGTAGGCATTTATTCCGAATATAGTCATACGTGCTTATGGAAAAGAACTTGCACGCCATCTTTAGTCCTACCCTCCCCTGGCAGCGGGGTCCTAATGGAAACTAAGGGGTATTAAGGCCTCCTTTTAATAGAGAACCGGAACAAAGCATTAGCACATAGTGAATACATGAACTCCTCAAACTATGTTCATCACCGGGAGTGGTCCCGATTATGTTCACTTCGGGGTTGCCGGATCATAACACATAGTAGGTGACTATAGACTTGCAAGATAGGATCAAGAACACACATATATTCATGAAAACAGAATAGGTTCAGATCTGAAATCATGGCACTCAGGCCCTAGTGACAAGCATTAAGCATAGCAAAGTCATAGCAACATCAATCTCAGAACATAGTGGATACTAGGGATCAAACCCTAACAAAACTGACTCGATTACATGATAGATCTCATCCAACCCATCACCGTCCAGCAAGCCTATGACGGAATTACTCACGCACGACGGTGAGCATCATGAAATTGGTGATGGAGGATGGTTGATGACGACGATGGCGACGAATCCCTCTCTCCGGAGCCCCAAACGGACTCCACATCAGCCCTCCCGAGAGGTTTTAGGGCTTGGCGCCGGCTCCGTATTGTAAAACGCGATGAATTCGTCTCTCTGAATTTTTTCTCCCTGAAAGCAAATATATAGAGTTGGAGTTGAGGTCGGAGGAGCTCCAGGGGGCCCACGAGGTAGGGGGCACGCCCTAGGGGGGAGGGCGCGCCCCACCCTCATGGACAGGGTGTGGCCCCCCTGGTCTTCATCTTTTGAAAGGATTTTTTATTATTTCCAAATAGACATTCCGTGGAGTTTCAGGTCATTCCGAGAACTTTTGTTTCTGCACATAAATAACACCATGGAATGTGTGCTGAAAACAGCGTCAGTCGGGTTAGTTCCATTCAAATCATTCAAGTTAGAGTCGAAAACAAGGGCAAAAGTGTTTGGAAAAGTAGATACGACGGAGACGTATCAATAAGGCATCCCCGCTCCCCCATGGATGGGTTGGGAAAGCTCTGTGCTTGCTCCCCGCCGTTGTAAGTGGCTAGTCCGGCTCGGACGGGGACCATATACGCTGGAGGGAGAAACCCCTGGGTCTGTAACTCTACTAATTGGCTGTGGGGGACGGAACACTTCTTCCAATTGCCTTGCTTGGGGCTACGGGAGCAAGAGGAGGAGCTGCGCTGGCCGGCCATGATGGGATGGACTTTTCCGGGCACGCTCCGATGGATACTCGCTATGGGAGGATTGTGTGATCTGGATCTGAGGATCCCCGACTCTTTAAATAGACGATTTACTCACATGGTTAGGGTGGCAAGTGTAAAATGCCCCGACTTCTTGCATTCGCTCGACACCTGGAGGATAGCCATTATTAGGCGCAAAAGCCAAGGAGTGCAACATTCATGGGAAGCCGGACACTACTCGACAGGTACTCAGAATTTGGAGAAGAACCCGCCTTGCAATGCCGAAGACAATCTCCGCACCGGACTCATCGTCATTGAAGCTTGGTTCAGGGGCTACTGAGGGAGTCCTGGATTAGGGGGTCCTCGGACAGCTGGACTATATACTTTGGCCGGACTGTTGGACTATGAAGATACAAGATTGAAGACTTCGTCCCGTGTCCGGGTGGGACTCTCCTTTGCGTGGAAGGCAAGCTTGGCAATTGGGATATGTAGATCTCCTCCCTTGTAACCGACTCTGTGTAACCCTAGCCCCTTCCGGTGTCTATATAAACCGGAGGGTTTAGTCCATAGGACAGCAACAATCATAATCGTAGGTTAGCTTCTAGGGTTTAGCCTCTACAATCTCGTGGTAGATCAACTCTTGTAATACTCATATCATCAAGATCAATCAAGCAGGAAGTAGGGTATTACCTCCATCGAGAGGGCCCGAACCTGGGTAAACATTGTGTCCCCCGCCTCCTGTTACCATCCGCCTTAGACGCAAAGTTCGGGACCCCTTACCCGAGATCCACCGATTTTGACACCGACAATAAGTACTTTTTGCATGTCCTGTTATTTCATTCAATAACATGTGTCAACTTTGAATATGTAATGTCGTTATGTTGTATGCAGGTTATTGATGCTTATCTAGAACACTTGGCGTTGCGCGTTCTTCATGATCGCCACCTCTGTCCAGCATGGAGGTCCAAATATCTTGTAGATCGTGCTTTGGCACGGGACAATCCGGTGCCGTCGAGGTACAACATGGATAGTGCAATTGCAAAAGCTGGAGCAGTTGCTAGAGTTCTTGAAGAGTATACTGTGCGTGATAAGGTACGTTAAGTTATAACTTGATCAATGCATGACATTTAAAGAGGCATTTCATGTTAATACACAAGGTTTTCTTACACTGTAGACGTATGTCCCATTGAATATCGGCAATACACATTGGATGACCGTGGTAATGCACATGCGGAAGAAAGAATTCCAAGTTATGGATTCACTCTATCCTCTTGACATGTCAATCGAGACTGTTGAAGCACTGGTACTCACCAACATTGCTAATATTGTTCATGCAAATTGTTTTATGGTTCTCAATTAACATTTCCCTTTTTACAGCGGCTCGCTATAGGACAGGAGGATATGCTAGAGGCAAACCGTATTACAGCCGGGAAATATCCAGACGTGACAAATTGGCCTATCAAAGAATACAACATGCCACAACAAGAAGACGGGTGAGTTAATGATACATCATTATGTAATAACAACACACATGTGCATATGGAGTGTGACTAATGTTTGCATGTATATTTGGAACTCTTGTGGCCTTTTTGTGATTGAATGCATGGAGCATTGGGACGGGGACCGAATGACGGGCCAATTTTCGCAGGTTTGTAGTTATTTATGTTTGTACTCTAGGTAGTATGTTTGTATAACTACTGGAATTTATTTCACCTTCATGTCAACATTTACAGGCCTCGGTGAACGCAAGGAGAGGACGTTTCATCGCCGAGTTCATTTTATCACCTACGAACACAATGGAATGTGTGAAAAACAAAATTCGAGACATTGCAAAGAGAGGACGTGCGTGAACACTTCATAGATGATGGAAGATTCAAGTTTGAGTGCTTCGATTTTACTCCTTTAGTAGATTTCGGGACCATGAATAAATTTTCTTTTAGACAATTTATGTAATAAGGAGGTTACCTCCAATATTGTGTGGATCTTTTATTGCTTATGCATACATGCGTACGTGTAATGCTGTGGCACAATTTGATTGTAAGAATACATTTTATTTACTTCACTTAATTGTTGATCTTGCTAAATATTTTTCTTAAATGCACATGTTCTTTTCTTTGAAAATTGGTACTTTTTTTGCGAATACGCAGAGGATGCCTATCTTTTCATTGGATGATGTTATGCACGCCCAGGAGCATAACAAATAAATTGGTACTTTTCTTGTACATTGTTTTCCTACTAGTCTCAAAATGACCATCGTATGAAATATTATTCTTTTTTTCTTTTTTTCTGAAGTACAACTCCCTCTGTATTGATTGCTGATAACACTTACATCTTTAGGTAAAAGATAAGAATCTCATTAGGAGCAATTTCAATCCACTCACTTCAAAAGTTTGATCTAGCTACGCTAGCTAATTCATGAGCAACAACATTTGCTTCTCCAGGACATAATTGAAACCCAGTTGAACTAAACTCACATGCCTAGTGGTAACAACCATCAATGGTGGTTGTTGCATTGCCCGCGTACTCACCGTCCTTGTTCATAATCTCCATTAGTTCCAGGCTATCAGAATTAATGAGTAGCCTGTTACACCCTGCCGAGGAAGAGAGTTGTAAACATAATTTAAGAGGCAATGCCTCTCTACAAACCCATTAGGTGGTTTTCTCCATCAGTTCTTCTTTACTACTGACTTGTGGTCACATGCAATAACATTTTTTTTCAACATGTTACCTACTTGTTTAATACAACATGTCTCTTATTGCTCCTTTCCAAAAGTAAAATGTTCATACACCAAGAATTGAGTTCAACCTCGCACACACATTATACATGCATACATCCAAGACAGTTTAACCAAAACACACTATCAGAACGGAAAATGCGATAGGTCAAATCCATAGGATGCCATAATGTGAAGGCGATACTGCCACTAATTTTACGTGATTTAATTTCCTACTCACCACCTCCTGTTTACTATAGCCAACGACCACTAGCTGATGGTACACAAAATTCAAGCAAGTCTTCTACTCTTCTTCTTGCACTACATTTCTGCACGTGATACAGAGGGGTTAGTTAAAGAATGATACGGTAGAAAAAACAATACATGCAAACACGTACTTCTTATTTAGTTTGCATTTCTTGCTGCATTTAGTGTGTCCTAGCATTTTGCAAGCTCCGCACCGAGTTTTGATCTCATCAAACGAAAGTGGTCTACCATTTTTGGAAAAAGGGCGGTTCTCATCATCCTTTGTTGCAGCTTTGCTTGATACTTTAATAGGATATTGAACTGCAACTAAGTTGCCTTCACCATCTTCTACATATTCAACTGCCCACTTACTGAGATTAGACGTTTTCTTGCTCAAATTTTCCTTTACCATATCATACTCATGGCTCTTAGCTATCACGGTCTTCAAACTCTCCTCTAACTGGTCCCACAATGCTGGGTGTTTGCATGCCGCATGCATAGCTTCTGACGCTAACACACTCACCTGTCTATATTTCATTCTTTCCTCTGCCCCAGTCCAACCAAATCCCAATAGATCGCTTGTGCGCCTCGTCGGCAGTCCCAACCTTGCTTCTTTCGTAAACCGAAGAAGAACTAAACACTTAGGTATTTCAGATATATTCATGTACTGTACATGGAATATGTGCTTGCAAGGTAGACCCTTCCTTATCTTTCTTGTGCAGTTGCACCTTATAGTTTTTGTGGAATTTCTGGTGTATACTCTACCCAAAAAACGACTCTTTGGGTTATTCTTCCAGGACACGATGAACCGATCATAATCGTCTCTGACCATTCTATCTACAATCTCCATGCCGCCAATTTTTCTAAGATCATCTTGTAACATATAGAAGTTTGCTGTAGTGAAGATGTGAGAAGCAGCTACCTCAAGTTCCCTGGAGCTAGTAACTGGCACCGGTACAGTCTGTGGGGCCGTGCAGTCATCTCGCTCCTTGTTCTCATGGATACGTACTACGGCGTTCTCATAGTGCAAAACCATATCCAATAGGGTCATTTCACCGTCTAGGTGGAGGTGCAGGCAGGAGTTCAAACTTTCACTCCTCTGGTTTCTTTTCATGCCAAGCCAAAACCCCTCTGTCAGATATGCTGCCGCCCACAGTCTCCTCTTCTTATACATCTGCCTCATCCAAGTTACTATTTTTTCTGACTGCCATCTTTTTGCAAACACGTGCCATCTCTCCTCAAATGTGGCTGTGGATGTTGCATAGTACAAAAGAGTCCGGAACTCATTCAACGACTTGTGACTGAGGTGAACCTTCATTTTTTTCTATGTGCCATGTACATATACGGTGCCAAACATCTGGCAGCAGTTCACGAATTGCCTTGATCATCGCAGCATCGGCGTCCATGATTAGACTCTTCGGCATCTTCTGACACATTGCCCTAAAAAATGTTTGCAGCAGCCACACATATGTCTCTTCCGTCTCATCTGAAACTATGGCACAACCAAAAACAGTAGTCTTCCGGTGATTGTTAAGGCCAACAAAAGGTATGAATGGCATAGCATAGTGATTCATCTAGTATGTGTTGTCAAATACAACTACGTCACCGAAATCCTCATAGTCCTGCCGAGATTGGGAGTCACACCAGAACATTCTATTTAGATATCCATCCTTATCTAACTTGTACTCGAAAAAGAAGCTAGGATCCCTCTTTTTCCTACTAGCCATGATGCCTATGGATGTGGCAGTATCACCTTTTGAAAGTAGCTTCCTCTTCTCCCTAGATATAAGGTTGTATATATCACGCCTCGTAAACCCAACACCACCGTACCATACATGTTTGCTGATGAAAGAATCCATAATAGTGTGAGTTCTAATCCCTGCGGCTCCCATTGCTATTATCTCAGCTTTCTGGTACTCTTTGATTTTTCTGTGAGACAAAAGAAAAGGTACTTCATCCGGTCTTGCTAACATACGACTGTGCTTGTCCTCAAAACTACCAACATACCAAATCCCACGCTTTTTGTCAAGCTTCAAGGCCAGGTGCGCATCACAGTGGCAACGTGTCTCGGCTCTCAGCCTACGGGTGTGTCCTTCCTCGGTTAGCAACTTGCTATCACGTTTCCCTTCTCTAGAACAAACATATCTCATATAGTTCATGTGATGTGACTCAGTTTTTCTGTATCTGACCTTATCCTTTCTAATGCTGAAACCATTATTTCTAGCATAGCTGTCGTAGAAAACAAACGCAGCTTCTAAAGACATAAAAGTCATATCTATTATCTTCCTGAACATATCCCTCTTATCATCTGCATCAGCAGTATCTTGGACATTCTCTTTCCCCTCATCTTTTGTCACCTACACAATGAAAAGATAGACATGAAAACAAAATTTTGTTGTTTAACATTACTTCCATATAACATTGATTACATACATACCTCACTCTTATTGACCGACGACTGCGACTCCCCAGAAACAGGTGAATCTACTGATTTTTCATCAACGGCTGTCTCCGCATCGGTTCACCGTAATAGTCATACGCATTATGAGATCCTGAAATTAGCCGAACAATTCAACACAAACAGATAGTTAGTTATAATACAATAGCATCATCTCATACTTTGCACGACATCAAATATTTCGACTATCGTACCTGACTTATGTATTCTTCATCTAAGACATCGGAATTTTTATCCTCATTATTATCATCCATGTCCATTTACAAATTTTAAATACAAAAATATAATGAGGTTGGATGTCACTCACATTAACAAATACTACATGATAATGACACTCACATTAACATCTTCCCCTTCGTTCGCATTCTCTGGCCAATCTCCGTGCTCTGAATTTTCCTCATCTGACCAATCATCTATCCAGTCTTTCGAAAGCTCTCCGAACTCCAAATCTAATTCTATATCAATTGACCCACTCTCCGCCATTTTCTGCAACAATTAATAAGCATCATCACACATGTAAACAATCGACGCCAAAAACCAGCGCCCATTGATCATCCCCGGTCTCCACAACGGTAGACAGCAATAAGGTACATGAACCCTAGTAACCAAGATGCCAAGGACAACCGACGTGATCTATTATGATCGCGAGGAGCAACACTACCCACACTACCTAAACCTAGATCCGAGATAACCTGCACCGCCGGATAGCTAGGTTAGCCGCCGCATGAAATAACGATGGAACACAACCGACGCCAACCCACACTACATTAACCCTAGACAAAACAAACCCACATCAGCCGCCGTGATCAGTTTCTAACACCATGAACACTACCAAAAGAAGATCTGCGATAGCCTGCGCAGCCTGGTAGATAGGTTAACCACTACGACGAAAATGGCGGCAGCTCGTTACATGCTGCCGCTAGTGAGACAAAGGCGTGAGACGGGATGCGGTACCTAGGAGCGCTGGAGGTTGACGACGGTGCCGCTGTCAGTAGAGATCACCGGGGACGAGAACACCGCAACCGATATTCACAAACAACCTCAGCTAGGGAACTGCGTGAATGATATAATTAGTTTTGGCAGGTCCTACGTGGTCGTGGGGTCGTGCGACAATTTTTTTTGACCTATACGGCATGAGTACAACGGGTTATACGGGGCTTGGATAAGGGATACAATGGGTTATATGGTGCTTGGGTATGGGCTTATACGGGGCTTGGATATGGGCTACGGCGGGCCGTAGAAAAAAAACTAACGGGGGACAAATATACCCCTCTGACGTTCAGTTAGGGAGGAGCACTGGAGCAGGGCTCCGGATTAACCATGCAAATCAGCATAGCGAGCCGCCGGTACAGGGAGCTGAGCTCAACCGGACACCGCCTTACACAGCCTATGCAATCACTCGCTAACTCGCACCCTCTGACTATTCCTATCACGCACTAGCCAAGCATTTTTCCAAGTTTGCCACTCAGCTATGATTTTTCCTGCCACCTGTTTCTACCAATGAGATCTGATCAAAGGTCCGACTGTTCCGCTCCTTCCAGAGAGGGAACATGGCTGAGCACACATGCATATGATCTCCCATGGCCGCGATGAGCTGAAGCAGCTTTGATGGGTTCGCTTAACTCGATTCACTCGGTGTTAATCACCAACGCAATAACGCCGTAAGATCCAAAATTGTTGGATCAAGATGAGGGGAGATTTGTTCTTTCGCGACTCAAGCTTGTTTATAGTGAGGAAGGGCAAGGAGGGAGGACATGTCAGACTTGTCGGAGGGGGAGGGGAGACGGAAGAGGGTGAGATGAACTTGGCTAGAACGGCGGCGGTGAGAAAGAGAGAGAGAGCACCACGTGAATTCTTCCACGGGGTCAGGGGTAGCTGTTCTTTAGCCCGGGTATTTAATATGGATGGACCCGGATGTCCCTCTCCCCTATATTGACCAAATGCAGAACCTCGCAACCATGGGAAGGGATTCCACGGGTGGTAGCTGCCCAAGGAAAGGGCGGGAATCCTGGGGGGATATCGGGCAACCAAAGGAGCCCTAAGGCCAACTCCACCGCATGACCCCAAACAGACGTCCATTTTGTCCGGATTCTGTCCGTTTGGGTAAGGAATTGAGGTCATGTCCGGGCGTGTCCTGGAATGCAGTGGCCGTGCGCCCAGTGCGCGGACGCATCCATTTGCCCCATCCTGTCTGCGTCTATTTAAAAAACCAAAAGCAACGTTTCAAATGCCAAGCCCTAGTTCATAAGGCCAGCGGCCCCGGTTCATCACGCCGGCAACAGAGCCAGCGGCCTACATGTCCATCACCGGCATCAGCTAGCGGCCGGCAACACAGCCAGCCTCCAAAATGAATAGTTGTCCTCGCCGGCAACACAACCGGCCTCCAAAATGAATGGTTTTCTCGCCGGCACACAACCAGCAGCCCAGCGGGCGGGCGGCACCCATGCCAGTCTCCAAAAAGAACGACCACGGCCAATTGGACGACCTAGTTCAGGCCTTCGGCGTCGAGCATCTCCTTCTGTCTGGCCTCGAACCAGGCCCTCGTCTTCTTGCTCTTCTTCGACAAGTCCACGCTCATGATCGCCAGGACCACCTCCTTCGCTTTGGTGGTGGCATTGTTGGCCTTGATGTCGAGCTGCCTCTGCCTGGCCTTGATGTTGTCGGCCTCGATGTCGAGCTGCCTTTGCCGGGCCACATCCTCCATGTCGAGCTACCTTTGCCGGGCCGCCTCCTCCATGTCGATCTTCCTCCTCTTGGCCAGCTCCTCCATCTCAAGCTTCTTTCATTGAAGGTCTAGGTATTGCTTCATTTGCGCGTCCTTGCTTTGTCGCTTCTTCTCGTCCCTCACATCCTTTTGAGACATCATGCCATGCAAAGTGTCATGCAATGCCATGGATGATGCATCACGTATGTCGTCAACCTTGGAGTTGGTCTTGCCCCTCGGCCTCTTCAACGCCTCGCCATCTCCACCTCCGGCGAACTTGGCCGTCTTCAAGCCTCTCTTCCTTTGAAGTTCACGGTATTGGTCCTTGAACTTAGGGCAATTGTTGATGATCGTCCAACAATGCATAAGAGTGAATGGCTTGTCATTGTACCGGGCCTTGAATGCCTCCAAATATTGAAATGCCTACACCACATGATCAACAACAATTGAACATGCAAACATATACAAGGCTGAAGTCTCATGGCCGTAGCAAGGAAAGGACTAGGAAGAGGAGAGCATACCATGTCCCCAACGCTGAGACCACTCATGGGCCGTGCTTCAACACTCTCAAATGTGGCGCAATACTTGTTGCACTCTTGTTGGATGAACAACCACCTCTTTTGAATCGATCCGATGCCACGGTAGCTTGTAAATTGGTAGGGCTCAAACATCTTCCTTTCATGGAATGTTTTGTGGACTCTTGTCCAAAAAACAAGGCCCTTTTGTTGCGCGCCGGTCCTCGGGTCTTGGCTAATCTGCATCCAAGCTTGGCAAATCAACTTGTCCGCATCTTGTCTATATGAACCCGTGCGAATGCTCTTCCTCTTCTTTTGTGCTTCCGCTCTTTGGGTGAGCTCGTCGATGAACAACGGCTCGCCACTAATATCAACGTCATTGAATTCTTCTTCATCACCATCACCTTTGACATAGATGTCATCGTCTTCATGCCACGAGTCACCATGGTCGTAGTCAGCACGGTCCTCGGCCTCTTCTTCATCAGGGACGTACTGGGCGCGTCCATCCCGACTTTGGGTCTCGTCGGGGTCGTAGGCACGGCCCTGCCCACCCTCGAAGATCACGTCCTCCATGTACTGGTTGTAGAAGGGGTCGTCGACCGTTGGCGTTGGTGGTGGCATTCCGTCAAACAAGACGCGAGGGGCCGGCATGGTGCCCATGAACGGTGCCCGTGCTTGCTTTCTTTGCATCTCGACGGACGGCCGGCCGCCGCTGCTTGACCCAGGCGTGACGCATAGGTCGATGACGGCCGCGGGGCGCGGTGTGGATGGCGTGAACAAGCCAACGTCCGGCGACCCCGAGAAACGGGTCTGGCCGTCGTTCCTTGGCGGAGGAAAGCCGGGCGACATGGGCGTGGTCCGTTATGTTGGCGACTAGCAGTGCGGAGGCCGGGCGACCGACGAGCCTGCGCTCGCCGGGCTGACGGCAGCTGTAGGGAAACTGGCCGGCCGGACCATGCCAAGCATGAGGAGGGCGTGCGCTTTGTTGACGATGTCCTCCTTCTGTTCGGCCGCGGCCTTGCGCCGCGTGGCCTCCATCGCATCACGCTCGGCGGTGAACTTGGCCGCGGCGGCATTGACCTTGACGGCCGATCTCCGGCCCCTCCTCTTCACCGATTCCGCGTCCAACTTGGCGATCTCCTCCGGCGTGCACTCCGACCGCGGCTTCCTTGGCGCCTTGGCTGCCTTCTTCTTCACCTTTCTCGACGGGTCGTCGGCCAGGCTGCCGGAATTCGTCTGGGCGTCGGCCATGGACGGGGGGAGAGAGGGGGCGGTGGGAGGGACATGGGAGGGTTTGGGGAAATGGCGTCAAATGGGGCGTGGGGGGGGGGGGTTGTTTCTCCCACCGACAGGCGGGCCAGGGGAGATAAGCGCACACGTCCTGCCCGTCCGCGTGCTGTCCGTTTCACCCCAAAACCGGCACAAACTTGGGCCGGGGATGGGTCGAAAGAGGACACAAAACAGACAAAAGTTCATTTGCGCCCGTGCGCTGGGCCGTCTGGTTTGTCTGTTTTATCCCAAACAGATGCGTGCGGACATGATGGGGTCGCGCGGTGGAGTTGGCCTAAGTATATTACCGCAAGTTCCCTTTTCTCATCACCCGAGGGTTTATTGTTGTTGCATTCCTGTTACTGAAACCTTAACTAACTCCTCGTTGCCGGATTTCTACATGCCTACATTGTTAAAGTGATTATGCTCTGTTGTGGAAACGGAATGCAATTGCATGGTTAGTGTTGAACATGTATATACGTATGTAGGTCTGGGTTTTGTATGCCGCACCTGTAGTGTGTCTCTCCCCTTGTATCTACTTGTATCTTAGGAGACAAGACACCAGTCGCACCCCTTGTACCTATATATGTGCCTAGTGCACGATCAATGAGAATATCGATGCACACAATCCCTCTCTCCCAAACTTACATGGTATCAGATACCGTATCGATCCTTTCCTAATCGCCTCTGCAACCCTAGCCGCCACAGCCCCGGGCCGCCGCTACCGCCACCACCTCCCCACACCGCTGCCCTCCCTTCCTGCAGCCGCGCCACCCACCAGCCGCCGCACCGCCCCTTTTGCCGCACCGCCGCAACCCTAGCCGCCGTCCCTCCTCCTCTCCACGCACGCCGCCACCATGTCCTCCTACGCCTCAACCTACTCCAACACCTTCGCCAGGCCGGACCCCGCCGATATCCGCGACATCAACATCCATGAACGCGTTCCCGTGATCCTAGATGCCACCGACTCCACGTACTTTGCGTGGAAGACTTATTTCTCACTCCTCTTCTGCAAGAACAATCTTGTGGATCATGTTGATGGCACCATCGAATCTCGCATCATGGTGGGCGACTCAGAGTGGACTGCGATCGACGCCTCGCTGCGGCACCTCTCGCGGCGCCCGCCGCCCCCCAAGGCCGGCAGCAGCCGCCGCCCCCTAAGCTCCCGGGGTTCTACCCCCTCCCGCCCGCGCCCCCGCCCCTCCCGCTGCTCCCTAGCAGCAGCCGCAATGTGGTGGCAGCGCGGCAATCGTCGTGGCGGCGAGCGCAAGCGGCAGCAACAGACGAACGGGGGGCCCTCATCACCAGCAGGCCACTCCGCCGTGGACCTATGGCACCAACCCATGGACGGGTGTCGTCCACGCGTACTCGATGCCGGTTCCCCGGCCTCCCGCCCTGGGCATCCTTGGGCCCTGTCCGGCGAGCCACTAGGCGTACCTCGCCGCGCCTGGCGCCGCCCCCTACCTAGCCCTCCCTGCATCGCCAGCCACGGGCGGCAATGGCGCCGCTCCCGCGCCCCCTTATGGCGGGTTCTACCCGCCCCAGGTGCCGCCGCTGTGGGATCCCGCCCTCCTCACCGCGCTCCACTCGGCTCCGTCACCTAGCAACTATGGTGGCGGCGGTGACTGGTACATGGACTCGGGCGCCACTGCTCATTTGACATCTCATCCCGATAACCTCACGTCTTCCACTCCCGTTCATACTCCCACTCGCATCACCGTTGGTAACGGTTCCTTTTTACCCATTACACATGTCGGTCATATGTCATTTCCTTCTACTTCTACTCCTATTAACATGTCTAATGTGCTTGTCTCTCCTGACTTAGTCACAAACCTTGTATATGTTCGTCACCTTGCTCTTGAGAATCCTATTATTGTCGAATTTGACGATGTTGGCTTTTCTGTGAAGGATGCCCGTACACGGATGGTACTCCACAGATGTGATAGCCCCGAAGAGCTCTACCCGGTGCATCCATCCGCCACCACCGCCACCCGTCCACCCGTCCTCGCCGCTAGCGTCGACCTTTGGCACGCTCGTCTCGGTCATCCCAACTCCATAGTTTTGCGTCAGATTCTTCAGAGTTTTTCATTCTCATGTAATAAGGTTGAAAACCACACTTGTGAGGCATGCCGTCTCGGCAAGTACGCTCGTATTCCCTTTAGCGAGTCTACAAACATTTCTACTTTTCTGTTTCAGTTATTGCATAGTGATGTTTGGATGTCCCCAGTTGCAAGCAACACGAGCTATCTATACTATTTGGTGATATTGGATCATTTTTCTCATTATGTGTGGACATTTCCTCTCTGTCGCAAGTCCGATGCCCATGCCACACTCACCACCTTTTATTCCTACGTCACCACATAGTTTGGTTGTCCTACCCTTGCCCTACAAACTGACAACAGAAAAGAGTTTGACAACGTCGCCATCCGTAACCTCCTCGCTTCTCACGGCACCATCTTTCGCCTCACTTGTCCTTACACGTCCCAGCAAAATGGCCGCGCCGAGCACGTCATTCGCACTCTTAATGACTGCATCTGAACGCTGCTCTTCCACTCCAACGTGCCCCCTCGGTTCTGGCCAGATGCTCTCGCCACCGCCAGCCTCCTCATTAACATCCGCCCATGTTGCCCTCGCAGGAACTATGCTCCTCACCAGCTCCTCTTTGGTGCGGCCCCATCTTATGATGGCCTTCGCATCTTCGGGTGTCTTTGTTATCCTAGCACCGCGTCCACCACTCCCCACAAACTCGCTCCACGGTTGGTTCCTTGCATCTTTCTCGGTTACCCTCCCAACACCAAAGGTTACCGGTGCTAAGGTCCAGTATCCCACCGCGTTTATACATCGCGACACGTGTACTTGAATGAGCTAGTGTTCCCTTTTCAGCAGGTACCGTCCCTCCCGGCGGAGCCTTCGGCGCCTCCCGCGGCGCGGCTCGCCCCTGCCACCACCTATGGCGGGCCGCCCCCTTCACCGAGCAGCGCCTCGGTTCCAGCCCCGCCCGCCCCCTCGGGTCCAGGCGTCCCCTCCAGCGGCGCCTTGGGTGAGCCCCCCATCAGGCGCCCGTCGCTGACCTCCGCGCCCCTCGGATGCCCCCACAGCCGCGGCCTTCGGCGCCCCCTCGGGTGTCCACGCCGCCGCGGTCTCGCCGGGCGCTGCCGTGGACCCCTTGGCATCATCAGAGACCGGCTTGACCTCCTCATCACGGGTCTCCTCTTCGGCTCCGCCGGCGGTGGCAGCACCCCTCACCGGTGTGGTCACTCGGGCTCAGACTGGGATGTTTCGTCCTACCACGTGCTACACCTCCAACGAGCATGGGTGTGCCGCGTCTACCTCGGCCCAGTCTCCGCTTCCCACCTCTGCTCGTGCATCCCTTTGGGATCCGGTCTGGCTTGCTGCGATGCGTGAGGAGTTCGACGCCCTGCAGTGCAACCGTGCGTGGCAGCTTGTGCCGCGGCCTCCCCGTGCCAATGTTATCACTGGCAAGTGGGTTTTCCTCCACAAGACTCACCCCGACGGTTCCCTCGAGCACTATAAGGCGGGTTGGGTGGTGCACGGTTTTCGACAGCGCGCCGGCGTGGACTTCGCCGACATCTTCGCTCCGGTTGTAAACCAGGCACGATTCGCGCCGTTCTTCAACTAGCTGTTTCTCGCGCCTGGCCGGTTCACCAGCTCGACGTGTCCAATGCCTTCTTGCATGGTCACCTTGACGAGCAGATGTTCTGTCAGCAGCCCACTGGTTTCGTCGGCGCCGACTATCCGGACCATGCACTACTAGGGAAAACCTTATAGACAGAACTTTAGCCGTAGCGCCAGTTAAAATGGGGCGCTAGTGCTATATAGCAGTAGCTCGTGTACTTGAGCCGCGCTACAGATACGAGTGTTGCAGTAGCGCTTCCCAACGGAAAAGCGCTACTACTAAAATTCCCACGACTAAGCCGATAGGCTACGAATAGTAGTACTGATCTTGTGCAAACCGCGCGACCACTAAGATTATTGTAGCAGCGCGTTTTCCGTTAAAAACGCTACTGCTAATGAAAATAAAATAAAATGAAAAACAAATAGAAAAGTAAATGAAAATGGAAGAAATAGAAAAAGGAGAAAGGGAAAAATAAAATGGAAATAAAAATAAAAATAAAGGAGAAAGGCATAGCAACAACGTCTTTTCGTAACAGGCGCTATAGATAATATAGCAGTAGCGCGTTTTCTTGACCCCCGCTATAGAAAGGGAAAAAGAAATAAGAAAAGAAAGTGAAAATAAATAGCTATAGCAGTAGCGCGTTTTGTGAAAAGCGCTATAGCTAACTTAGCTACAGCGCGCTTTTACTTCCAGCGCTACCGCTCGTTGGACTTAACCCCCGCCCGGTTTCCCTCCCCCCGGCCACCACTTCTCCCCCAAATCCCTCGCCCCACTTTGCTGCCGTCTCGCCACTTCACCGTCGCCCCACTTCGTCGCCGGAGCCGCCCCAGACGCCACCGGAGCCGCCCCCGACGCCACCGGAGCCGCCCCCAACACCACTGGAGCTGCGCGGCCCCATCAACGCCACCGGAGCTGCCCTTGCCGCCACCGGAGCCACCCTCGATGCCCTTGCCTCCCTCGGCCTCCCTCGCCATCACCGGAGACACCCCCACCTCCCTCACCACCACTGCCTCCCTCGCCACCACCGGAGCCATCCTCAGTAAGCCCCCACCCATCCTCTCTCTCTCATGCATAGCACAAACATTGGACAAAGAACTAGCTAGCTAGGTTAACTAGTTTAATTAGGTTACTTATCTAGGTTAGTGCAAAAATTTAGTTAGGGCTTTGATAGAGAACTAGTTAGGTTAACTAGTTTAATTAGGTTAATTATCTAGGTTAGTGCAAAAATTTAGTTAGGGCTTTGACAGAGAACTAGCCTGGTTAACTAGTTTAATTAGGTTAATTATCTAGGTAAACTAGGTTTTGGATTTTGGAAAAGACCACTATTTATCAAGGAAAAGAATTTAGGCAAGTTTTATTTTAAAGATGATCCCTTCCTATACTTTTAACTTTAAACAAAAAACAAAAGCATTTAGCCAAAAATAAAAAACAGTAGCTATGGCATTTAGCTATAAACAAAAAACAGAATTGATGTTATATGATATATGTCATTGATGTTCATTTACATATTCCATTATTGTTGATTATATTTTTTCATGGAAGTGGTCATGTTATATCTTTTCATTGAAGTGGTTCGATTGTGCCCAAGTGGCCTTTTGTTGTTTCTAGGAATGAAGTTGAGTGGTTTATAGTTTTTAGGAATGTTGATTCATTTCCGTTCCAGCAAATTTCAGGTGCTCGATTTGTCCACTTTTTAGCAAAGGCCATGCCGAAATTTTCCCTGAATTTCGGCATGACTTGTGCTACAAACTAGGACATATCGAGTGCCCGGGATTTGCCGCACCGGGAAGGAACCAACATTCCTTTAAAACATAGGACTTTTTTGATGTCATTATTCATTTTATTAGGCCTAGAATTAATTGACTAGATTTAATCGTAGGAAACATGGCTAGCAATGATGAAGGACAGAGCTCTGGTGATTGTGACAAAGTCTACGTGGCGGTAGACGAATTTTTGAACCTTGCCAATGATCGACGGTTGTTGTTGCTGGGCCCACCTATCACATCAGAGACCGAGACCGACATCGAGACCGGTGCTGAGACTAAGATCGATGCCGAGACCGGCATCGAGACTGGCGGAGCCCGTATAGAACCAAAACGAAAGAGGCAACAACACCCAAACCAGCTCATCACTACTAGAGTGGTGGTCACGGAGGTGGACGACGACAATTTTGAGCCAAAAGAGCCCGCGGAAGTGCGCGCGTGCTACGACAATCAAATAGTCTGCATACTATGGGCTTGCGCCACCATCAACGGTGTGAAACTATGGAAGATACCAATATGAAGCAGTCCCTCCTAACGAAGCTGCACCAGGTGTTCTTGTTCCCGGGCCAGGATGATTTTTTTTCAAAAATCTTGATAAAGAACCGGCAATGAAGAAGATAAACAGACGCGCCATGGGCAAGTTTAGAGGCGCGTTGTCCACATGGAAAGTAAGGGTGAAAGCAAGGATCATCGACAAAAAAGAGCCCTACTCCGAGATTGTAAATGATAATCCGACAATTACAGAAGAGCAGTTTGAAATATTCAAGGCGCTTGCGTTGCCGAAGCTGCCAAAGAAAAGTCAGAGTACATGAAGGGGCTTCAAGAGAGGAACATGGGGTGCCACCACCTCAGAAGCCGTGGTTACACGGGGAAGAGATCCATATGGGCCAAGGAGGACGGGGAACGTGGGAGTCTGGGCATCCCAGACCCCTTGGCGGAGTTCACCGTCCCGCAGGAGCGTGACGTCCTCAGGGCCTGATACCATTGGGACCTAGTCAAGAAGGTTTTCGAGATGGACCGGTCACGACAGAGTTCATGAGACTGCTGGTAATTTTAGTTTATGTTCAATTCGACTGCACGTTTAGTCATATTTGTAAACGATCCTTGTTCCTTTTGCAGAAAGAGCAGCACAGGATTGCGGCCGAAACTGACTCACCGTCTGAGGTGTTGGCGAGGCCCAAGTGGGACACCCCATTTAACCGGGCCTTGAACATATTGAAACGACTCCCGATGGACACCCAGTCATCATATGGACGCGTGCACGGTGTCGGAGACAGCGCCACGTGGAAGTACTACCGTGAGACCATGGAGGAGAGAAACGAAAGACAGAGGTTAACTTATGAAAACATCAACAAGAAGGTTGAGATTGCGGGTGCGAAGAAATCAGGTGAGACAATCAAAGCAGCGGTAGCTGCCGCAAAACGGGAGATGGCAGCTAAGTGTGGTGTCTTGTTTCCGGCTATCGTCAGTTGGAGTAGGCAAAATCCAAATAAAGATGCAGCGGACTTTCCCTTGTTGACTTCTTCGGGAGCAACTCGACTAGTGTTGCACCAGCACTTGCTCCTGCACCGGCTCCTGCACCAGCTTCTGCACCGACTCCTGCACCTGCTCGTAGCAGCCCATCCTCCAGCTCGGACATGCTCGACGGTGCTTCGTCTTTGGCTGAGCTCGACAACCTCACGGTACCTGACACACCAGCCCTCTTCAATAAATGTATAATCTCCCGTTTCCGTTGCCTTTCAGATGTCTCACGTCGCAGACATGTCTTTGCAGGCTGACGTAACCCCGTGCACCATATTGTACACCATCAGCGACCAGAAAGTGGACGTGGGGAAGGCGACGATAATGAAGTCGAAGGAACAATTGTTCCATAGCCGGCCGATCCCCCCTGACGTCTTCAAGGTTTCCGTGGCCATTGTAAAACTGGGCCATGAGAATTTGGCTCCTCGGTACTAGGGGGGATGACGACGTGACCCCGTGGTGGCTTGGCGATTGCAATGGGTGGGTACTTTTGTGGAGTCTGCTTTGTCTGGAGGCGGCCGGGAGCACACCCATGACCACACAACCTCAGCAAGGTATTAACATCAACACCCAACCTACCCAATTAGCATCGCCTGTCGTGCCGGGTGATAGCAGACAGGGTGAGGACGAGGCTCCATTAGTCGTTGATGAAGTCGCCATAGATGAGGATGAGGATGACAATGACACTCAACAGTATCTCAATACTGGCTCCTATGACGACGGAGGATTGATGGCTCAGCAGTATGAGTACTCAGGGTTAGAGCTGAAGTTAATATGCCCTAGAGGAAATAATAAAGTAGTTATTTATATTTCCTTATATCATGATAAATGCTTATTATTCATGCTAGAATTGTATTAACCGGAAACTTAGTACATGTGTGAATACATAGACAAAACAGAGTGTACCTAGTATCCCTCTACTTGACTAGCTCGTTGATCAAAGATGGTTATGTTTCCAGACAATAGACATGTGTTGTCATTTGATCAATGGGATCACATCATTAGAGAACGATGTGATGGACAAGACACATCCGTTAGCTTAGCATTATGATCATTGAGTTCTATTGCTATTGCTTTTTGCATGACTTATACATGTTCCTCTGACTATGAGATTATGCAACTCCCGAATATTGGACGAACACCTTGTGTGCTATCAAACGTCACAACGTAACTGGGTGATTATAAAGATGCACTACAGGTGTCTCCGAAGGTGTTTGTTGGGTTGGCATAGATCGAGATTAGGATTTGTCACTCCATGTATCGGAGAGGTATCTCCGGGCCCTCTCGGTAATGTACATCACTATAAGCCTTGCAAGAAATGTGACTAATGAGTTAGTTACAGGATGATGCATTACGTAACGAGTAAAGATACTTGCTGTTAATGAGATTGAACTAGGTATTGAGATACCGACGATCGAATCTCGGGCAAGTAACATACCAATGACAAAGGGAACTACGTATGTTGTTGTGCGGTTTGACCGATAAAGATCTTCATAGAATATGTAGGAACCAATATGAGCATCCAGGTTCCGCTATTGGTTATTGACCGAAAATGAGTCTCGGTCATGTCTACATAGTTCTCGAACCCGTCGGGTCCGCACGCTTAATGTTCGGTGACGATCGGTATTATGAGTTTATGTGTTTTGATGAACCGAAGGTTGTTCGGAGTACCGGATGTGATCACGGGCATGTCAAGCAGTCTCGAAATGGTTGATACATAAATATCGATATATTGGAAGCCTATGTTTGGACATCGGAATGGTTCCGGGTGAGTTCGGGCATTTACCGGAGTACCGGGGGGTTACGGAACCCTCCGGGGAGTTTATGGACCTTATTGGGCCATAGTGGGATAGAGGAGAAGGCGGCCAGGGAAGGGGCGCGCCCCCCAAGCCCAATCCGAATTGGGTGGGGGGCTGGCCCCCCTTTCCTTCTCCCCTCTCTCCTCCTTCCTTCCTCTCCTTCTCCAACAAGGGAAGGGGGAATCCTACTCCCACCGGGAGTAGGACTCCCCCCTTGAGGCGCGCCATAGAGGGTCGGCCCTCCCCCTCCTCCACTCCTTTATATACGGGGGAGGGGGCACCCCATAGACACACAAGTTGATAGTTGTCTTAGCCGTGTGCGGTGCCCCCCTCCAGAGATTCCAGCTTGGTCATATCATTGTAGTGCTTAGGCGAAGCCCTGCGTCGGTAACTTCATCATCACCGTCATCAAGCCATTGTGCTGATGAAGCTCTCCCTCGACACTCAGCTAGATCGAGAGTTTGTGGGACGTCACCGAGCCAAACGTGTGCAGATCGCGGAGGTGCCATACTTTCGTACTAGGATCAGTCGGATCATGAATATGTATGACTACATCAACCACGTTGTCATAACGCTTCCGCTTACGGTCTACGAGGGTACGTGGACTACACTCTCCCCTCTCGTTGCTATGCATCACCATGATAGATCTTGCGTGTGCGTAGGAATTTTTTTGAAATTACCGCGTTCCCCAACAGTGGCATCTGAGCCAGGTCTATGCGTAGATGTTATATGCACGAGTAGAACACAAAGAGTTGTGGGCGATAATAGTCATACTGCTTACCAGCATGTCATACGTTGATTCGGCGGTATTATTGGATGAAGCGGCTCAGACCGACATTACGCGTACGCTTATGCGAGACTGGTTCTACCGACGTGCTTCTCATACAGGTGGCTAGTGGGTGTCAGTTTCTCCAACTTTAGTTGAATCGAGTGTGACTACGCCCGGTCCTTGTTGAAGGTTAAAACAACACACTTGACGAAAAATCGCTGTGGTTTTGATGCGTAGGTAAGAATGGTTCTTGCTCAGCCCGTAGCAGCGACGTAAAAATTGCAAACAACAAAGTAGAGGACTTCTAACTTGTTTTTGCAGGGCATGTTGTGATATGATATGGTCAAGACATGATGCTAAATTTTATTGTATGAGATGATCATGTTTTGTAACAGAGTTATCGGCAACTGGCAGGAGCCATATGGTTGTCGCTTTATTGTATGAAATGCAATCGCCATGTAAATTGCTTTAATTTATCACTAAGCGGTAGCAATAGTCATAGAAGCAATAGTTGGTGAGACAACAACGATGCTTTGATGGAGATCAAGGTGTCAAGACGGTGACGATGGTGATCATGATGGTGCTTTGGAGATAGTGATCAAAGGCACAAGATGATGATGGCCATATCATATCACTTATATTGATTGCATGTGATGTTTATCCTTTATGCATCTTATTTTCTTAGTTCAGCGGTAGCATTATAAGATGATCTCTCACTAAATTTCAAGGTACAAGTGTTCTCCCGAGTATGCACTGCTATGAAAGTTCGTCGTGTCGAGACACCACGTGATGATCGGGTGTGATAAGCTCTACGTTCACATACAACGGGTGCAAGCCAGTTTTGGACACGCAGAATACTCGGCTTAAACTTGACGAGCCTAGCATATGCAGATATGGCCTCAGAACACTGAGACCGAAAGGTCGAGCGTGAATCATATAGTAGATATGACCAACATAGTGATGTTCACCATTGAAAACTTCTCCATCTCACGTGATGATCGGACATGGTTTAGTTGATATGGATCACGTGATCACTTAGATGATTAGAGGGATGTCTATCTAAGTGGGAGTTCTTAAGTAATATGATCAACTGAACTTTAATTTATCATGAACTTAGTCCTGCTAGTATTTGCATAACTATGTTGTAGATCAGTAGCTCACGATGTAGCTCCCCATTTATTTTTGATATGTTCCTAGAGAAAAACCATGTTGAAAGATGATAGTAGCAATGATGCGGACTAGGTCCGTGATCTGAGGATTATCCTCATTGCTGCACAGAAGAATTATGACTAAGGGAGTCATGGATTAGGGGGTATCCGGACAGCCGGACTATATCCTTTGGCCGGACTGTTGGACTATGAAGATACAAGATTGAAGACTTCGTCCCGTGTCCGGATGGGACTCTCCTTGGCGTGGAAGGCAAGCTTGGCAATACGGATATGTAGATCTCCTCCTTATAACCGACTCGTGTAACCCTAGCCCCCTCCGTGTCTATATAAAGCGGAGGGTTTAGTCCGTAGGACAACAACAATCATACCATAGGCTAGCTTCTAGGGTTTAGCCTCTACGATCTCGTGGTAGATCAACTCTTGTAATACTCATATCATCAAGATCAGTCAAGCAGGAAGTAGGGTATTACCTCCATCGAGAGGGCCCGAACCTGGGTAAACATCGTGTCCCCCGCCTCCTATTACCATC
The DNA here is from genome assembly GCA_021605205.1 of Aegilops longissima. NCBI lineage: Eukaryota > Viridiplantae > Streptophyta > Magnoliopsida > Poales > Poaceae > Aegilops > Aegilops longissima. Next base: position 246,111,209 of record CM038679.1, read on the forward strand.
TGCCTTAGTCGCATAGTTCGGGACCCCCTACCCGAGATCCACCGGTTTTGACACCGACATTGGTGCTTTCATTGAGAGTTCCACTATGCCATCACCATAAGGCTTGATGGCTCCTTCGATCATCGGTAACGATGCGGTCCGGGTTGAGGTCTTCCTCCCCGGACAGATCTTCGTATTCGGCGGCTTCGCTCTATGGGCTAACTCGCTCGGCCATCTGGAGCAGATTGAGAGCTACGCCCCTGGCCACCAGGTTAGGTTTGGGAACTTGAATTACACTGCCGACATCCGCGGAGACTTGATCTTCGACGGATTCGAGCCCATGCCAGGTGCGCCGCACAATCACGACGTGCATGATTTAGCTCTGCCGGCGGATAGTGTTCGGGAGATCACTCCTGCAACCACTCCGGCCCTCGATCCGGAGAAAATTGCGCCGTCCGAGGACAGGTGGATAGACCCTGCCTTGGAGGTCGCACTCTCAGTGGCGGTAGAGCCGAATACTGACTTTACCCCTCACGAGAGCCGTGATGCCGAACAACTGGATTCATCTCTGGCCACAGACTCCTAGCTGCCTGCACCCGTGCCTATCGAATCCTATTGGGTGCCGATCATGGAGTTCACCTCCGCGGATATCTCAAAGACTTCGCCTTTCGGGCGACGTGCTAAATTCATTAAGGTCTCTCTCCTTGTCGGGAGAACCTTGGCCGAACTATGTCCGGCTAGAGTGGGATGCGGACGACGAAGAAATTCACCCCCCACCCACCACCCACTTAGTAGCCACTGTCATCGATTTAACCGACATGCTCGACTTGACCAAGACATCGACGGTATGGACGACGATGCAGAGATTTAACAGAACCACCGCCTATAGGGCGCTGGACCGCCACCTCATCATATGATATATATATGGTGGACACCCCCAAAGAAGGCAATGGCAACAAGACAACGGAGGATGAGCCCTCCAAGAAGCAACCCAGGCACCGACGTCAGCAGCGCCGCTCTAAGTCCCGCCATAGCAAAAGCAATGATACCGGCACAAGAGACAATAACACTCCGGACAAAGGTCAAGATTTACGACAATCCCTCCAAAGAAGATTTAGAGCCGAGGATGAACAAGCCAGCCCTCCTAAGCGAGCAGCAGAGGGAGAAGCGGAGGATGACAATTACATGCCTCTCTCCGAAGACGAGGTGAGTCTCGGCGACGAAGAATTTGTCGTGCCTGAGGATCCCGTCGAGCAGGAGCGCTTTAAGCGCCGACTTATAGCCACAGCAAATAGCCTGAAGAAAAAGCAACAACAGCTTCGAGCTGATCAAGATTTGCTAGCAGACAGATGGACTGAAGTCCTTGCGGCCGAGGAATATGAGCTCGAACGCCCCTCCAAGGGTTACCCCAAGCGCAGGTTGCTACCGCGACTTGAGGAGGAAGCATTGAAACCTACATCACCAGCGTATGATGCGGCTGATCGGCCACCTCGTGGCCAAGACAGAGAGGCATTACTGCCTGAAGCTCAGCCTGCACCCCACTGCCACTCAAACAAAAATACCAAGGCACGGGACAACACGCGGGACCTGCGAGACGTATTGGAAGACAGGGCAAAACACGCAAGATCGGTCTACGAATCACGGGGGCACGCACCTACACGGGACGATGACCGTCACGCCGGATACATTAAAAGTAAATTCGGCCGGGCCGAACACAGCAGATAAGACTCATACGAATCTGCATCGTGATATAGCCCAGCACAGCAGGCGCCGCACCCCTTTGCTTCACCGACGAAGTAATGGATCATGAATTCGTGAGGGTTTTAAACCCAGAATATTGAATCATATGATGGTACAACAGATCCCGCGGTATGGATCGAGGATTTCCTCCTCCACATCCACATGGCCCGCGGTGATGATCTACATGCCATCAAGTACCTCCCACTAAAACTCAAAGGACCAGCTCGGCATTGGCTCAATAGCTTGCCAGCAGACTCCATTGGCTGTTGGGAGGATTCGGAAGATGCATTCCTTGACAACTTCCAAGGAACTTATGTGCGACCACCATATGCCGATGACTTGATTCATATAACTCAGTAGCCGGGGGAATCGGCCAGGAAATTCTGGACACGGTTCCTAACCAAGAAAAATCAAATTGTCGACTGTCCGAATGCAGAGGCCTTAGCGGCAGTTAAGCATAACATCCGTGATGAGTGGCTCGCCCGGCACCTCGGCCAGGAGAAGCCGAAGTCTATGGCAGCCCTCACAACACTCATGACCCGCTTTTGCGCGGGAGAGGATAGCTGGCTGGCTCGCAGCAACAATACATCAAGAAATCCGGGCACTTCAGATACTAACGATGCTAACGGCAGACCACATCGTAACAGACACAAGCGCCGCAACAACGGCGATAAGCTGAAGATACAACAGTCAATGCCGGATTCAAAGGCCCTAGATCCGGTCAGCGGAAAAAGCCATTCAAAAGAAGTACTCCGGGCCCGTCCAGTTTGGACCGCATACTCGATCACTCGTGTCAAATACACGGCACCCCCGATAAGCCAACCAATCACACCAACAGAGAATGCTGGGTGTTCAAGCAGGCCGGCAAGTTAAATGCCGAAAACAAGGACAAGGGGCTGCATAGTGACGACGACGAGGAGCCCCGGCCGCAGAACACGGGAGGACAGAAGAGGTTGCCCCCACAAGTGAGGACGGTGAACATGATATACGCAACCCACATTCCCAAGAAGGAACGGAACCGTGCACTAAGGGACGTCTATGCGATGGAGCCTGTTGCCCCAAAGTTCAACCCGTGGTCCTCTTGCCCGATCACCTTCGATCGCAGGGACCATCCCACTAGTATCCATCATGGCGGATCCGCCGCATTGGTCCTAGACCCCCTCATTGACGGATTTAACCTCACTCGAGTCCTCATGGACGGCGGCAGCAGCCTGAACCTGCTCTATCACGATACAGTGCGCAAAATGGGTATAGATCCCTCAAGGATCAAACCCACCAAAACCACCTTTAAGGGTGTCATCCCAGGTGCAAAGGCCCATTGCACGGGCTCAATCACACTGGAGGTGGTCTTCGGATCTCCGGACAACTTCCGAAGTGAGGAGTTAATCTTCGATATCGTCCCGTTCCGCAGTGGCTATCACGCACTGCTCGGGCGAACCGCATTTGCAAAATTCAATGCGGTACTGCACTACGCATACCTCAAGCTCAAGATGCTAGGACCTAGGGTTGTCATAACAGTCAGTGGAAACACAGAGCGCTCGCTCCGCGCGGAGGAGCACACTGCGGCCCTCGCAGCAGAAGCACAAAGCAGCCTCTTAAGGCAATCCACCAATTCGGCAATAAAGCCCCCGGACACCGTCAAGCGAGTCCGGAGTAACCTGCAACAGGATCGCCTGGCACGTTCAGAGCTCGCTTGGCATGTTCAGGGCTCGCCTAGCGATTCGGCCCCCGCCCTAGTCCCACTCAAACGGCGAAATCCGTGCCGCGCATACATAATTACGCATTGAAAATACCATGGGCATAGGGAGGGGCACGACCATGGCACGTCCCACAGTGCGGCTCAACCGCCCTAGGGGCTGAATACCTTTATCATTTCCTCTCTTTCAGGACCTTACTCTCTGGAAGCCCTATCCGGCAGTACGATTGCCGGACACATCATACAACAACCAAGGAGGCGAAGTTACGCTGCACAATGGAATCCCTGTGGTCTCTCGATAACGAGCTAAATACCTGCTTTAAATACCAAATCAAGCAGCTTGCCCTTGGATAGGACATGTTAAATAATCCTATTTTTTTGCTTATTGCACTACTTGTATCAGTAGGTTTCAATGTATTCTTTGAATAACGATGCATAGCACTAGTCTATTATTGCATTATCTATGCTTTTTATATGTTTATTTACGACAATCAGCACCCGTACATTCTGGTACGGCCAGTACGCCAGGGGCTTTCACATACCCCATAATACGGCGTGAGAAGTCCGAACACTTTCGACAGTGCGGCACCCCGAACTTATAGCATTATATGCATCAGCTCCGAATCATGTCTTGGGTCAATAGTTGGGTTTGCCCAGCTCCCATGTTTTGGTACCTTACGTTCCGCTATATCAGCTAAGTAGCACTAGGAGAACTACTGCGATTGTGTCTCGGTTCTTCCGGACGAGAACTTCAGTAGAGAAAGCCAAAACTGACTGCCATGATGAGGCAAGAGTTGGTCGCTGTTCGAGAGGTCTCAAGTCCCTAAAGTCGTTTTCCGCTTCGGGCGAGGAGTCGGCCTTGTCCGACTTAGGCGTATATAGTGCCCCAAATTCGGCCTTCCGAATACTAGGGGCTTCGCCAAAATTTTAAATTGTAGACTTCTATGGCTAAGTGAGAGTGATAAAGCATTATAGTCCGATTGCTTGGTTCTATGTTGAGCACCTCCTCAAGGACCCAAAATGGGAAAAAGAGTGCTCGATTTATCCCTAACACCCCAAAGATTAGTTGCATGGGGGCGTGTTTAACGACCGCCAACTCTCAGATTTGATAAACGACCGCACAGAAGGTAATATTTTAAATTCAAAAGCGTTGCATAGCGCAAATGAACTAGTTTTCACATTACTGGATCACATGAGCACGTTCATTCAAAAATTACATCTTTGGTACACTCTTCCGCCACAAGACGGGCACCCTTCAGGACACCCTCATAATACATTTCGGGGTGGCGATGCTCCTTGCCCTACGGTGGCCCCTCCTTCACCAGCTTCTCGGCGTCCATCTTTGCCCAGTGCACCTTCGCACGGGCAAAAGCCCTGCGTGCACCTTCGATGCAGACGGACCGCTTTATGACTTCCAGCCATGGGCAGGCATGCACAAGCCGCCTCACCAGGCTGAAGTAGCTGTTCGGCAGGGGCTCGCCAAGCCAGAGCCGGACTATGAGACCCTTCATGGCTTTTTCGGCGGCCTTATGAAGCTCGACCAATTGCTTCAGCTGGTCGCTCAAGGGCATCGGGTGTTCGGTCCCGGCATACTGAGACCAGAACAACTTCTCCGTCGAGCTCCCCTCCTCGGCCCGGTAGAACTCCGTGACATCAGACACACTGCGGGGCAGATCTGCAAACGCTCCTGGAGAGCTCTGAACTCGGGTAAGTAAAAAGAAAATTTCTTTCACGTGCTTGCTTTGTATAATGAATGCCTTACCCGCTGCTATCTTCTTTACCGCCTTAATTTCCTGGAGGGCCTTTTTGGCTTCGGCCTTGGCATGTTTCGCACTGTCAAGCGCCTTTGCAAGCTCGGACTCTCGCGTCTTAGAGTCAAGCTCCAAGGCCTCATGCTTCTTGACGAGAGCCTGGAGCTCTTGCTGCACCTCGCATACTTGGGCCTCTTGCTTTTCTCGCTCGATGCGCTCCAGGGCTGCTTTGTTTTCAGTCTCGGACAACGCCTTCTTCAGGGTCGCCACTTCGGTCATGGCCCCTGGCACATTCATGATGATCCTATTATTCCACAACCAAATCTTTTTTCGTATAGACAAGGTATTTCTTACCTTTGCTCTCCTCGAGCTGCCTCTTGGCAAGGCCGAGCTCTTCCTCGAACGCGCCAAGGTCCCGCTTAGTGCGATGACCTCCGCAGCGACGCGCTTGGCAAGCGCCAATAGTGAAGCCTGCATATTCACATAGACATATTATGATTAGACTCCTGTGATTATTATTCGATCCTCTATTCGGATTTTCTTCGCGAACGCCAAACAAAGCATCAGGGGCTACTGTCTATGCGGTACTATTTTCCTACAATCTAATTACTTACCTGAAAGCTCGTTAGGAGGTCGGCATAAGCTTTAGTTAGTCCGCTTACGGATCGAACCTTTCGATCACCGCACTCATGATAGTGCGGTACTTTTCGCTGATGGAAGTGCCCCAAGCACTTCCAAGAAGTTGTCGATGCCTCGGATGGACAGAGGTCACCGGCACGGGCGGCTTGCCCCTCTTAACAGGGGGTCGCCTGCCGGAGTCCGGAACCATAGGAAGTTTCGGCATAGTGTTCGGCTGAGGGCCGAACTTGGAGCCCGTGGGAGTCTTGCTCCCTTTGCACCCGGGGTCCGGAAGGTCGCCGAGGCGTCTCCGTGACTACCTCCCTCGCTTGGTGTTTTCTCGAGACAACACCTCGGTGTTGTCCGTAGGGCAAGGGGTGGAGGCGGTCGGAAGTGTATCACTACTCATATCCGACGGGTCCAAAGAACCGTCCGACGAGGATACGTCGATGCGGGCTAAGGACGGACTGCATAATCATTTTCGGCGTAAGGAGAAGCAGTGCAATAAAAGCATACCATGAATCACTCTAGTATCCGAATACTTACGACTTCGCCAGGGGCTTGTCCCTGGGCAACCACTCGTCTTCGCTATAAGCGGCGGTCGGAACAGTCCGGAAGGAGAGTCCTTCCTTCTGACCCTTCGCCTCCCGGTTGGGGCGACCTTCCTTTTCTTGTCTCCCCCGGCTGGCGGGGAGAACCTTCCTCTTCCTCCTCCTCATTTTCATGAGAGGAGTGCGTCTCGGAGTTATCGAACGATGAGTCCGATATCACATGACGCCGGAGACCCTTTCGGGTCCCCGCGGCCTTCTTCTTGGTCTTCTTCTCCGGCACCTCATAAGGTGCCGGAGTCAAGATTCCATCGAGAGCGCTTTGGATCTTGGGGGGGGGCTGGGCGGTCAATCTGTCATTGCCTCCACCAGCCCCGTTAAAGGCATGGGAACTTAGATCCCGCACATGATTAAACTGGGGAAAATAAACACCCTATAAGGTGTAAAGAAGATACCAGATTCGTAGGGCGCTTCGCGCTAAGTCCGCGGTCCTCGATAAGGGAAGGAGGTACCTCGGCGCCCTTGAACAGCACCCTCTAGACATCTTTGTGCGTCGTGTCGAAGAGCTCTCGCTGCGTCTGGTGCTCGGTCGGGTCGAACTCCCACAAATTGAATGCCCGTCGTTGACACGGGAGGATTCGGCGAAAGAGCATGACCTGGACCACGTTGACAAGCTTGAGTTTCTTGCTTATCATGTTCTGGATACATTTGTGGAGTCCGGTCAGCTCCATCGAGGGACCCCAGGACAGGCCCTTCTCTTTCCAGGAGGTGAGCCGCGTGGGGATTCCGGATTGGAACTCGGGGGCCGCCACCCAGTTGGTGTCGCGCGGCTCGGTGATGTAGAACCACCCCGATTTCCACCCCTTTATGGTCTCCACATAGGAGCCCTCGAGCCATGTGACGTTGGGCATTTTGCCCACCATGGCGCCTCCGCATTCCGCTTGCTGGCTGCCCACCACTTTCGGTTTAAAATTGAAGGACTTCAGCCATAGGCCAAAGTGGGGCCGGACGCGGAGGAAGGCCTCACACACGATGATAAACGCCAAGATGTTGAGGATGAAGTTTGGGGCCAGGTCATGGAAGTCCAGCCCGTAGTAGAACATGAGGCCGCGGACGAACGGGTGGATGGGAAATCCTAGTCCGCGGATGAAGTGGGTGAGGAAAACTACCCTCTCATGAGATTCCGGGGTAGGGACGATCTGCCCCGCATTGGGCAGCCGGTGCGCGATATCTGCGGCCAAGTATCCGACTTCCCGCAGCTTTTTGATGTCCTCCTCCGTGACGGAGGATTTCATCCACTTGCCTCCCACTCCGGACATGATTGGAACGGTTTGAGGAGAAAGACGCAAACTTGGGTGTTGGAGCTCGAGTGCGCGAGAATGGATGAGCAAGGAGGAAGAAGGCATGGGTGAAAAGGGTGAACCCTTATCCCTTTATAAAGGCGAACTAAACTATACGCCCGCACCTGCCTAGTAAACTCGCTTATTCCCCAAGCGCCATAATTGATGGCGCGGTTGGGTTACCCACGTCCGTATTGATGAGAATCCCAGGATAAGGGGACACGATCTCTGCTTCGACAAGACGTGCCAAGGAAACCGCCTCGCAATATGCGCCGAGGCTGGTTGACAAAAATGGTTCGAATAATGACCGGGCCGTGGTGTGATGTCATGCTATCGAGCGTGTCAGCAGATTATATTTGTGGGAGTATTATTCTCTCTACAGTGGTACGTGGAATTTGTTTTGCAGAGCCGGACATTATCCTTGTTTTCAAAATCTTCTATGGAATATTCAGAGGAGGAACCCGCCTTACAATGCCGAAGACAATCTGCGTGCCGAGCTCATCGTCATTGAAGCCTGGTTCAGGGGCTACTGAGGGAGTCCTGGATTAGGGGGTATCTGGACAGCCGGACTATATCCTTTGGCCGGACTGTTGGACTATGAAGATACAAGATTGAAGACTTCGTCCCGTGTCCGGATGGGACTCTCCTTGGCGTGGAAGGCAAGCTTGGCAATACGGATATGTAGATCTCCTCCCTGTAACTCGACTCTGTAACCCTAGCCCCTCCGGTGTCTATATAAACCGGAGGGTTTAGTCCGAGGACAACAACAATCATACTATAGGCTAGCTTCTAGGGTTAGCCTCACGATCTCGTGGTAGATCAACTCTTGTAATACTCATATCATCAAGATCAATCAAGCAGGAAGTAGGGTATTACCTCCATCGAGAGGGTCCGAACCTGGGTAAACATCGTGTCCCCCGCCTCCAGTTGCCATCCGCCTTAGACGCACAGTTCGGGACCCCCTACCCGAGATCCGCTGGTTTTGACACCATTGGCTCTCGGGGGATCCCCAACTACCACTAGTAGCCAACACATGTACTGGTGTACTGGATGCCCTAGGACAATACAAGACACAATAGTTATGAACCTCAGTTAGAGGAGGAACTTAGTTTTTCTGAAAAAAACACCAAGGGGGCAACGGTCTACAAAGTTGGACACCACAACTTGTTGCAAAGCCAAATAGTCCGACTACAAAATCATCTTGCCCATACTACGACTCAACGCCAGTTCAATCGCCTTGAGGAAGGCACATGATTCGGCTTGTAGTGCATCATTCTGGCATACAAGTTTCCCTACTGCCACAAAAAATAATATGCCCAACATCATCGCAGGCAATGACACCCTATCCACCCTCTCGTGAGGCAGCGTTGAAGGACACAACGAGGTTCAGTTTAATTGCATTTGGTGGGGGTTTGGGCCATCGACGAACCGGACTATCATGACACTTCTCCATCTTGTCTAGGAATTATTTCCACTCAGCAGTATGTCGGGTAACGATGAACTAGAACTCATCAACTGGTAAGTGACGGTTTACTGTGTGCCCCATCAGCTTGGAAGCTCGGTTGATGCGGATCATCCTATGGTCATCCCCATGGACCCACCTACATCTCCCCAAGTGCCAAGTGGACCGATGACACGAGCACGTGCAAGATCTTTCGAGACCGAGGTGACATCTCTCCTTAGTAACATTCCTTATGACCCAGTTGAGACATGGCTACACTACAAAAAAAATACACTTCCGTGATGATACGTGTTTGTCACAGTAGGTCACGTTTATTGTCATGCATGTACATCCATGACGATTTTATGACAGAATCAAGATAGTCATACCGTGTTTGTCAGAGAAGTGTTCCATGACATTACCAAAATTATCATCACGGAAGTGTCTACTTCCATGACGATAAATCAGCGCCACGTAAGTGCTTTTCAAGGGTGACCGACACGTGGCATCCACCGTGAACGAACGCCGTTAAGCTATCGGGTCGGGTTTTGGATCCGATAACCCGTTAACAGCCCCGACCAATGGGGATTTTCCACGGTAAAATCATCATTGGCTGGAGGAAACACGGTCGGCTCATCGCTGGGACAGATGTCATCCACTCATTGGATGTAAGGCGCCTATGATACGTCGACACGTGGCATGGCCCAACAGAGGCCCATTCCGTGAAAAGGAAGGCCCATTTGACTTGGTCAAAAGGTGGCGGGTCGACCATGGAAAGTTCGTTAACGGCCTGCTCGCATATAGCCCATTTACGCCCGCTAACCCAAGGCCTGTTACGCCCTATCCGACTAGGCCCAAGAGCGTCATCTGGGCCATCCAATATGACTCAAATTGCCACTTCGCCCATGTATGGCCCATGACGCCTTTCGCCCATATGAGGCCCTATGTAACTCTTGGCCTATTAACGCCTGTGGTGAAATCGCCCGCAATGAACAAGGTATCACTTACACCCATTAATCTGCGTGGTGAAACCGCCCGTAATGAACAAAGGTATCACTTTATACCCATTAAGGGCCCGTTATTCATTGGGCCGCTTCCAGCCCATGTTATCTTTCAGCCTTCTCGTGAGCCCATTTATTCTTGGGCTCATTTCAAAGATTCGCTTACATACGGCCCACATCGCTATTTTTGCTTGTGGGCCAAATTCAGCTCGTGGTTACAATCGCCTGCTTGTGGTCCGTTAATACGCTGGGCGTTTTCATAGCGCCATCAACACGCCTATTAACGATGGCCCGTTATGGTCGGCCCATGAACGGACGATTCCAACTCTAGCCCGCTTACGCCATAATGCGCTCGTTATTGGCCCATGTTTCGCCAATCGATCATACGCCCGTATAAGGCCCATTGATGATACGCCCGTAGAAGGCCCATTGTTTCACGGCCCGAGGAGGCCCATTGTTTCTACGGCCCGTAGAAGGCCCATCGCTTTACGGCCCGTAGAAGGCCCATCGCTTTACGGCCCGTAGGGAGGCCAAGTGTCACTATAGTAAATATTAGCCCATGGTTATTGTGGCCTAGTTTTAAAATAGGTTATTGCAGCCACTAGCAAACCGCGGAAAAGAATTGCATCGACTACAAGCAAACAAATAAACAAGACAACAAGGAAATAAATAAGCAAGCAACTTATGCTAGGCTATCACGGCTATTACACATATTACATCCATCGGGCATCAAAGTTCGCCACTAGTGCAAATATAGGGAACAAAGCAGCATATAAACGCCAAGAACAAAACAAGTCCGAACTGAAACCACTTCAAGAGTTCAAGAAACAATATCCCGGTACCCATAATGTCGGCAAGATGCTTAGCAAGCTTATTAACTTTATCTTGTTTGACGCTTAAATCCTCCAAAGACTTGTCGTTGCACAAGAAAGTACGATCTGAATTCTGCAGGACTTCCTCATCCTTCGGCTTCTTGCCGCAAGCACAACCGATCGATGCCTTTCAGCTTGTAGCTGAGATCAAGAAGTCAAGTGATTCAGTGCGAAGTTCAAGAGCTTGTGCTAGCGGTAATCGCCAAGAACTCTAACACTACATCAACACAGACTATGGGGTTTTCTCACCGTCTACAAGATCGATTTTATCACCTTTCTTGAGACCAACAGGTTGTCTCACTATCTTGAACCTTATCTGCATTACTTTCTCTACCATTGCATAGTGGGGTGCTCTTCTCCAATATTCTGTTTGCATACTACAAGAGAAACAAGCAGACACATCATGTGTTTAGCTTGTAGTATACTGAAACTCATTTTGGTAAACCAGTTCAAAGAGTAAGGTGGACAGATAACAACATGAAACAAACATATATCTATGTACTATGGTCACTGTATTGTCCATATCATTCTAGTTTATGTTCCCTAATCAAGATAGAGACACAGTTCAACTCATATATTTTTAAGACATAGCAGCATAGACATCTCTACTCTTATAAAAATGGCAATTGGTGATGATGGCATGCCTGCCTCCGTGCAATCTATGCCGTCCAATCTGAAATGTAAGGCTAGAAGTGAGGCGCGTAATCCAGAGCCACTCAACTGCACATTTTGCAGAAACACCCCACAGATCAACAAAATTCTGGGGAGGACATCTGACACATAACAGTCTCGATGTTTCTCCGTCTCTCGTGAGACAGAGGAGTCTTCAGGAATCCCTCTCAAATTCCACGCATGCCCCTCCCATCTCTTCAGGGCGATCACGGAGTTAATTTGTGAGGGATCCTCCCACTTGAGAATCTTGAGTTCTAGGAGTAGTTAGCACCTCGCTAAATCGGATTTTGACTATAAGCCTCCCTGATCTCTCCTTCTAGATCCGGCAAAGGCAGGCCTCGGAGAGGGAGCCATGGCGGGGTTGTCTGTCATGTCCAAGTTTCTCCGCTCTCCTTCCTACCACCCCCGGAATGGATTTCATCCGAAAACTATGACCGAAAGATGGATGAGCCCTACTCCCGACACAATCCACACACGGGCATGATTGAGCGTGACTTTTTCTTCTTGTCCATTGGTGATATTCCACATCAACCCATTTAGAAAGATGGCCATCACGCCACGCCCCGGCCACCCGGCTGTGAGGTCGAGGCTTCCGCTGCAAGTAGGTCAGTCGTGGGCGCCCACGGCAATCGTTCACCGGGCGCCTGTGCTGAATGTTGCCGGTGCTCGCGGTACGCCAACACGAGCCCGAAGCAGCATCAACTCGCTACCGTCGCTTCCTCCGTGTGCTAACGAACAGCGGCGCCCAATGCGTAAGAGAAGTATGCCGTGTTAATTTAGACGAGCTCGCAAGATCTAAATCGCACATATTAACTTGACGAGGACGGTCACCTCGCTTCGTGTTCCACTGCTCTGTGGATATCCGCCGCCCGGTGGCAGCGCAATCACATTGGCACATCGCCTTCCCGCCACCGAGTGTCCATGCCGCTTCTCGGCATGACGCGCCGCTGCTGGCATGCTCGGCCTCCACGCTTTGCTGGGATACTCATCTACAGCTACATGTTGGACATCAACATTTGGTACATATACTTGTATAATTTATTTCGCTTATGATCAGAATTTTGATCACAATAGATCATTAAGTTATCTTCGCGACTATTGTTTATTGTTGTTCTCAGACTCCAATACAAAAGTAAAACTCATTGCTACGCTGGCTAAAGTCGGGAAACACAATAAGTTGCATGTATACAAAGTTCTTGATAATAGAACTACAAATTTGGACAATACCTTCAGACGAAGCTTGTATGCTTAACATGCTGAGCTCCAAATTTTTGTGAACAAGCATTTCCAATAGTTCATTGGAACAGTGCTGCTACTTTACTACCAGTATTTAGGTGTGTGGTCTGTGTTTCAAATATCTAATGCACTACTGGAAATTCTATCTATTGCTTGTCCATGCTGTAATATCTTATATAATTTCATAGCAAGCACCCAAGAACTGCAGCTCTATCGCCGTTCATGATTGTTGGCATATTCCCTACAAAGAGAATAATCAGTATTTGCCTCATGCATTATGTGCCATACTATAGTTGTGCCGTATGCACTCTATTATTTTTGCCGATACATATGTAGCTAGCATATTATTATTGGAAAAAGTTGTGGCTAAAATTGCCTTACAATACTGCATTTCTCCCTTTCTGATAAAGTGTTACTTCTATGTTAGTTTATCTTATGTTGCTCTATGTTCATTTCTTTCGCTGACTTCAGATTGCGCATATATTCAGATGCATACATATGTAGCTAGCATATTATTATTGGAAAAAGTTGTGGCTAAAATTGCTTTATTAATACCGCATTTCTCCCTTTTTGATAAAGTGTTACTTCTATGTTAGTTTATCTTATGTTGCTCTATGTTCATTTCTTCTGTTGACTTCAGATTGCGCATATATTCAGATGCATGTTTGATTGCCCTCAAGTTTAGAACCATATTATCATGCAACACATGATAGTTGAAATCTCCGCACGCCACAATTTTGTCAGCAATCTGATCATCATGCCATGTAGTATTTTCAGGGGATACAGAATCGGAGACACAGCTCTCCAGTACCTTCACTTCTTGATTATATCAAGAAAACTTAGACCAAGTACTCTCCCCGTTCTAAAATAGATGACCCAACTCTGTACTAACTTTGTACTAAAGTTAGTACAAAGTTGAGTCATCTATTTTGGAACGGAGGGAGTATCTCTTATCTAGGTAGTCAGAGGAATGTTATTACCGTATAAAAGATAAAGAGCTCCAACTTCCCTTATTTAAGATATGGGTATTTTGTGCTAGCTCACTATATGATGTGATCTGTTCTAAACATGTCCTTCGTGGTATGTGCAATGATTTTTTTAAGTTCTCTTACTGATCATTGGATCGTTATACGTTTGCTAATTGCCAGTTAACTTCTTATGATGATAATTTCATGATACATAGCATACATGTTAAATTGGCATGTGTGCACACTTTGAAACCAAACATAACTAATCCCTTGATTACACTCCCTCCATTCCTAAATATAAATCTTTGTAGAGATTTCACTATGGACTACATACAGAGCAAAATGAGTGAATCTACACACTAAACTGCATCTGTATACATTCGTATGTGATCCATAATGGAGTCTTTACAAAGTCTTACATTTAGAAATGGAGGGAGTATAATTTATTGTTGCGTAGCAACGCACGGGCAGCTAACTAGTAATATAAGTGTGAGAAACTATACAGCATTGGCAGCACTTGTAATGTGCATCACATGAGAACATAACTGCTTATACAACTTAAACTGAAATCAACATAGAGCAAGAAGTTAGAACAGCAATCCAGCTTAAATAAATAGGTTTAAAACATACCATTATGCCCATTGGAGTTTCAATTGGATCCTTCAAATTGAAAGTAGTTGGTATGAGTAAATACTGATGATGCAACAAAGAAAGGAGTATGGACCATAGCTACGGAATCTAACCTGAGAACAGCTTGCTCTTCCGCTTTAAACATGGAGTTTGGGTTAGGCTGTGGTGGTCTTCGTGTTTTGGGCACCGCAGAGCTTTTACAAACTGCTCTTGTGGGGCTACTCTGTGGTGGACATGGTGCTTTGTCAACTATAAGTGGGTTACTATCCATTGGGGTTATGTTAGATGGGTTGTAGCTGGTTCTCCGCCTAACGTGTAAGTGTGCAATCTGGAAGAGTCTCGATTATGTGTGGTGGGGCTAGTTTGTGGGCCAGTACAACCATGGTTCTATCTGCATCGATGGGTAGCACTGTCTTTTGTGAAGAACGGGTTTTTGCTCCCTTAGATACTGCCATCACCCCCTCCAATTCAAATGGCTGATAAACAAGAAAAGAAATTGAACGTACATACATTGTATGATAGACAGATGTGGTAATTCACATATATGTTGTATAACCAAACAGGACATCATGACACAATTTCACATATATGATGCCTAACTAAACATGATAGCATGACACAGTTTCAGATATATGATGGATAACTTAACATGATATAATGGCATAATTCAACATATGATGAGTACGTAAACAGGATGACATGACAAAACTATATGATGTCTTTCTAAAATAGGTTGGGATGAAATAATTCACATACATGTTGTCTAAGTATACAGGATGGCATGATATAATTGACATAATTGATTCATATACTAAGCAGCTAGCACTCGCATGTATGATCTCTAAACTAAGAAGATATAATTCAATATTGTGCATATGATGTCTAAACTAAGCAATGCAAGACACCATATGCATCATATGAGAAATATAAACATTGCAACTTAGAGCATACACCTCAGGTGGGATATAGGACTGGTCATCTGCTCTCAATCCTCCTCCGAGGAGCTCCCTCAGAACTATCGAGATATATGCTTCAACAGTACCATTGCACGCTCTCAAGACCTTGTTTTCACTCCAGATTTTTCCATAACCGCCCAAATGGCTGATACACATGAAGAGTAGTTCAATATACACAGATTGTCGACAAATGGAATACGTAATGAAAAAAAGATGGCACAAGATAATTCACATATATGATGCCCGCTCCATGGCGGTGCATAATTCACATATATGATAATCGGCTGAAAAACATGGCATTGCATAATTCACATATCGATATAGAAAGCAAACATGAGGCATTCACACAAAGCATGTCTAATCTAAGCAGATGGCATGGCAATGCAATACACCATATGCATGATATGAGCAATATAACCCAGCCAAGTTAGAGCATGCACCTCGGGGGATACGATGGTCATCTCTCTTTGAATCCTCCTATGAGGAGCTATCTGTAACCACCCTCACCGATGAAAGGACGGAGTCCACCGCCGTGTTCGGGCCACCGCTGGGCCGCACTTCTGCACCGCCGCTGGTTCCCGGGCGCTGACGCGGCAGCCTCAAAGCAGCTGTGTGCCTCCCTTGCACCGCAGAAATCAATCGAACAACACATCAATCAAGAAACCTGCACCTTGCTCAATCAGCCGAACGACGAGGTGTATTCAACCTCATACACCGGAGGCGCCAAGGGTGGAGGCACAAGGGCAAGTGGAGCATGGTGAGGTCCATCGAGACCTTAGAGAGCTCCATCGTCGAGTCCTGTTCGGTCTCGCATGATCTCGCCCTCCTCGCACAACCATCTCTCAACTTGGGCCGGGTATTACAAAGCTTACCATCACATATTTTATAGTACTACTTAAAGGTGCATTAAATCAACACATGCAAGTAGTATCAAAGAAGAGTCACGCATGCATGCATGCGTTGTAATTAATGCATCGTAAACGCAAATTATTGAAATATCGCCTCCTTTCCTAGCTTATAGGGCTTATCTCAAAATTTCAGTTTTTCCATTTTATAAGGCTCAATTTGGTTGTTCCCCATCACATGTTCAGATTCCAAGGTGCATTAAATCATTGCATGCAAGTATTAAGAGAAAATTGACCAATGCATTTAATTTATGCATGCATGCATTGTAATTAATGCATTGATAAACATACTTTTTTGAGAAAAACAAGACCAATAATTGGGTGCTTTTGCAAACTACAAAAAATATTCCACCACTCACCATCTACAATACCTTGGTTGGTGAGATTTTTGAATTGAGCCTTATAAACCGGAAGGAGGGAGTATATCGAGTGTAGTGGTTTGATGTGTCGCGTCAACTCGTACATCAACGAGAAGTTTGATTATCCTCTCCCTCGCTGTCGGTGTACTAGAGTAGGGGTACCCTAGTATCCCGAACTCGTGCATGAGCAGTTGCAGCACCCCGCGGCAAGGCTTGCCTGGTGACCGCCAAGGTCCTCCATAGTTCCTTTGGAGCCATTCAAGAACAAAGTATTTGGGCCAAGGAGACAAGTCCCCGGCAAGAGGAGCTTGCCGGGAAGGCCACTCAAGGCACGCAGAAGACAAGGCCCCGGCAAGAGGAGCTTGCCGGGAAGGCTCGGTGAGCGACAAGCTTCCGGCGCGACAAGATTCACACAAGGCGCTGTCAAGGCAGTAACCACTCTTCATCTCCGCCCACTCATCCACCAACGTGTCGCCATGGGACCATTCCAGCGCAGTGTCAAGAGGTCGTGGCAGCCCGGAGAGCAGCGGTAAGTCATACCGACAGAGTGCCATCGTGGCAAGCGGTGGCGCTTCGACGGTCCCTTTCGCACTGCTTAGGCGCATATGGACGGCATTTATTGCTTTTGTCCTTGCCGCCGAGTTAGGCAGAATACACTGTATAAAGTAGCTGTACCAACCGTGAACTCATTTTCCCATTTTTCCCTTGTTTACGCTAAGCACTGGTGACCCCTTTGAGCCTATAAAAGGAGGCCCATGCGCAACGAGAAAGGGTTCTGGCTGGTTCGGTTGGACTCATTCAAACTACACACACACGCTTAGGTCTTGTAGCTCAGGCTCCCTAGCAAGAACACAATACAATCGCATAAGCAACAGAGGAGTATTATTCTCCGAGAGCTCCGGTTGGGTAAACTGCTCGTGTTCCGCCGATTCGTTTCTTCTTCAGGCAATCTCCGCTTCCATCGAACCGAAGGGACTCGTCCGCCGTCCCATAGGTGTTCGTGGGTTACGATCAGCTTCCCGACATCTTTGGCGCCAGCTTAGCGCCGAGGCTGTGTGAACCTGATCCGCGCTCACACGAGCAACATCTTCATCATTCATCAACATGCCACCAAGAAGAAGGCTTTCGCGCAGCAGAGCCGCCCACGCCGATCCCGCCACCACCGAGCAAATGGATGGCGGGAAGACGCCCGAAGAACGGGCCAACGAGGGAGCTCATGACGCTGCTAAGTCCAAGGACAAGGCCGCAGACCTCGCGTCTGTGACACGCACTGCGTTCTGCCTCAGAGGCGCGACCGACAGCGCCATGGTATTCATAGTACCATACGCCGTTGATCAAGGCCAAGCTGGAGGATCTCGAGGCCCTCAAGACCAGCGCAGCACGCCAAAGATGCCGGCGCGAAAGGGTACGGTCGCTCGACGGGATGCTGCTTCCTTCTAACATAGATAGAAGTCCGAGCATATCCCGCCTCGCGCGCTCACCATCGCCACCCACCACTCCAGCGGAAGCCTTGGCGAGAGCTCAATCGCTTTAGACTACCTCCAACAGCCGACAAGGTCGACGTAATGGAGGACCACCATCCGAGTCTCATCGCTTTGCAAACGGCGATACTCCGGCAACCAATCGCATCCTTGCCGGCGAGACGACAAGGCACGAGCCGGTGGTGACGAAACCTATGGGGTGCAACCACCATGCACTCTCCATCCGTAAGGCTAAGATCACCAACTCGCGGATCCACTCGACAGCGACTCCACCGCCATCGGATCCGCGAGCTCGCCGTGATCGCCAAGTTCTTCAAGAACGGCAACAAGAAGACGCCAACTCGATCGAAGCGCCGGAGAGAAGCGCGACGTTAATCCGACAAATACGCTGGGCCTCTTCGATATGCATGCGCGTGGGGAACCAGCGACTTGCCGACGACGTAGGTTGCCCTTCGCTCACTCGTGAGCTGCGGCAAGTCCAAAGGGCCCAAAGAAGAAGAATTTCTGCCGATGTGCCGTAGAAGTACGATGGCGGTGACGATCCGTTGAGTTCTCAAGATCTACACCATCGCGTGCAAGCTGCAGTGGGGACGACACGACAAGATCCTCGCCAACTACTTTCTACCGTACTCAAGCCCAATGTCGATCTTGGCTCATGCACTTGCCGGACAGCTCCATATCCTCTTGGGCAGATCTATGCCATCACTTGTCGGCGCTTTCACAGCGCCACAAGCCTCATGGCTAAGAGAGCGACCTTCACCCGCCGCCTGCAAGGAAGGAGAGTCCTCGCAAGTTCATTCAGAGATTC